>JADRCH010000015.1:13497781-13557720 GCA_019843965.1 Rhynchomys soricoides | reverse complement strand
GTTATCCCTGCTTAGGAAACTGGTTAAGCTTCCAGCTGGTGTGAAGATCTGCTGATGTCCAATATTTGTTTAAGTTCTAAAGTTTCAACCTGTGCAATGAACATTGTGTTGTCTTAGGTTTCATTCCCCCACTAAGCCCTGCCATGGAGGAAAAGTTCTTTGACATGGAGAGATTCAGATAAATAGTCTAGTAGTCATTCAGCAGCAGTGTGTAACAACGTATGTAACCATTCTATGGGTGAACAGTGCTCATTTAGTTAAAATACACACATTTGGCATCTACTGTGTGTTAGGTGTCAATTCTTGAACTGCACTGAAGAAGGTAGATCGCTGGACTACAGCTCCTGGTAAAATCATAACTCATAATGGACAATGCTCATTATAGGCGTAGTTTTGTTCTAAGCACTTAATTTAATCTGCGTAACAGTCCTCTGAGGCAGGTCCCATCATACTCCGTCTTATTGCAGTAGAAAACGAAGCTCAGACAGGTTCTGTATTTTCTCAAGGCCACACAGTTTTTGGGGGGACATAAATGGGCTTCAAATCAGATCCTACCTTACTGTGTTCTAGGACAGGCTGTTCCCTCCTACAGCCTTTATTGTCTTCTATATTGAATGACCTGCAAGTCACTTTGTGACCTCATCCACTGTAAATTTTTTCTCACTTACCAGGTCCCCCAGCTGCATCAAGGAGAGCCTGGGTATGTTCATTGGTCTGAAGAAGGCAAACAAAGTTGCTGGAGCCTGGCTCCATGCTAGGTGCACAAAAGCTCACTAGTGCCTTTACCTTCTTTATTCTTCAGATACTTTGTGGATACAAAGTACTGGATACAGACACTTAGTATAGCTGAGCGTGGTGACTCAAAACCAGACAAGCCCAGGAATCCCATGGAATACATAGTAAGTGAAATAATCACAAAACAGGAAGGCACCGTGAAACTGAATAAAAATGAGGTTAAAAAATGTAGTTTTCTGCCTGTAAAGATGAGCAGATGGCAATCAGAGAAGACAGGGTCTTGTAAGGGCCCAGCAAAAGCTGGAGGGCATATGGATTACCTCAGGAGAGGAGTGGGGTTGGCACATCAAGGCTGGGGAGACCTACTCAAAGCAAGTCTCAGAGGAGGCTCTGGAAATGTGCATTTAATTATGTAACAAGTTGCTATTTAATTTGACATAGGCTTTCGATGCAGATCAGATGGACTGGAAGGAACACCGAACAACAGAAGGTTCTAAGTATATGTGTACATCTGTTTTTACTATACACTACTGCTGCAGAGCTAGAACAGGGCATGGACCACGGGAATGCAGGGCAGGGGCAATGGGTCACCTAGACCCACCCATGACCAGCATTGGGAGCTCCAGGCCCCAGTCTGGCCTGGTGCCTGTGAGCAGCATATGAATTCTACTGGTCATCTAGGGTCTGGGATGCTAGTGAGAGCTAGGGAATCGCCATCCAGATGTGGGCTCCACAGGACACGGGCAACACTGGGGTGGGAGGGAAACGCTGCTGCTCACTGCTGCCACCTGCTGGACACATAGGTGTGTGCCTCAGGCTCTGCGCTGTTGGGAGTTTTGGGGGTGGTGGGTGAAAGGGCTTCTGGTGTCCTGGGGACACCACTGTTCTGGACCTGAGCTGAGATAAGGAAGGAAAAATTTCACTAGATGGGGTTTAGAAGAAAAGACTGGCTTTGTGGAAGGAGAGCTTCCACTTCGGCTTGTGGCTGACAAGCTGGATGCGTTCTGGCCTCTGGACTGAAATGTACACTGTCTCCGAACTTAAGCAGCTGGACCAGTGGATGAGATACTGGGATGCCTCAAGTTTTCCTGCTCTGTGCTGCATCCTTGCCGCCACCCTCCTCCATGAAAAGGAACATTTTACCGGTGGTCTTGACCACTCCCCCCCTTTTCTCTCTCTAGGTGGGGCTGTACTTGTTCTGTAGCCATTGCTTAGTAACTGTTGAATGAATGCCCCACGTGACCCTTAGGCCGTCTCGCACCCACACAGCAGGGGTTCAATGCATTAGAAAGAAACCACAAGGGAAACTCTGTGGCTCTCTGTTCAAGGGTCTGGGTCCTCCAGCCAGTGGCCTGTGATCTTTGGCAATGCACTCAGTCTCCCAGGGCCTCAAATTCTTCATTTGTAAGATGAGGTTAGTAATAGAGCCTCCTCATTGAGTGGTTGTGTGAGTAAATGAGTGAGTCTATCAGAATACGAATGTCCCAGTGGAGTTGGAGTTGGTTCCCATATCAGGCAGCATTGTCTAAATTTTAGAGTCTAAAGGAGCGCAACTGACAGAACACACACACACACACACACACACACACCACCACACA
The DNA here is from genome assembly GCA_019843965.1 of Rhynchomys soricoides. Classification (NCBI taxonomy): domain Eukaryota; kingdom Metazoa; phylum Chordata; class Mammalia; order Rodentia; family Muridae; genus Rhynchomys; species Rhynchomys soricoides. The sequence continues at coordinate 13,555,387 of JADRCH010000015.1, read as the reverse complement.
CCATCATACCATCACACATACACACACACACACACCATCACACACCATCACACACACACACCATCACACACCATCACACACACACACACACACCATCACACACACACACACCATCACACACACACACCATCACACACACACACCATCACACACACACACACCATCACACACACACACACACCATCATACCATCACACACACACACACACCATCACACACACACACACCATCATACCATCACACACACACACACACCATCACACACACACACCATCACACACATACCCCATCACACATACACACACCATCACACACACATACACACTGTGTGTGGTGTGTGTCCCTCTGTATAGTCCTGCACTCTACTCTGAATTGTGGTGTCTTCAGATGGCGAGGAACCACTTTGACTGTCCCCAGGGCCCAGCTGATCAGGCTCTGCACAGCTTGCTGGCTACCATAGCCATTACAGAGTTACTGTTATGAAATGCCCCAGATAGGCTGCTTATGCAGTGAAGAGGAGCTTATTTTGTTCATAGCCTGAAGGTTCAAGTCCAAAATTGAGTGCTCACATTTCCTTGGTCTTGGTGAGGATGGGGATCTGATAATGGTGAGAAGTACTTTATTGAGTAAGCAGCAGCAGCCAGAGCCAGGAATCAGAGAGAAGGGACTGGATGAGGTACTCAAACCCCAAGATGTCCCACCTCCAGTGATTTAAGGACACCCTACAGGACTCCAATATGGCCTTTTTCCGAATGGACATTAGAGATGATGAACCTCGTTATATTGGAGGAGAGGCACGGAGAATAGTGTAGCTTCTTTCATTGTCTAAACCATAGTAGATGATCCTGACCGTAAAATACTGTCCACCCCAGGGATCAGTAACTCTCTATCAGTTGGGGTTCTGGGCAGCTCTCATATCACTGGAGAGCCCAAAAACTACCAGTTATCAGAAAACGCCCATGACAGAAAACTCTTTGATAGTGTAGTCTCTTCCCTCCCAATTACTGTGTTTCTTGGTTTGGGCTCTGGTATCACCCTCTGTGATGCCTGGCATCTTTTGGATTAGGTCAGGTGAGGAATGTGGTGGCCTGGGATATGCCCAGACATCCCTTCTATAGGAACCTGTGACTGGCCATGTTGATATGTAAACATTTCCTCACCTCTCTCCTCTTCCTTTGTATATAACTTTATAGTTACAACATGAAGACTGTTGTGGAACATTCCAGTTGAATTTTTTCTTTTTCAGTAACACAACAGATCACACACTACATGAGACTCAGTCTACTCCCTTTCCCAGCTGGGAGAAATAGGGAATTGCCTGCTCTGCTTCCTGCTGGCTCTTCCTCAGTTCAGGGGAGTGCACGTGGGTGGTGGGAATGAATAGATCAGTGTACACAGGCACACACACTCAGGACTTCTGTCTTCTTCCCTGTGTTAAGTAGACTGTCACTTTTTGATCACACGGAAACTATGTATCACATAGTGATGTCTTCAGACTCCTTTGACTCTGGACTCGGACTTCTTCCAAGCTACTAAACAACCATGCCTACCAGTTCCTACCAAGTTTTCATCAGCCTCCTCCCCCAGGCTCCTGATGTCTGTCCAGGTGTGAGTGTACCTCAGGGAAGGACACTCAGGTGAACTCACTGGCCAGCAGGCTGCTCTTCTCCACCCACTCTGCTGGATCTGATGCCTGAGATTCAAATTCCTCTAGAAGCTGATCTGAACCAAAGAGAAATTCCTTTACTGGGAGTGGTAGGGAGTGTTAGCTTTGGCTGGGGTCATCAGCAACACACACACACACACACACACACACACACACTCACACTCAATTCAATCTCAGCTTGTCCACCTGCTGATGACTTGGAAACCTGATTTTAAGTCACGAGGGGGTTAGCAAAGTTAGCAACACTCTGAAATATACTGCAGTCTCCTAGCTCTGGAGGTCAGAAATCCACACTGTAGCAGATGTCAGCAGATGGTACTAGAGATGGCTCATCGGTTAAGAGAACTCAGCTGCTTGTGTGGGACAGTTTTTTGTCATCTTCATGAAAGCTAAGGTCATCTGGAAAGAAGAAGACTTCACTGAGAAAATGCTTCCACTAGGTTGGACTGCAGGAATGTCTGTGGGGCTTTTTTATTGAGAAGTGAATGATATGGGGGGCTGCCCACTGTGGGTGGTGCCATTCCTGGTCAGTTGGTCCTGCCTGGGTTTTGTAACAAAGCAGGCAGAGCAAGCCATGGGGAACTAGCCAGTAAGCAGCATTCCTCCATGGTCTCTGCTTCCGTTCCTGCTCTGCTTGAGGTACAGGTGGGTCACCCCATTTCCTGCTGCTCTCGGCCCATGGGAGTGCTCTTTATCTTATTCTCTCTTTTTTATACTTTCTTGTCTATTACAATAAAAAAAAAGTTAAAACAATTCCTTCAAAACATAAAGAACTCAGTTAAATGCCCAATATTAGGGAAGGAGCTGTTCAGATTGTCGTAGACTATTATGTAGTCATTTCTGAGTTCAAGGCCAGCCTGGTCTACAGAGTGAGTTCCAGGACAGCCAGGGCTACACAGAGAAACCCTGTCTCAAAAAACCAAAAAAAAAAAAAAAAAAAAAAAAAAAAAAAAAAAAAGTAATGGATGTGGCTGGAGAGGTGGCTCAGTGGCCAAGAGCACTTGTTTCTCTTGTAGAGGACCTGGTTCAGTTTCCAGAGTCCACGGGCGGTTCACAGTCATCCTTAACTCCAGTTCCAGAGACTCTGATAACTTCTCATCACTAAGACGAAACACTCTTACATATAAAATAAACATCCTAGCACCCTGGAGGCAGAGGCAGGAGGATCTCTGTGAGTTTGAGGCCATTCTGGTCTACAAAGTAAGTTCCAGGACAGCCAAAATTACACAGAGAAACTCTGTCTTGAAATAAATAAGTAAGTGAATAAGTAAATATTAAATAAAATCAAATTTAATTTTTTTTTAAAAAAAAAGATGGAAAATCGTTTACAATGTAATGTCAGACTGGATAAAGAATAGACACAATTTTTATACTAGATGTATACATTACCCAGAGGATTTCCTGGAGAGATGACATCACTCTTGTTTTATTGTTGTTTGTTGCTTTTAGCTTTTCTACAGTAAAAGCTTTTATGACTAGGAAAAATGTACTTAATTTAATTAATTTATTTTAAAGTTAACATACAAAACAATGGATTTCATTGTGACATTTGCACTTTGCTCATATTTCCCTCCCCTCTCCCGTTGGTTTTTTCTTTTCTTCCCTCTGTCTCTCTGTCTCTCTGTGTGTCTGTCTCTGTCTATTTCTCTGTCTGGCTCTTTCTTCCTTTCTGACAACCATATTGGATTAGCAGTCTACTGTGCTCCGGTAGGAACTTACCCTACTTTATATAAAGACATCTATGATGACGTGGTTTCCAATGAAGCCACATTCTAAAGGCTGGTACTTAGACCTTCTGTTTTTTTGTTTTGTGTGTGTTTTTCCTTTTTCTGAAGAACATACTTTAACTTGTAGAGAGTCTTTTCAGTTCTTCCCCTCAGATGCAGTCTGCCTTCCTGTCTCCTGTCTTCCTGTCTTTCTGCCTTCTTGTCTTTCTTTCTTGGCCCTCATGCTGTGGCTGGAATCAAGGGCCTTCTGCATGCTGTGGCTGGAATCAAGGGCCTTCTGCATGCTCGTCAAGTGCTATACTGCTGAACTATGCTCTCCACCCACTTAGCATGATCCTGACAAGATTATAACATTTCTAAGAGAAGATATATTTCCAATGAGCAGTAAACCTAGTGGCTCTCTGGCTAGGTCTAGTCTGCTGCATCTGCCCTGATATCTGCCCAGTCTCAGTGCTGGGAGTACTGAGCTCTGGAAGACTTCTTTGAATTAGCTTGTGACATTTACAAGTTGGGGAACTCTACCAGCAGATCTGGATTTTTGGACTCCAGGACAAACTAGAATACCTGCTGACTTGGGTAGCCTGTCCTGTGTTTCCCCTAGCCCAGGGCACAGCAGGGGCTTCCCAAGGTTGGACAGAGGCAACTCTCCCTGATGCTTCCCAGCTGGGTCAGTTGTCACTTGTCGCCCAGGAAGCTTCACTTATGCCAGCTGCCACCAAAAAATATTAACGGAATAAATACTTGATGGCGTTGGTGGCTAATGAAAAGGATTTCCCCTTTTTCTTTTAGCACATGCTCCTGAATCTCCCCCAGAGAAGATTCCGTCCTCATTTCTCTGCGGAGACACTCAGTGGCTGTCAGGTTCTCCCTAAATCTCTTCTCGATTAGCAACATGGACACAGTGAGTCACCTACCTGCTTCTTGGTTAGTGTGAATCCAGCTGTGATGAAACACCATGACCAAAACAGTTTGGGGAGGAAAGGATTTGTTTGGCTTACACTTCCACATCACAGTTCATCAAAGGAAGTCAGGACAGGAACTCAAGCAGGGCAGGAATCTGGAGCTGATACAGAGGCCACAGAAAGTGCTACTTGCACCTCACAGGCTTGCTCAGCTTGCTTTTTTTTTTTTTTTTAGAGATCCCAGGACCACCAACCCAGGGATTGCCCTACCCATAATGACCTGGGTCTTCTCCCATCAATCACTAATTAAACATACAGCTGGATCTTACGGGGGCATTTTTTTTCAATTGAGGTTCCCTCCTCTCTGATGACTCTAGCTTGTGTCAAGTTGACATAAAACTAGCCAGTAAACCTGCTGTAACGATACTGTCTTCCAAAATTCAGTTACACTTAGACCTTTTACTGGCCCCATTCCTTCTGCCAAATCAGTGGCTGGTAAGCCTCTCTGAGCTCCTGCTCTTGCTTCTGTCTTTGCTTAGACACACATGTCAAAGGCCCTTGAACTTCCCACATAGAAAGCCAGCTCTTCCAAAGCTTGTTTCTCAAGGCCCAACATTTCAGTAGACAGCACACACATTCTCTCACTTATTTAGGGGGAAAAACTGAGCAAACTGTTCATGGGTTTGTCCCCTCATGCACCCAGTCTGCGGCTACATCCTTTGGAATGGTTAGCTCTGTGCCAACTTTCGGAGCTCCTGGTGACCAGGTTGTTAGATTAATTTAAAAAGCAGCTGGGGTGGGGGTGGGGTGGGGGCTTGGTCTGATCTTAGGAGGGCTATGTTTATTCATGGTGAAGGTGGGTTTTACCAATCACATGTATGGATGCCCAAAATGTCTACAGTAAGATGGAATGTGGTCTCTCATAGGGGCAGACACGACATCTGTGGTCTGCAAGGGAGGCTGGGGATTATAATCTTCAGCAGGAAACTATCACAGGTATTTGGCCAACACACTAGCATAAAGGTAGCTACAGAAGTCCTCACGGTGGAATCTCAAGAAATTCATCCTAAGATGAAAACATGATATAGGCTGGGAGTAGACAGCTCAATAAGCTCATGCCGGGCATGAGGCCCTGAGTTTGATTCTGAGTTTATTTTAAAAAGAGGAGAATGAATGAAAATAAGTATCTTAAGTAAAAAGCCTCATTGATTGCACCGAACACGGGCTGTTTGTCCTCAAGAGCGTGGAGACCAGAGCGGTTTGCTGCTGTGGTCTCTGCGCTCACCCACAAATCCCTTCCTCCCTGCACTCTGGCCACTGTGTTTCCTGTAACATGTAACCCAGGAGCCTGCTATAGGACCTTTGCTCCTACGGCTTCTCTGCCCAGAAATCTCTTTGTTCTGACAGATTCATCAGAACAATTCATGAAGAGAACTGAGGTCTTTGCATCTCAAGGGAAATAAGGACTTCCTCAAGAATGGGCAGTTCATTTCAGACTTGCCAAAATACCTGTGTCAAGCAGCTGCCCAAGGGATCCTCTAGGACAGTTGATCTGGGTCAGTTCATATTTCTGGGTGCGTGGTCCCTATATGAGAGAGGCATGTGGGTAAGTCCCACAGAAGCAATAAGCCTGCCCATTTGCTTGGCTTCTCTTCATTGTCAGATTCCTGGGTTCCTCTCAGAGTCTTTGAATGGCTGCTTTCTAAAGAACACTTACCCTTTCTTCTTGAGTAGGTTTCGGTTAGGGGAGGGCATGGTACAAATCATGGAAAACATACTTGAAACAGTTGTGCATAGACAAAACGCCCACCAAGAGGGGGCTGGGATCAACGGACCACACCCCTGTGAGTTCTTGTTATCTCCAGCCCCCCTCTGCCTCTACGCCTTTCACCATGGAGGTTGGTCCAGAGGGTTCCATGTAATCTGATAACTTCCAGAGGAGCTCACACGTCAGAAAGGCGATACTTTAAAACCATTGAACCAACTTGGATGGGTCCAAGGACTAAGTCTGACATTCAGAAATGGGATGTGTGTGTGTGTGTGTGTGTGTGTGTGTGTGTACTCACTTGGGCAAATTAAATGTTTCTCTTCACTTCTTTTCTCCCTTATCAAAAAGAAAACAGCAATGCTTACATTATGGGTCTTATGATACTTAAGTAATATATAATGAGTGCTTTGTTCGTGGAAAACAATCTCTGATTGACACATAACCAAGTAGTATACAATCTTTGAAGCTGTAGTAGGGGTCTGCCGGAGATCCTGTGTGCTATGTGCCCCTAGGCTGATCCGGTATAAACTGAGGACTCTCTCAATATTTCTTCACACTGTCACCCAAGGCTCCTCCCGGAATGTAAACCTAACCAGGCCACTGCCCTTTCTAAAAGCTTTGTGAGACCTGAAAGGTCAGTCTCCAGAGAGCCTGAGGCAGGACCCTGCCTCTCTCTGCAAGTACCTTCTTGTCCTTGGGCGTTCCTGCAGACCTTTGCTCTGGGTAGGGAGGAAAGTCAGTGCCCAGTGATCCCGTGGCTGGCTTCTCAGAGCAGTCATGCCCTCTGAGCAGTCTTGTGGGCATGTAGCCTGTTCACTCTCTCTCCTGTAAGTGATCTCCTGAGAGATTTTTCTGAGGCTCACCCTCCTTGTGTGGTATGCACTCCCCTGTTTCACTGCCTGTCTGAAACAGAAAAGAGGTTGGTCTAGCATGACCAGTTCTTGTAAATGCCTGACACCTTAAATGCTTTGCATAGTCTGGTCCTTCAGCCATCAAGTCTTTGGTAACACTAGGTGATTTCCTGGATTCTCTCCCATCAGAATTTTGGGGTGGGTGTTCACAACTGGGGGCTCGTGTACTCCACACAGTTCACCAGCTAGTACTGGCTGGATGATACTGCAGATGCTCAGTCACAGGTCTGGCTTTACCAAACATTCAAAGGAGGCATTTTCAGAGAGGCTTTCTAAGAGCTGGCAGGGATGTTTGTGGGCCAAGTCCATCTGGGAGAGAGCAAGAACAACACCCTTGACTCCTGGGATGCTCTCTGCCCTCCTCTGGTAGGGCTACCCTCATAAGAACTGTATCTGGATCCTAGAATGAGAGGAATGTGCCACAGCCTGATAGGCATGAAGCAATCTGTAGAAAGACAGGGAGGAGCTGCTCCCCAGGCCAAGGCCTGACAGTGCAAGGACTATCTGGCCTGCAGGCTGAGTGGCCCCTCCCACCCTCCCTGGCCTCCCCACCGCAGGCCGGATATCAAAGGCTGCATTGTGCATTGAAAAGCCTCGGTCCCCCCTCGTGTGCCAGGGAGGAGGCGGGGAGGAGGGACACCACCGATGGGAGGCTCCCAAGGTTCTCCTGACTGGTGTTCCCAGGGGCCTTGGCCCAGGGAGGATGGTGCACACATGGGTGGCTGCTTCTGTATCCCTGGGGAGCGGAGTCTACCCTGGGGCCCAGGTGAGTTTCCTGAGGGGATCTGGATTAGGGCTTAGGTGAGAGTGCTGGTCCAGGGAAGGCTCAGGGAGTTGGTGCTTTGGAAAAACTGTCCTTCCAAAGATTGGGAGAAGGCTGTAATTTCTGGCTGCCTCATTTCCCTCTCTAGTTTGGAGTTTCCCATTCTGGGCACAAAAAAGGCAATGAAGTCTTCGGAGCATCTACTCTTCCCCAAGAAGCAAGCTGCGTGCTGGGGCTGTGCTTTGTGGACAGAGAGTGAAGGCTGCTCTTGGCAGCTACTCCTACTGTGTGACTAAGCCCTTCCTTCCTTTCTTCCCAAGATTCCCTGGGACAGGAAGAAGGCTCTGCAGTGAGTTCCTCTGTAGCCCATGACAGTCATCAGTTTGGCCTGGGTCACTCAGGGCTATTTTCATCAGGGCTTCTGCCGATGAGGAAACACAGGCGGGTTCCTCCCTCCTACCTGTTGTGGTGGCTTTTGGACTGTTGAGTTGAGGTCATGGAAAATTGTCCTAAGAAGATGTCCAGCAATCTGGGCACAGGGTGACCAAACTTCCTGGTTTGCCTGAGACCGAGGGCTTTCTTGGGATGTGGTCAGCTTTAAAATATCAGGACAATTTGACATATTGTTGAAAGCTCCTGCAAGTTTTCATACCCTGTAGGATGTTGATCCGGAGGACTGGTGGCTGTAGAGGAAAAAGGCTGGGCCAGGCTGGGGGAGAACTCACTTGGGAGATAGGCATCATTCTGCACCTTTATTAGGGTCACATGTCTTCCTGTAGGACTCCCATGGTTTGGGCGAGCATCACTGGGAGGTTCCCTTAGCTAAGGGCTTATCCTTTGACTGACTGACTGCTTTCCTCTATGGTTTTGTGATCTGGGTTCATCATAAAGACTTGAGATTCATTCTCATTTTCTCTCTCTCTCTCTCTCTCTCTCTCTCTCTCTCTCTCTCTCTCATTTCTAAAGTGAACCTGAGCAAGCTAGAAGTCCTGGCCTACTCATTTTGACTTCTTAGACGAGGGGGTGCCAAGAACCCATCCAAAACTAAGCAGACCAACTCCAAATATCACAAAAGGCATGGCATATTTTGTCTCTCCAAATTTCTAGGTTTATAGACTCTTCAAACCTTTCCCCCCAATCCTGTTGTCTTTGTTACCTCATGGGAACAGACATAGTGAGGGCTACTTGGGATCACAGGTCTGGAAGTCAGGGGCCTGGGGTCCAGGTCTAACTCCGTTTACCTCCAGGTAGGCATATATCATTATGATCAACCACTTTTGGCTTTCAGGCCTAAAGGTCTGAGTTTGGGCTCGGTTCTTTTATTCACTTTGAGTAACTTATTTAATGCCCCTGTTTCAGCTTCCTCACCCATGGATTTTATGCCACATCATGCTTTCCTCACAAGGTTGTGGTGGGCTCAAGTTTACACTTTCAACATAGAAAACATCCCAGCCCACAGTTAATCGTGTACAGTAACTATCAGACCATGTAAATGATAGTTCTAAGACCCTAGCATAGGGTCATAGCATTCTCAGGGTTCCAGGTGGTCACCTATGAAGCCCAAGGTTGTAAGCTGCTGGTGCTGGTGCTCCAGGTCTCTGTCCCTGATGCCTAACTCCAGCTTCAATGGATGGATCTCTGCTGCTGATTTGAGTCCTGTTTGGGATGATTTTTACAGTGTAGAACTAGGAGCTGATAAGGAAAGGTGTCCCTGAAGTTCCACGACACTGTCACCCAATAATTTTATTCCTCTTGCTTTTCAATGCTGGCACAGCTGAGCCCCTGGATTCACTGCTTCATCAGAAGCTGGCTTACTATTTATTCTGTCAGGATTTCCATGTCATTCTTCCTGAGGTGCTCTCCACCCACCAGGCTTTTCCTGAGGGAAGTCGCTAGGGATGCATCTGAGGCCAGATGGTGTAAATATTTTCATCCCAGCCTCCCGGTAGATCCTAGGGAAATGTCACAAAGTCTGAGATGATTCTCTGAGTGACTTAAGCTTCTCCGACCGACTTAAACAGTTGCATGACCTTAGACAAATCTCTTGGACCTTTGATTAGCAGTTATGTGACAGTGTGCTGGTGTTAAGTGGTGGTGGATCACAGGACGTTCAGTGATGGACGGCTGTTCTACTATTAGCTAACATGGTCCACACATCGCCTCTAATGCATTATTCTCTACTGGAGAGAGGTCTGTGTCCTAGTTTCTTTGGCTGCTTCCTCTACTGTGTCTGCTTAAGTGGAGGTTAACAGTGAGGAGCAAACCATGTGTCCTTGTGCACGTGGGGAGGCAAGGGAGACGTTTGAGATAATGTGGGACCCTGGATGGCTGCCCAGGTTTGCCATGGGGTGACCTGATAATGGAAGCTGGTTTGGGCTGCCTCAGCAAGCTGTGGTCACCCATGTAGACCCTTCTGGTAGCTTCTCCTGGTGATGTTTCTCACTTTCTGCAGAAATCTTCCAGTAGCACATGGAGAGAGAGAGAGAGAGAGAGAGAGAGAGAGAGAGAGAGAGAGAGAGCGCTCAGGCCCTGGTCAGTTGCCAGTATTGGTGACTCCCCTTCTTTGGGTTTCTTGCCATTGTTAGTCACCAACAAGTCCCCCACCCCACCCCCCCTTCACAGAACAAAGGAAGCCTCGCCACTGTCCCTTATCTCCAATGCCTCTTTGAAGAGATTTGGCAGAAATTCTTCTATAGAAGATGCAGGGGAGATGTGTGTAGACATTGCCACTCTCTCTTCAGGCTTTCTAGTATGACTGACTCATCAATATAATTAAAGGAGGAAGAGAATACCCACAGTAAGAGACAGGGCATCAATTCTGAATTTAAAGGAATGGAATGACCTTTGAATGTAGTGACGCTACAGAGTGTTGGAATAACGAACCCTGAATAATAGAAACCCACTCTGACACGTTTCTATTTTGTGCTACCAGGAAGTCTTCATTTCTTTTTTCTTTGAATAAATAAAAATCTGAATCCACAAATGGGGTTCCCCAGATGGCTCTTTCTAATCCGACTCTCACACCTCACTCAGCAAAATTAATCATGTTTGTGAAATGTGATTTTCCTTTTTTGGCCTTTTACTACTCGTCCACTCACACTCCGTCACTGCAAAAAAAGAAAAAAAAAAGTTAGCAGTTTTAACCGAAAACACAATGCTTCTGTTATGCAACTTACTTACCCACCCCTCTACATTACACTCTGAGCTACACCCCTATGGATGGACGTAACTATAGTCACAGTCTGGTTTGTTGTTGTTGTTGTTTAATCCTAGCAAGGAGATGGCGGGCTTACCTCACAAAAACTACTGATGTTTGCTGGGTTAAAGGGGAAAAAATGTGGCTAAAGTAATGAAGAGTATTCGGGGATGCCTTCAGGGTTGATTCTCTTCTTTTGGAGGTGGCAGTAGGCGCAGAGAAGCCATATGAAGAGAAGGGGGAAGGGCTCCATCTCCAGCAAGTTTCTGCATTGAGATATTTTTCTGATCAGAGGCCTTTGACCTTAGAGTTCCTAGGTCAGCTACTGTCCCCAGTGATTTGGGCAAGCTCTGACTCTTCTGATAATTTGCTATGTGACCTTGGTAAAATCAGCGCTCATTTCCGGGGCCTAAGTTTCCCAACATTTGTTTTCTGTGGTGATTGTTTCTCCCTCCTATTTATCTCCAGGATTTGGCAGGTCCAGGATGCCTTCCCTTTTCTTACTTCAAAACACTGGATCATTTGCTCTGTTCTCTCCTGTTGCACTGCTGACCTACAGTCACTCTCCCACCCCTTCCTCCCCCCTTCTCTAACCGCCCCTCCCCCCTCCCCCCCCCATCCTCTCGGAGTCCCCTGCTTCTTCTTCTGGGTCCTTCCTATGCTACTCTGAGTGTTCCTAAGCTCACACTGCTTCTACACCCATCCCATCATTCTCCCTGCCACAGAGAGCTCATCTCTCCTGTCCCTACGGTTCATACCAAGACTGGCACCAACACTCTTCTACCTCCCAGCATGCAAAGCTTACAGCTACGCTGCATGCACATTTCCTACAGACGATTTATTCCTTGTATTTTATGCATTTTGCATGCATGTATGTATGTTTACGGCCTGTCTGCTTGATGCCTGAGGAGGTCAGAAGGCAGCATTGGAGCCCCTGAAACTGGAGTTACAGATGGTCATGAACCGTTGTATGGGAGCTGGGAATAAAACCCAGGTCTTCTGTAGGAACAATAAGTGTATGTAAAGGAGAGGCCATCCCTCCAACCCCGCCCCCTTTGTGGCTTTCTCTCCTTTCTTCTTGTGTACTCCAGGTTCAAATTTCTTGAGGACTGTATGTGTGCCTTGTCCATGTTTTCTTTCTTTCTTTCTTTCTTTCTTTCTTTCTTTCTTTCTTTCTTTCTTTCTTTCTTTCTTTCTTTTTGTGTTTAGAGACAGGGTTTCTCTGTGTAGCCCTGGCTGTCCTGGAACTTATGCTGTAGACCAGGCTGGCCTTGAACTCAGAAATCTGCCTGCCTCTGCCTCCCAAGTGCTGGGATTAAAGGCGTGCGCCACCGGCCTGTCCATGTTTTCTTTTACTCTGTCAGCTTTGTATCACTCTCTTAACCATACCTACGGTCAGCATACATTCTTAAACTTAATGCATTGTAGTTTACGTATTATTTTTCAAGAGGAGGGTAGGTCTTTGTCCATGCTGCTTAGGGAACCACTGGCAACTTAAATTACACAGTCATCTGTATTTTCTGTAAATTTAGTTTTAGAGATAGCTTTCAAAATGTCCCATCTTCCCTACCCTTAGGGCTGGGTATTGAACACCCAGCCTCATGCATGCTTGCTAAGTGCTGCACTGCTGAGCTATAGCCCCAGCTCCAGACATTTTGTTTTTTTTAAAGTACCTACAAGCTAGAGAGCTGGCTTAGTGGTTAAGAGCGCTGGCTATTCTTCCAGAGTACCTGGGTTTTAGTCCCAGTACCCTTTGTTAGGTGGCTCACAACTGTCTATGATCTAGTGCTCTGGCTTTTGTAGGGGATCTTTTGACTTTTGCAAGCAGCAGGCATGCATGTGGTACACAGACATGCATGCAGGCAAAACACCTATACTTGTAAAAAGCATAATTAAAAATGTGTCCAAGTAATATTAAAGCATATAGTCGTGAATGAATCACAGTTTGAAAAGCTCTGATTATTTGCTCCAAAGCCTTACATTTCCTTACAGGCCATGTGACCTGTGTTCCACACCAGAGTCACTACCTTGGACTTTCCTTCCTGAAAGTAGGCTCACTTCACAGGTGGCTAGGCTACTGTCAGATCATTTTCTTTCATTTTTTTTTTTTTTTAAGATTTATTTATTTTATGTATATGAGTACACTGTCGCGGTCTTCAGACACACCAGAAGAGGGCATCAGATCCTATTATAGATGGCTGTGGGCCACCATGTGGATGCTGGGAATTGAACTCAGGACCTCTGGAAGAGCAGTCAGTGCTCTTAACCTCTGAGCCATCTCTCCAGCCCGTGTCTCCACTCTTTCTGCCTACTTCTCCATTCTTTTCAGCTGCATTCTCTGCTCTCCTTTCTACCTTAAGCATTCAAAATACCACTCCTCTCACTTCACCCCAGCCCCTAGTGTGTGGGCAGATACAAGGACAGCGTGGGACGGACATTACAACTGTTCCTCAGCCATCTCTCTAATGATATCATTCTTGCTCACTTCATTCCAGTCCTCCCATACCTTGCTGCAGTTAGAGCCACCTGATCTGTGTAGACCCCAAATGCCTGGAGTGTCTTCAGTGCACTAAGCCCTGGAACTTAGCTTGGCCTGTGGGTGGGACTCTTTAGTAGAAAGGGTTCTCCCAGGCTGCTGCAGGATTGAGATAGCGTACGTGGCAGTTCTTTGATAACAGGTGGCTACAGAGTAGCTATAAAGTAATTCTTTCAGGCCCTTAGTTAGTGGGAAAACCACTGACCCTTAGTAGGAGCTTGCAATCTGTACTTCCGACTTGTGTATACTCTTATGAACAATCTTTTGGTTTATTTTCTTCAGGTAAAGAAGGTGCTTCCAAGGATCCACCTGGATTGACTGAGGACACGTCCTCACATGAAAACAAGGGAAAATGTTTGCTGCCACGGAATATGACTCAAGGTATCTAAATCTCAAAGATAAGTGCAATTAAATAAAAATCACTTTCCATCCAGAGTAGCTCACGAGCTTCCCCATCTGTCCATTTGCAGATTCTCCCCTCTTGCCCTTGTCTCTTGTTACCTCCACGTGTGTGTGTGTGTGTGTGTGTGTGTGTGTGTGTGCGCACACACACACTCACAAACTTTCCGGGTTCTTACTCAAAGCTTTTTAGAATCTGGCACAAGTTAGGAACTCCATATATAATTTCTGGATTAGAGAAACATATCATATCATTGATTAGATTTTTAAGGTGGTAGGGAACAGGGTTAAATTTAAAATAAAATGCACATGCAACATGGTACCTTAAAGAAGTTGCTTGTATGCAGTTGGTGTCCAGAAAATGTATGACAAAGACACAAATTGAGAAATAAATGTGCAGAGAACTTGTTTATATTCTATATAATGCTTATCACAGTCTCTTACATGTTTTAGGTTCTGAGTAGATATTTCTTAAATAAATGAATAATAAAATGAAGGCTTGCCTGTATAGAATGAGATCGAGACCTGAGTATATAGAATGAGTTTGGCTGGGTAGAAGGCATCTGAGTGAATATTTTAGAAGCAAAATATTTTAGAAAAGATTTGGAAATCAATATTATGGAAAATATCCATGTAATGAATATCTCATAAGGTCCTCTTTTCTGAGACTTCAGGGAAACTCGCCAAGGGAGAATTCTCACTACAAAATCCTGTAACTGAGACAAACCTTACAGCAGAAACCAGAGGACAGGCAGAAGTGCAGCTTCTGTAATACGGTAGTAGGGACCTGTCTCAGTTAGAGTTTTAGTACTGTGAACAGACACCATGAACCTGTCTTAGTTAGGGTTTCCATGCAGTGGAGGGACACCATGACCAAGGCAATTCTTATAAAGGACAATACTTAATCGGGGCTAGCCTACAGGTTCAGAGGTTCAGTCCATTATCATCATAGCAGGAAGCATGGCAGCATGCAGGCAGACTTGGTGCTGGAAGAGCCAAGAGTTCTCCATCTTGATCCAAAGGCAGCAGCAGGACACTGCCTTCCGCAGGCGACCAATAGAAGGCTCTTCCATACTCGGCAGATCTTGGGCATAGGACCTCAAAGACTACCCCCACAGTGCCACACTCCCTCCAATAAGGCCACAGCCACACCAACAAGGCCACACCTCCTAATAGTGTCACTCTTTGTGGGCCAAGCATATTCAAACCAGCACAGGACCGTTTTTCTTTTCAACTCTGACAGTTCTTGCTACATAGATTAGATTAGGTTGGCCTTGAACTCACAGAGATCCGTCTGCCTTTGTCTTCCTAGTGCTGGGATTGAAGGTATGCACCACAACACTGGGCTTAGCGAGAGCCCATTTTGAGAGCAGATCCTGTGTCAGGAGGTCTGACATGGTTCTCTTCTTATAGTCTCTTCTGTATGGCGGTACCCAAATCACCACCTACCAGATGGGAAGCAGAGTCTCAGAAGGGAAGGTGACTACCTGATGTGCGATGAGGAAGAGGCTTAACTCTTGTTTTCTTAGGGTTCTCTAGAGGAACAGAACTGATAGACTGTGTAAGGGGGTTTATATTCAAAAGGGCTATGGTCCGGCTAGTCCAACAATGGCTGTCTACCACCATAAAGTCCAACAATCCAGTAGGTGTTCAGTCCATGAGGCTGGATGTCTCATCCTGCCTTCGGTATATGCTGGGATCCTAAAGAAGTAGAATTTAATGCCAGTGAAGAAATGGGCTTGTTATCGAGAATGAGGGCAATCAGACAGAAAGCTAAAGCTTCCTTCTCCCATGTCCTTTGTAAAGGCTGCCACCAGAAGGTATGGTCTAGATTTAAGGTGGATTTTCTTACCTCAAAAGATCCAGATTCAAGGTGGGTCTTCCCACTTCAGATGATTTAATTAAGAAAAATTCCTCACAGGTGTACCCAGCCACTTAGGTTCTAGTTAATTACAGATATAGTCAAGGTGACAACCAAGAATTGCCAATAAACTTTTCCTGTTGGTAACCATCATGATGCAGACTCTTCCAAAAATGTACCTTTCCTTGTGACACAAGGTTTGTGAAAGAATTCCATTTGGGGTGTTTTTAATGATACAAACTGTTAATAGATACTGTATAATTATCAGACCAGGTTCTTTCTAATCCTTACTGAAAATTGTGTCAAAATTATATATATTAAGTATATAATAATTGTATATATAATTTTTAAAAAATTATTATATTTATTTGTGTGTCTGTGGATTTTTGTATGTGTGTGGACATGCACAGCAGAATGTGGGAATTGGTTCTCTTCCACTGTCTCTCAGGGATCAAACTCAGGTCATCAGGCATAACAAGCCATCTTAGCAATAATGAGAAAAATCTCACTCTTGGGTCACCTGGTTGACATCTGTAAGCTTGAGCCATCCCAGAAAGCCCCTTGAATTGCCATCTGCCATTCTAAGATGGCACTGAAGTCAGCATTTTGCCTTATCAGTGCGTGAAAGCTGATGAACATGGGGTATTGTAAGGTGAAACCCAATCTGCTGGCTGAGCTTGCAGAAAGGTCACAATGTGGAAGTGAGAGACTTGGTGCTAGCTACCAACCTTGCTCTGTGCCAGATGACCTCACACAGAATCAGTACATTATTCTGATTACTGGCTGGCTTCCAGAAAGATTAAAATAAGACACAACATGCTTCCTTCTGCGCTGGAGTGACCTGGACTTACTTCCCCATGTGGTGATTTGCGGTACTACAGGGTCCCACCCTCACAGAGGTTCTGCTCTCAATATCAACTAAGATCTCATAACACTGCTTATCCAAATCAAGATTTTCTCCATTTCATATACCATAAGGGGAGTCATATTGAAGGTATAACCAGGGGGCAGCATTGATTTTGTAAGAGATTCTAAGTGGGAGTTTGCCTCAGGTTTTGGAAGGCAGGAGAAAGATGGAGTTTGGCAGAACAGAAGTCACAGTATCAACTACTCTTAAGGTTAATAGTATTATCAGATAAGGACTTTGGTAAGCCATAATTTCAAGGGTACTGGGGGTCGGGGGTGAGTGGGAAGCTTCGTATGTATTGAACATTTAATAAGAAAAGAGAGATATGCATAGCTCATTTAAAAGGACCTTTCAAGCTTTGTAACAGGTTTTTTTTGTTGTTGTTGTTGTTTTGTTTTCTGTTTTTTTTTTTTTTTTTCAAGACAGGGTTTCTCTGTGTAGCCCTGGCTGTCCTGGAATTCACTCTGTAGACCAGGCTGGCCTCGAACTCAGAAATCCATCTGCCTCTGCTTCCCGAGTGCTGGGATTAAAGGTGTGTGCCACCACTGCCCGTCTGTGTAACAGGTTTTATTAACACCATTTTCCCCTTCTCCTTCCAGCACCCCACCTCCCACCTTCCCCAAACCAAGATTCATTCCTTCTCTGTTTCCTTTCAGAAAAGGGTAGATCTCCCAGGGATATCAACTAAATATGATATAGCAAGTTGCAAGAAGATTAGGCACCTCTATCATATTAAGGCTGGATGAGGGAACCCACTAGGAAGAAAAAGGTCCCAAAAGCAGGCAAAAGAGTCAGAGACAGTTCCTGTTCCCACTGTTAGGAGACCCGCAAGAAGACCAAGCTACACAACCATAACACATATGCAGAGGGCCTAGGTCAGACCCACACAGTCTCCCTGACTGTCAGTTCAGTCTATGTGAGGTTCTGTAAGCCCAGATCAAAGCCATTTTTCTAACAGGACTATCAAGCATATCAAAGTGGTTAAATGCTCAGGGTAGCACAGTCATTGAGGGGCAGAGCTAAGCCCTGAACCTGAGGAGCTGAGGCTCCTCCCTTGGCTTCTTATTTGCACTGTCACTCATCCTGGAGGTTGGCATGAAATAGGGCTGCCAGAGAGAGGCTGGGAAGAATTGTCAGATGTGAAGGGGCTGGGTGGACTGGAGGGAACACAGGCCATAGAGAATTTGAATGGAAGAAGCCCCTTAACTTGATGCAGGTCCCTTGAACTTGTGTAGGAGCTGACCTACAGCTACGGACAGCACTTTCAGCATCTCTATGTTAAAAATGGGTCTTTCATGGGGTGGAGTCCAGGCTATCCCGTGGATGGCACCTGCAGGACAGGGTCATTTCTATAACCTGGCTTTGGATAAGTTGGGATGAAAAGAGAGGTTTCTGTTTCTTGTGTTGGCTTATTATGAACAAAAAGGGTCCTTAACATCTGAAGAAGCTATGTTTGAAAGGACAATTACTGCATCAAAGGAATATCCATTGTGGCCTCTTCTGACAACTCCAAACACGTATGCAACTGGATGTCACTGTTTCTTGATCCTATGACAGGTTCTTGCTCCATAGTTCTTTTCTCTGTGGAAAGGAATACTGGGCAGGCTAGTTTCTTCCCTGGCATCAGTCATGGGAACAGGAGCTAACCGCACTCTTTGCTGTACCCACACATCTAAACAGACTCTCAAGGAGTGTTGGTTAAAAGAACACGGAAGAAGTTAAAGATGGGCTATTCACATCTTCCTTGGTTGCTATGAGAAACGTTAGCGATGGAGCCGGAGAAATATGGCAGGAATGTGTGTAGACAACTTGTCTTCGTTAGAGTTTCTATTGCTGGGGAGAGTCACCATGACCACAGCAATCTTATAAAGGAAAATACATAATTGGGGCTGGCTTACAATTCAGAGGTTCAGTCCATTACATCATGGCAACATGCAGGCAGACATGGTGCTGGAGAAAGAGCTGACATTTTGATCTGCAGGCAGCAGAAGTGACTGTGTTTACCCTGGGCTTGAGCATATGAGACCTCAAAGCCTGCCCTCACAGTGACACACTTCTTCCAACAAGGCCACACCTCCTAATAGTGCCACTTCCTATGGGCCCAGCATTCAAACATATTTATCTATGGGGATCATTCCTATTCAGACCACCACACAACTCATAAGATAATGTTTATTATCTATTATAATTTTTTTGTAAACAAATTCCCTTCAGTTTGGATAAAGTGTGTTTTGTTTTTTTTTTTAAAGATTTATTTATTTATTATGTATACAGTATTCTGCCTGCATGAATCCTTCAGGCCAGGAGAGGGCACCAGATCTCATTATGGATGGTTGTGAGCCACCATGTGGTTGCTGGGAATTGAACTCAAGACCTCCGGAAGAGCAGACAATGCTCTTAACCTCTGAGCCCGGATAAAGTGTTTTTCGTTCCGAATGCTTGCACATTAGCCCCTGGAATCAATGTCTGCCCTTGCTGGTTCTATGTTAGTACCCACACAGAAATAACCACTGTGCACCTCTCCTGAGCTCTGCTGGCCTTCAGTGTCTTTCCGTGCCTCTAGGGGGCGCACTTGAAAGGGAGCTTGGGAGCTCCTTTAGTCTACTCTGATCTATTGTCCGTGGAGGACACCAATTCACAGCCTGTGGGGGACCCCCCCCCCCCCCCCCCGGAGTTCTTGCTTCTCTTTACTGTGCATCCAGCCTTGCATCTCTGTTCTCTTTCAGACCTGGTGCTCTCCTTCTGTGTGAAGAGTCGCTCCAGGAGGTGTGTCAATGCAGCCTTACAGGAAGCTGCACGGAGGCGGCTCTGGGCCCTGGAGAATGAAGCCCATGAAGTCCATGTGTTGTTTAAGGTGAGCTGGGATGGCTGGCTCTTGGATATCGGGTCCCTAACAGCAAGGACTCCCAAGAAAACATCTGGCTGACAGAGAGTGGGAGTGGTTATGTTCATATGTTCTGCCTAACAGGAATGAGTGAACTCTGCTGGAGAAAACTTGTGTCCTGTCGCCACACCCCCTTCCCTGTCCTCACCCCCCGTGCCCTCCCCCATCCCCCACCTCTCCTTGTCCACCCCCATCCAGTCTCCCCTCCCTCTGTCTGTCCTCCTCCCTCCATCCCCCCCAGACTCCCACTGTTTTGGGGCAAGTTGCTTGACCTATGCAGAATGGGATTGTTCACAGCAATGGCCTCAGAAATAACCTTTTCCCCCTTAATGTGTCCAATTTGAATTCTGTTTTGTTACTGGAATACAGTATTCATATATTTCCCACTGTGATTTCAAAATGCACAGTTCACTCACGATGCTTGTCTCCAGAACATTCTATCTACTCTATTTCTCCAAAATCAGTCTCTGTACCCATGAACAACTGTCCATTTCCCCCTTTTCCTCGGGTCTTGATAAACATTGAGCACATGTTTTTAAATAATTTATTTTTATTTTATGTGCACTGGTGTATTGCCTGCATGTATGTCTGTGTGAGAGAGTGTCAATCTTGGAGTTACAGAAGCTGCCGTGTGGGTGCTGGGAATTGAACCCAGGTCTTCTGAAAGAGCAGTCAGTGCTCATAGCTCCGGAGCCATGTCTCCATCCCTGAGCACATGTTTTAAAGTAACGATATTGCCAATGAAAACCCATGACTATAAATGTTGGGGTGGGAGGAACAACGGAATAAATCGAACATTTTCCAAAGTGCATGGATAATATGTTTAACAGTCAAACTGTGTTTCGTATTACGAAAGAATGAGAGTCAGAAATGGAGGGAGTTTGTTGCTGTTGGTGGTGGGGAATGCAAGCTTTGCTTTATATAACATGTCTTATCATTTTCATAGTCTTCTTAATCTGGTACAGGTCGAAAGGAGAAATGTGCTGTGGCTGTCAGGTAGCAGAGTGACTGGTTGGTTTTAGGAGAAAGCAAGGTTACATCTGTAGAGAGCCTGGCTTGGTATGTGGGTAGTGGCATCTGTGCCATAATTAACAGCTGAAAGTTAAAAAAGACCTATGTGTTCCTGTGTGTGTGTGCGCGCCCTGTGCAGGCACTGTGCTTGGGCAGCCAAGGAAGCTGGAGGGAGACATCAGGTGTCCCACTCTTTCATCTTGCTCCTTTGAGACAGAGTTTTTACTCACCCTGGAGCTAGGCTGATGGCTAGCCAGTAACCCTCCAGTCTCTGCCCCACCCCTCAGTACTGGGGTTACACCTGGCTCATATATATATATATTTAAACTGGGGGTGCTGGGGATCTAAGCTCACATCTTCATGCTTAAGCAACAAGTGGTTTTACCTGTTGAGCCATGTCTCCAGCCCCGATCTTCTACATTTGATCATATTCTAGTTTAATATCTGGTACTTAGAAATTAAAGACAACAGTTGCTGGCGACTTCGATGAATTTCCCTTTATTTAAAGTCTTTTCTGTGGGCAGGAGCAGGAGCAGGATCCGATAGTGAGAGCTGTCTGTTAGGTCATATCTTGAGCCAAGTATGTGTTGGGTAGAGCCTGAGGCCAGGAGTTAGCTGTATCCAGTCAGGACTCTACAGCTTACTCACTGTAGGTGACCCTGGGCCAATTACCCCACCTCTTTATGTTCTCATCTCTTTGTTTACAAAACTGGGGCGATGCTATTAGCTCCATGGTACTGTTAACTATGACATCCATCCTTATTTAGGTGTGCCCTAGACAAAGCACACCTTGTCCATTAGACAAGGTGCCGTACTTTGTCTTTCATATAAGTGGTTAGATGTTACAAAAGCTGCCTTAGAATGGCTTAAATACCATGACTGAACTCTTTTCAGGGGGTTATTGTAGGGGCTGAATGAGGTCTTGCTTACAAAGATTTGCCTTGCAACAGCCTGATATCTGATAAATTCTCTAGAAACTATTTTGTTCCCGAGCAGCCCTCTTTGTTCATAGGATCTATACAGGCTCAGGATCTGGTGCTGCTGAGTCTCTGGTTTTAAGGGGATATAGATTTCGTCTTTGCCGAGCTTGAGATATTCTTTTGGATCTTCTTCCCCTTAGACTCTCTAAGGACTGGGGTCTAGCAGTTGCTCTCAATGGCAAGTCCTGGGGCAGGATGTTCAGACCATCACTCTGAAAAACCAACAGAGAAAGACTGAGGACATGCAAGTGCCGCTGGAGTCAAGCCTTTGCTCCTGTATTAGAGAGGGCCTCTTCTTGTTCTACTTAAGAACACAAATTGGCAAACTTCCTCAGAGGTTGTTGAGTGGCTGCATTTTAGAATAGACAATGCAAACATCCTCTGCTGAAACTGTGCTTCTTAGAATCACTTATACCAAAGCAAGCCAGAATGTGCATAAGGATTTATCTATGGTGGTAGCTATTCCAGCATGGTATAGGGCATTAAAATTGTTAAGCAATCTAAATGTGAATGGGGAGCATTTGTAAGCTTTAACCATAATGTAGGCTGCTCACTGACGCAAGAGATGGTTTACATTAGGACATGCTGCTTAGCCACAACTAGTCTGCTGTCGAGCAATGCTGCGTACTTACATGAGATCCTCACAGAAGATTCTGTTACCCCAGGCTGACTTGCTGTTCTTGTACAGGATCTCTCTGCAAGGCTGGTGAGTGTCCAGTCCAAGAAGGACCAATTCCTCATCACCTTCAAGACCCTGGAGGAAATCTGGAAGTTTTCCACGTACCTGAATTTAGGTATGCCCTGGGTAGGTGGAAGGAAAATATCCGGCTCAATCCAGCCGGCTCATTGAGCCTGATGTCGGGGAACTGGTTTGTCTCTGATCGTTAAAAGAGATGAAACCCTGAAATGGCTGGCTGGCTTTTGAAATATCATAAACTATCTAAAGCTAATTTTAAAATAAATATTAACTTGTACTTTAAGATGTCATTTGAAGACATTTTATGAATGGAGTGTCTTTTCCCATAAGGGAATAGAATGTCATTTCCTATGTCCAGGGAGACGTTTTCGTTAGTTACATAATTGGCTTGGTGAGCTACTGAGTTGGAAGCAGCAAGATACATGTTGAGTTCATTAAGGGGAGAGACAACTATTCCTGAGGAAGATCAAGAAGCTGCTCAGACTGCTGAAGTTCAGGGATGCTTTGTCGCTAAAGTTCAGGGATGCTTTGTCACATGTATTTGTAAAAGAGTCAAAGAAAGAGATGGAAGACCTAGCTGGGAAAATGGCCCCAGACTTCAGGGGTTTCTAGAAGGTCACAGATATCAGGACACAGTGACATTGCCACTGTAGTGGGCACTGTTACATCCTCTGTTCCAAGACAAAAAAAAAAGTTTTCTCCTGGCAGGAGCTGATGGCTTCAAAGCCAAGTCACCTGATTTACGGAAGACACTGGGTTCTCTTCAGTTATACCCAGAGATAGAGAGCCCTGCTGAGCTGGGCTGAGGGTCAAAGTGACCCTGGGCTGGAGGGGGAAACTTACAGCCAGGGTGATTTTTCTGCTCTCCGTGTGCCATATCTCCTGTGACCATTACAGATGGGCAGTATTACATTTTTGCTCTGTGGCCCAGTTGGTTCACTCCATGGAGTGCACCTGGTCTTAGAGATCCAGGCTCTAACTCAGGCCTTCTGATTAGCCTCTGTATTTTTATAAGACTCCCAGGTGTGAACTTTCAAATTTAAGAAGACCTTTGTAGTGGAGAGTGAGGGTAGAGAATGGCAGCCTATTGCATTATGGGAATAGTGGAAAAGACTCAAAAGAAGAAGCAGAATTTCAACACGAGTAACTAATGTTTAGAAGAATATTGGCATATAATAGTGATTTTTTTTTTTTTTACAATTTATATAGTTTTAAGTTTTCTCTCTCTGCCCTTTTTTTTCTCTCTCTTGCTTTCAATTCTGAGAGTCAAACCTAGAGCTTTGCCCATATTAGGAGAGCAGCCTAACCACTGTGTTACATCTCCAGCCATTTTTGCTCATCACGAGGCAGAGCTTCTTCCTAGGCTGTGGGAGAGGTCAGAGTCAGAGCAGATGGGAGAAAGGGATTTCTCACTCCATGGGCTGGGGACAGCCTCCTCAGCCTCCACAGCATCAGGGTCCAGAAATATGAACTTCAGGTTGCAACTTGAAAGGGAGGCCAGGAACCCTCAGAGTCAACACAGTAAGCTGGAAGTCCACCATTTTTGTATTAGAAAAGAAATGGCTGAGCAATGAAAACCCTGCCTACCAAGCCTGGTGACCCAAGTTCCATCCCAGAAACCCACAGGGTGGAAAGAGAAAACTGACTCCTGCAAGTTGTCCTTTGGCTTCCACTCAGGCACTGTGACACACAAGTGTGTGCCCAGGTGTATACAGCACACACACACACACACACACACACACACACAGAGTAAATGAATAAATGTGAAAAAAATTTAAAAGATAAATATGCATTTATGAAGACCTTGAAGTGCTTAGAATGATAAACATAACTTAGACTCAACTTGTATTTCCTAACCGATGTTAAGAAAAATCAGTTCATTCTAGAAAGTATCTAGTTAGCACTCTGCTCCATCCAAATGGCAGGGCTCGGTGGGGGGTGCGGGGGAAGGTGCTTTCTCTTTTATGGAGGCTAAGGGCACAGAACTCATCTGGCTCAGCCTTGTTGGATTGACCTCTAGGCTACGTGTCCACATGTCTGGAGCACCTCTTCTTTGACCACACGTACTGGCTCAACAGCAGGCTGGTGGATGACACAGAGGTCCAAGTGTCTGTGGATGGCAATCACTTGGAAAACATTTACCTGGGCCTCCTGCTGCAGGAAGGTGAGTCTGGCATGGGATTTGAGATTGGAGCCTTGTCTAGATATTTGTTACCAGAGTCCCTCAAATAATTAAGATACTGAAAGAGGCTGAATAAATAAATAAATAAATAAATAAATAAAATCTCTGAAAGGTGAAGACATACTTGAGTAATCCTATTTGGGTTTTTTTTTTGAATCTTTCTAAACAGGGTCTCTTTGTGTAGCCCTGGCTGTCCTGGAACTCACTCTGTAGACCAGGCTGGCCTTGAACTCAGAAATCCACCTGCCTCTGTCTCCCAAGTGCTGGGATTAAAGGTGTGCGCCACCACTGCCTGACCTGAGTAACCCTATCTTTTATAACAAAACTTCAAATGTCCTTCTCAGCTCAGTCCTGACATCACACAAACAGCTGCACCAGCTGGTCCAGGGGATTCAGGCTCAGGCTGTTTGGAGTTTAAGGCCCTGCCAGGCTCTATCTAGGATGCTAGCATTCCTGGAGACGGGGAGCCTGGCACTGGCATTTTAAAAATAAAGTTTCCCATGTGATTCTAATGGTCTCCAGGATTGAGAAACAGCTCTATGAATACGTGATGCAATTGGATACAATAAATCTTGGTAAACCTGAACTATTTCATGATACCAATAGCCAGCTGAAGCACCCCTGGACTTTTCCACAGGGGCAGACTCCATCAGACTGGTAGGTGGTCAAGTCTGATCTCTTGATACATATCGAAAGCCAGATGGGCTCAGGACAGTTTCACGAAAATGATTCTCTTTCTGATTCCATTGCACAGCTCTTAGAAAGGACACAGACCACATTGTACCATTACAAAGCTTGTTCAGAGCTGCTGCCATTAATCTAGACCAACTTCCTTCTCTCTTTGTGGCTCTGAACGAAGCACAGGGCTACAAGGCCAGCCAGAATTGAGTGAATGCACATGCATTTCTCTGGGTCTTTGTTTCATCTCTTTTTTTTGAGGCAAAGTTCAATTTAGCCTTATTTTCACTAGTTACTCTGAATGGTGAGTATCTATTTTAAGGGAACTTCCTGTCAGTGACTTTTCTACTTCCAGAGATTACAGCACAAGGACCTTTTGCCTCCTCCTGGACAGTGGACTTTCCTCAGAGGAAGACAATTGTCTGGGCTTTGCATCTAAGTGTTACCTTATAGGAGATGCTCTCTCATTTCCAGCTACTCCTTAGAAGGGTTTTTCTCATCCTTTGCCTGCAGGTCACTTCTTCTGCAGAGCCATGTGCTCCGTGGCTCAGCCAGCTGACAAGGAGGGAGAATATTTGACACTGTGCAAGAATGAGCTAATCTCCGTGCTCCCCGGGGGCGAATCTGAATGGGAAGGCATGTCCTTAGTGACGGGCCAGAGGGGCCTGGTGCCCGTGTCAGCCCTGGAGCCCCTGCCTATCCCTTTCCACCAGTGAGTAGCTGCCCACTCCCTGGGGGAGGGTCCCAGAGCAGACTGAAATTTGTGCAGAATAGAATAGATGTGCTTTGAGAGATGGTATTCCAGGTGTTTGGAAGAGCTGACAAAATCGGGGTGGCTTTTTATTCTCCCCTCTTTTTTTAAAGCCAAAAATTGTATTATTTGATGAAAGTGGGAAAACCTCTAAATTTCGGATGGACATAGTATATAGTAAGAAATATATGACCTCTTTGCAGTGCTTTGCAATGCATGGACGGGGGCCCCTTGTGTCAGCATCACCTCAGGGTGTTACTATGGATCCAGCTTCCTGACCCTCCTCTGACTCTCTTGGTGCTGAGCCCAGAAGCCCCCACTTTCAATTAGCTTCCCAGACATGCCCTTCACACTAGAGTTTGAAGTTTCTGCTGGAGAATACTGTAAACTTGAGCCTAGGGAGTAACAACATCATCTTATGCTTTTAAAATTCTGCTTGGTCCTAGCAGAATCAACAGTAAGGATACTACTAAAGGCTGTGTGTAAGTTATTGAGCTGGCAGAATAATTGCAGATCTAGGAAACACCGCATTCTGCTGAGTGTTCATTTTACACCGCTTAAAGTAAGTTCTCAGTTGGCTGTCATTAAAATAAGACACACCATAACACCGCCGCCATCATTTTTCTGTGGGACTGTTCTGCTCGCTGTTCTAATGTTTTGAAACTCCATGTTTCCACTGGCAGATGGTTTCTAAAGAACAATCCAGGAATCTGTGGCCTTCCCAGGAAGAGAGACTGGACAGGCTCCGGTCAGATCGGTACGAGTTGAAAACGGTGTTGTCAGGAAGATGATGTTTACCTGCCTCCTAATCTCACTGACAGGATGTGGGAAGCCAGTTAGTGTCTGCACACTGGGGGTCTTTGTCTGGGAACTGAAGGTCACAAGCCAGGGCCGAGGGAACAGATGCCTGTCTACCCAGAGCAAGCAGAACACACACGTGCTGGGGAGAGGGGGGTTAGGGAATGGTGGGGGTGAGAGAGATTTAAAGACAGACGGGTAGAAGAGAGAGTCTTGCATGGGCCAAATGAAACACTTTTGAGCCAAATGTGACCCGCTTCCCACTCCTTACCCAAACATTTCCTGATTTTCCACAGAGAAATGTGATTTAGAGGAACTATGAATGACTAGTACACAGTGAGTGCCCAGTAAACACTGGATGAACAGATGAAGGAACTATGCACACACACACACACACACACACACACACACACATGCCTGTGTCCACACACATATATTTGTGTCTGCTAATCTCTGTGTACACACACATGTTGGTAAGTGTATGTGTTTACTAGATAACAAAACATCTAAAATACACTGTTGAAACTTTGTCCTTGCAAGCTCCCTGTTCTGGCACATTTCCTATCATATATCTCTAGCAAAAAGAAAAATAAAATAGTCTTACTAGTTCCAAACCCAAATAACACTAAAAATAACTAGAAGAAATTACAGAATGAAAATATTAGAACTGTGCAGTAACTGTCCATAAGCAAGATTTTTAGCATTTTGAATCAACATGACCATTGTCCTATGTATGGTCAGAATTATGGGGCTTTGGAGTTTGTTATGGGTCACACAACATGACACCAGCACTCCCTGCCCTCATGATGCTTCTACCTTCTCAGTAAGGAAGTTGTGTAATCGAGCCAGATGTCACAAGAACTAAGCAAATGGATGAGAGAGGTGGGAAGTAGCAGAGAAGCCTCACTGCTTAGCTCTGCCACACCTAAGCTCCTTAGAGCATCACTCAGCACTGCCTCTTACTTTCTCCTCCATGAAGTAGGTATTCTGCTGGTACCCTGCCTGGTACTTGGGAAGATCTGAGAATGGAAATGTGCTTTGTAGACTAGACAGTCCAATACTCACCAAAACACTGTTATTGGATTCTAGGTGAGCTGTCCATGACACCAGGTAATCACTATAGCCATAAGGAAAGTCACTGACCTCCCCCCCCCCCATCCCCTGGGTTCCTCACAGCACTCTACTCCACCAGTGATTTCAAAGTAACATCTGCTGGGAGTTAATTGGTACCAGGCGTGATGCAGTTGACTCTAGTATTTGTAAGCATCAGCTGTCTCAGTGCCTGAAGCAGCTGGAAGGCGGTGCAGGCATCTTGTGGTGTGGAGATTCTCATACAGTGCTCAGAGGTCTTGTGCCAAGAAAGGTGATGATATGCAGGAATGTCTTAGTTAGAGTTTTACTGCTGTGTAAACAGACACCATGACCAAGGCAATTTTTAGAAGGACAACATTTAATTGGGGTTGGCTTACAGGTTCAGAGGTTCAGTCCATATCAAGGCAGGAGCATGGCAGCATGCAGGCAGGCATGGTGCAGGAGCTTAGAGTTCTACATCTTCATTTGAAGGCTGCTAGTAGAATACTGGCTTCCAGGCATTTAGAATGAAGGTCTTAAGCCCACAGCCACAATGACACACCTACTCCAACAAGGCCATACCTCCTAGTAGTGCCACTCTTTGGGCCAAGCGTATATAAACTGTCACAAGGAAGGTGGCAGGATCAGTTGAGGACAATACAAAGAACATTCCAGTTTGCCATAAGCTTATCCAGTTTAAAGGCATGTGTGAGAATACTTTCTTATAATTGTCAAGTGTCTTTTATTTTTAAAAAATGGTAGCGAAAGCATCTGGGTTGTAGTTCTGTTTCCAGTTATCCTAGTTGGTGAGATGAAAAGCCAGCTATCCCTTGCCATTCTTTTTGGTTTGATTTTGGTGTGTGTGGGAAATGACCAAATTGTTGAAATTCCTAAGGCTGGGATTCCCTAGTCTGTATCACATGGATAGAGGGGAAGGCTCACTCCCTTAAATCTTTTCCAGTTGACCTGTGTGTTGTTTCCCACAGGCAGAGGACGGTGCAAGGCCCTGATGGATTACCAACAAGAGGAAAGGGATGAACTGTGTTTCCTCCAGGGTGAAAGCATCGAAGTCATTGGCTTTGTCATACCCGGGCTGCAGTGGTTCATTGGGAAGTCAATGAGCTCAGGAGAGGTGGGCTTTGTCCCCACCAGGAGCATAGATCTTGATTCCTGCTCTCCAATGTGAGTATGCTTTGGGGCCCTGCTGTCTTCCCCAGTACTTCCTTCTTCTCTGTCTTAGTCATTCCTTCTGTTGCTGAGACAAAACATCATGACCAGAATGAAAGTTGGGGAGGAAAGGGTTTATTTGGCTTACAGTTCCAGATCATAGTCCATAGGAAGTCAGGACAGGAACACAAGCAGGGCTGGAACCTGGGGGTAGGAGCTGATGCAGAGGCCATGGCTTGCTCAGCCTTCTTACTTAGAGAACTCAGGCACCAGCCCAGGGATAGTACTATTTACCATGGACTAGGCCCTCCATCATTGATCCCCCCAATTTAGAAAATGCCTTACAGTTGGATCTCATGGAGGCATTTCTTCAACTGAGGCTCCTTCTTCTCTGATGACTCTAGCATATGTTAAGTTGACACAAAACCAGCCAGTACACCTCTGAGCAACTTTGCAGAGAGTGCAGGGAGTGCCCTGAATGTAAAGCCAGAGAAACTCATTCTGACATCCATGGTCAACACAGCAAGTTCTAGGAAGGACGTGTGATCAAAAAACCAAAATCATGTCAGCTCATTTCAACAGATGCTCTTTGAAGCCTTCTGTGTTCAAAAGAGAAGCAGAGCCTTGAGACCAAAGGGCTCTGCACCAAAGAAAGCTGCAGTAAGGTTAAGGGTAAGGCTTTAGGTCCCCTCACTCACTGTGTCCAATCACAAGACCCTATCAAGGGACAAACATAGAGAGCAGTAGATTATTGGCTTGGTCAATGACATTCTTTCCTTCGTTGGTCCCTTGAAGATGTTAACACACTTAGTGTTCAGGCTAAAAGTTGAATGTGTGATGTCAGCATTGGCAAGGAGAACCAGAGGCACCTTCTCCTTCTCTCTGCCTCGATTCTGGAAGGGCTGGTTCTGAGGTGCAGACCAATCAGCAGCAGGTGACCAGCCTGTCCAACCTCTGTCATGGGATGTTTCGAGAAATATTAAAAAAGATGGAATGTATTCCATGTCCCTGCACTACCCCCTGGTTCTCTCATACCCGGTGGGCTGGCCAGCCATGCACCGGGGGCAATGGCCGACCTGCTTTCATCTCATGGAGCTCTGAAGCTCCACGATCTTTCCACCCAGCTCACTAGGTTCCCACTGGCAGGTCACTACCATGCCAGTCCTATGCTTCAATACCCCCATGGCCTCTGTGGTGCACATCAGGCAAACCCACACCTTGCTGCTGTACTTTTCTCTCCTGAACCCAGATGAACCGCCTTGAGAAGGAAAACACAACACAAACTTAGTTCAGAAACAATGATAACGCAATCTCTGGGCGCATCAACTAAAACCTAAACTTGTAAACATTATCAAAGTCTGATTCCTCTGGTGCTGAATCCTTGTGGATCCGCCATCATGCCAGGAGACTCTACTAGCTACATTTTACCTATCTGCTCTCCCCATTCCAAAAGACCTCCTCTCTCCCTCTCTTCGACCTGCATGTCCCTCTTATGTGCCCAGTGATTGGCTCTTTTATTCACTAGGGGATTGGTTCACAAGAAGTCACAGGTATAAATCACTCCTTCTCCGAAGCCCCTCCCAGGAGGGCAGAATTAGAATCCAAAAAGCCCCAGGGCTATCCACAGCAATGGGAAGAGCAGAGGTGGGCAGTATTGCACAGTCTGTTCGGGTGGGTTTCCAAAGGTAAAAGGACAGCACAAAGCTGGGGTCAGGGAGTACAAAGGAAATAAGGAAAACATGCCTACACACATGAAGATGCTATGGCCACATATTCCACAGTGGAGAATATCTGAAGCTATGAGGTAGAATTTCGAAGGCTATCTTAGATATCAAAGGCTACACAAGGAACATTTAAGTCTACGTGAGGACTCTTTAAGGCTACGCAAAGACTATCTATGGCTACATAGGAATAGCTAAGGCTACATAAGGAATGTCTAATGCTGTCACTGTTTATACTAGAATTCCTTCTCACGAAAAAGAGCCAATAAAGAGAGTAGGCTGAGGGCAGAAGCTCCTCTGTGCTCTGCCTCTTCCTGAGAGGAGACAGGCCATTTATTAAACGCAGAAGTGTAAAGTCCAAATCCCTGAACAAGAAGGGCAGTCCTTGATGCCTTGGGAGGGGTGGAGGGCAGTTGGGATTTATAAGTGGACCAAGTTGTCAAGGGAACTCTCAGAAGAGGTAATTAGGCAGGGGAAATGGGAGGGGCAGGAGGGAGGAAAGGGAGAGGGGAAATGATGTTATTATTTTTTAATTAGAATAAAAAATAGAAAAAGTAGAAAGAAGGCGCACATATACACAAGGGGAGAGAGAGAGAGAAAGAGAGGAGAGAGAGAGAACCTTTGAGTTATGCTTTGCATCATGAGTCATTCTCTTGGAGAGAGGTTACCAGGAGAGCTCTGGTGTAGCCAACAATGGTATGGCCTTCCCTGATGAAGAAGATGGGAGGTCATGTAGGGTGTGCCCTTTACCTTGCAGAGGATGTCAAGTGTTTGAATCTCTGCAGAGGCTGAGAGATGATGGTGCTTGCCCAGCTTTAGGTATGTATTAATAGGGCACTGGCCAGGAGGCAGGAGTCCAGGGATAAGGCTAAGGCTGGAATCCTGGAGGAGGGGTGGTGAGGGAGAGGAGACACTAGTGATGAGCAGCAATGAAGTTAAAGAGAGACTTGCAAATATGGGTACCTGTGTCTGTCCCCCACAGACTTTGTCTAATTGTTCTGAGGTCTTGGGCCATGATAGTTACAGAAGGTGTGGATAGCTGCCCTTCAGGTGAAAGATGTCCATTTAAATGACTCTTTTATTTTGCTGCAAGGGACCAGTGAATCCAAAAGCTCTCTATCTAAAACACTAGGATTCTGGCATTGAGTGTATGAATTCTGACTTTGAGGTTCTGGTGAGAGGGAGAGAGAAGGAAAGTAGCAGAAACTTAGTGGAGGAAGAACCATTTCTATAGCTGAAGAGAGAAGAAGAGAGAACACAAGAGAGCAGCAGAGGGAGGAGCTGGCCGGGAGAGGCTGGACCGGTTAGCGCTGTTGGTGGCATTGGTGGGTGAGGCATGGCTTGCTGGGGAAAGGTTTGTGGTTGACGTTGGAGAATGTAGGAGAGGCATAGAAACTTACTGGTTTTCAGATTTGTGGGTCAGACTGGCTAAAACACATCGGTGGCCAGTGAATCCCATGGCTTCACAAGCTTGCCAGTGCTGTGACTTTGCACATTAGAGACTTATTTTTCTGGCCCTCAGTTTTCTTATCTGTAAAATGTGTGTGATGCTGGTGCTACCTGATAGGATCATCTTGAGCTTAAATAAGATCGTGCACACAGAGCATGCAAAGGCTGGTACAGTGTGCCAGTGGTCAATATTTTGGCTTTTATTATTATGTTTTTGTCGTATGTTGTGCATGGTCATTTTTGAGGTTCAGTTTTTATAGGGATGTTAGCAGTAGGTACTAGGACTGGAGAGACGGAGAGAGCTCAGCGGGTAAGAGCACTGTCTGCTCTTCCAGTTCAGTTCCCAGCAACCACATGGTGGCCCACAACCACCTGTAATGGGATCCCATGCCCTCTTATGGTGTGTTGGAAGACAGCATTAGTGTACTTAAATACATTAAATAAATAAATATTTTTAAAAAATTTAAAAATTAAGTGTTATAAATTATATTCGGATTTCTGTGACTCAAACACTGTCCAAACAACCACTTAGTCTCACTAAGTCGATTTGGTGCTTGGCTACAAGAGGACCCTCTTATAGTGAGGAAGAGTATCTCCCATCTCAAAAGTTGTAGCGGTAAATGTGTCACCCGTAGGACACAGTACAGCTGAAGCTGCCTGTTTGGTAGGAAGGGGAAAGAGAGTCAGGAGCCAGGGAGCAGTGGGAGAGGAAGAGAGACCCTGGGTCTTTGTACCTCTAGAAGTACTTTTTGGACTACAGATGTTCTGGAACCACAGCAAGCAAAGGGTGTACCTTAGGCTCAGGGGTCATAATCAGAGGTGTGACAGACAAATAATCTGGCCCCAGCAGCCAGTCAGCACACTGTTGAGGTTCCCCTGTGTCTTCCCTGTGCCATCCATGTGCCTGTCAATGCCACAGAGTGTCAGTCTTAGGCTGTGCTTGTTTATTTGTGAAGGGTTTCTGAGAAAGACATTATTAACTCAGACTCTTCCTGCAGATTTTCTTCCCGTGTGGGTACAATGTCCCATAATGGGTGTGAATATGAATGTATGTGAGTGTGCATGGTGAGTGTGTGTCCATGCACATGTTTGTATGCACACCCAATTGTCCATGTGTTGAGGGTGACATTTCTCAAGGTTGTTTTCTGAAGCACCTTCTACTTGGTGCTTCAGACACATGGCCAAGCCACCATGCTTGCCTGAGGAAGTGAACTGACGAATTTCCTTTTTACAGCATTTTAATGCCAGCCACTTAGTTTCCCAGCAGTGGCAGCTGGAAAACAAGCCTGTAAAACCTGTAGCAAGCGCTTATTTTGTTTTATATTTATTTATTTATTGAAGCTCAAGAGCAATTTTTTAATCTTTATTTATTTATTAAATTTAATGGAGTTAAACCCAATTAAATTAATGGGGTTTAAAAGAAAAAAAAATGAAGTCCAAGGATACTCAGGGCATGCAAACTCTAAATCTCAACAGCTGCCCAGAGGAGGAAAATGAACGGGGAGGTGGGGGGTGGTGGTGGGGGCAGGAACCATGCCATTTAAGCCAGCATGGAGATCAGACACATGGTGGTCAAGCAGCCACATGGAGGAAGGGAGGAGACTTTAGAGAAAGAGTAAGGGATCCCCAAATGTTGGAGAAGCTTAAACTATAACATGCTTAGAAAAGAGACAGAAAGAAGAAAATAATGCTTTTCTGGATAGTTTAGAAAAGTGGGCAGACTTAAGAAGCACATGGCTGAAGCCCGGTATACTACTGCATAAGCGGTGGGGATTCTGAGAAGGAAAAAGTACAGTATCTCATTAAAGGATGAATTATTCTGCCTATCTCGTCAGTATGACTCAGTGAGAACCTGCCTTCCATGGTGTGCTCCCTTGGCCAGGTGACCAATCTGACTCAACTGGAATGCTAGGTCAGAAGCCATATTGTTTTGATCAGAATTTGTTTTTAATTTTTATGATTTTATTTTACGTGAATGAGTGTTTTGCCTGCCTGCATGTCTGGATAACACGTGCATGCCTGGTGTCTGTGGAGGCCAGAAGATAGGGCTAGCTCTTTTGGAATTGGAGTTACAGATGGTTGTGATCCACCTTGTGGGTGATAGGAATCAAACCTGGTCACCTGGAGAAGGAGCCAGTGTTCTTAACTGCTGAGCCATCTCTCCAGCATCCACAAGTTTTTTTCTTAATGGGCCTTTATTGCTACTCGAACATTCTCTACTCTGAATGGGTAACCCTAAAATCACTTAGAAAGCAAGTTAAGTGCCAGTGTCCCCAAACAATTCTGGCTTCTTTGGCTTTTAGCAAGAAAGAGTCTGTCAAGAGGCCCGAGGATATTTCTGGCTTTCAGCCAAGAACGAGAGTAGTTAGCCAGGCAGTGGTGGCGCACGCCTTTAATCCCAGCACTCAGGAGGCAGAGGCAGGCAGATTTCTGAGTTCGAGGCCAGCCTGATCTACAGAGTGAGTTCCAGGACAGCCAGGGCTATACAGAGAAACCCTGTCTCGAAAAACAAAACAAAAACAAACAAACAAATAGAAAAAGACTAGTTACTTTTCTTTAGGGTCTTTTTACACATTTAGATAAATGGACCAAAATTTCTACTTCCTGTTCTTATCACCCCTCTTCAAAGAGGTAACCCTAATTGCCATTCTGAAATTCAACTGATGACTGATCTGACTATTCCAGCTGAATGTGGGTGTCAAGTGGAGCAGTTGGGGTATCCCATCCAGTGGGCCTGTTTAAAAGATTCCAAAAATGCATCAGTTTTATTTGTATACCTGCCAGATGTAGGAGGAAAGGAAACCTTTGATTAGTTCATGGGAAGAGATGTGTGAGAGAAGTAAAGGCAGCATTAAACAGCTTTGTAAGCACTAGACATGTAACTGGGAGAAGCCAAAGCACAGGACACTTTACAAATTCTCCAAATAGAAGACCGTCAGACTGTCTTGATGGGCTCATAAGAGATCGATCTATTGGACTTGAGAGTGAAGGATGGACTCAGGATGGTTCCAGACACTTTGATGGCTTTTGTAATTGCTAGAGTCAGTAAGAAGTCCCAACCCAGATGGTAAAGAGAGAGAGAGAGAGAGAGAGAGAGAGAGAGAGAGAGAGAGAGAAGGAGGAGGAGGAGGAGGAGGAGGAGGAGGAGGAGGAGGAGGAGGAGGCAGAGGAGGAGGAGGAAGAACAAGAGGAGAGGAGGAAGTAGTAATAATAATAATTTAGCCATCATTTAATTTGTAGCTTAAAACAATGGGTCTGTCTTTCTGGGTTGAAGGTAGCTGCTATAGTGTTGAATTGAGCTAAAGTCCCCAATGTCTGGGTAAATTCTCCTTAACAAGGAGAAAATCATTAAGCTTAGTGTGGTGGCAAGTGTCTTTTACCTCAGCACTTGGGAGGCCAGCCTGGCCTACAAAGTAGGTTCCAGAACAGCCAGAGCTACATAATGAGACCCCGTCTAAAAAAATAAAAATCATTAGCGACATCTCATATGGAGTTCAGCCTAATATCCGGTGTGTGTAATCTTTTGGGCTATTTCTCAGGGAGGAAACAGACGGATCATCTTATTCTTTGGCTATATTTCCCTGTTGAGTATTTGAGATCATGGAGGTGGCCAGAATTAATCGCTTTACTTTTTACTGTTGGATCTGGTTGAGGATCTGGTCCTCACCGGTCACCGTGGGCTGAGCTTCTCACCTTCCTTTTACCAATTGTTCCTGCATGTGAGGAAAGTCAAAGCCTATATTGACCATGGCTTTGCTTGAAAGCATAAAGGAAGATTTTTTTCTGGGCTGAATGCTCTCTTTGTAGATTGGACACGGGTGAGCACTCACCACAACGGGGCTCCCCAGCTTACCTGGAACAAGGGAGCAAGCACTTTTGGACAAGGGAGCAAACATTTTGACTTTTTCTTAGCAAACATATTCCCAATGTGATAGAGTTTATTTTAATAAAGAACAACCAACAGGAAATGCACTCAGATGTCTTACCTAAAAAGTAAGGAAGGTTGATAACCTTATTTCTTGGCTCCAGCAAAAAGAGTGGGAGAAAATTTCATAGTGTTAAACATTCTATCCTGTGTTGCACATCTCTTTTGTGCTTTCTGCTCTTCTGTTTGTGATTCCGTTCGTCTCTCGTGACATTTTTTTTTGCAGACAGACACTATGCTGTTAGTGGTAGAGCCATGGTGTTGTAGTAGGCAGTCTCTTTTTCCATCTTAGACCTTGATATTTTACAATTTTACCAGGAGTAGTGGAATATTATGTGTTGGTAGCAGATGAACCACCTCTGTCTTCAAAAGCTCATTGGTTCGAAGTTACTTCTGGTGCCATTCTGCAACTGCGATCAAGTCCTCAGCCCTTGTTTGGATTTAATACTCTTGGATGATAATTTATTTAGGTTTAAAAGAACATTTTCAAAGTATACGTGTATGGGAAAATGACAAGAGAAATGCAAGGCTACTGTGCTAGGCCTTTGTCCATTTTGGTAGTGTTTCCAGACAACCATACTTTTTTCTTTTGCTGTCTGTGTTTTCTGCACTAAAATCACATTTGCCTTGATTATTTTCTTCTCTGTTTTGTTCTTTCCTTTTTATTTTGGATGTGTGTGTTCTTGTCATTTATGTCTTTCATGTCATTAAATTGAATACTTAAATTATGTATGGTTAAACTCAAAAGTAAGAATTAGCAAAAAAAAAAAAAAAAGCTGATCTGGAAAGGCCTATGAAAAATGGATTCCTTGTTAAAAACACTATTTTTATTTGCTTTGCTCAGGACTTGGTGTGCTTCTTCAGTCTGAAGACTCATCAAGTCTTTCTCCAATTCTGGAAACTTCTCAGTCATCTCTCTGAGTATTGCCTCTCAGTCTTTAAGTCTCTCTCCTGGGATCCTGGGGGAGGTATGTTGGACTTAAACTGTCATCAATCAGTCATCTGAATCAGTTCTGTTACCTCCTGTCATCTCTTTGTCATTGGAGGCCATGTTCTGGAGCGTGCTTCTGTTTTTTTACTTTCTCCTCTGCTGCGGCTGAATTTGCCATGTAACTCATCTCTGCCATTCTTAGCATGTCTGACTTTGCTTTCCATTTACAGAGCCATGGTTCTCTCAGAGGGTTGCTTGTGCGGAAAACCATCCATCCTTTCGTTAGAGCATTGACTCCCTTTGCTGTTGCTTTGCTCTAACCGGGCTTTTGTAAGTCAGTCTTCGGATGACTGTTGCTTCTAATTTTGCACCATCATTGAATTCTTTGGGATTCTGCTGGTTTTCTTTCATAATTTACATTCCTTGGTTTGTACTTTTTGTTATGTGAACTATTTGTTTTTTCAACAATTTAAGAGACTTTGCATGAGTCCTGCAGTGAAGAGAACCTCCTTGCCAAGAGGAGTCTTTGCATTTGTTTCTCCTGCAGTCTCAAGAACTCATGGTCTAGGCCCTGTATGCATTCTCTGTGGTACCCAAATGTACACTAGGATGCTGTACACTCCAGTGGTGTGGATGTCGGGGCCTGGTGTTTTCCAGGACTCAAGGAGGTGAAAGGTATAATTGGAATGGCAGGCAGTTTGATGTTTTGAAGCCTTCTGTATGGAAGCTGCTGCCTTTCTAGACTGTGGGCATTATGAAGGGGTGTGTGTCCAGCGCCTTCTTACACACAGGCTCAAGATCAAGTTTTCTGTCTCTGGGGAACCCCAATGCTTAGGCTAAACTATTACAGTCTGTGGCATCCGCTCTCAGCTCTTGCCCTGGCTTTGGCTTCTCTTTTTGTCCTTTACCCCTAAGATTTCCCCTTCCCCCCTGTCTTAGTCAGGGTTCCTATTCCTGCACACGCATCATGACCAAAATGCAAGTTGGGGAGGAAAGGCTTTATTCAGCTTACACTTCCATGCTGTTCATCACCAAAGGAAGTCAGGTCTGGAACTCAAGCAGGTCAGGAAGCAGGAGCTGATGCAGAGGTCATGGAGGGATGAAACTCACTGGCTTGCTTCTCTTGGCTTGCTCAGCTGGCTTTCTTGTAGAACCCAAGACTACCAGCCCACAGATGGTACCACCCACAAGGGGCCCTCCCCCTTGATCACTAACTGAGAAAATGCCTTACCGCTGGATCTCATGGAGACATTTCCTCAACTGTAGCTCCTTTCTCTGTGATACTCTATTAAAGTTTAAAAGAGTTTATTAAGCTATTTCTTGTTTTTATGTGTCTTGCATGGTTTGAATGTGTGTAAGGGAGAAAGTGCACACACCTTTTATTAGCCTGTAAGTTTCTTATCTGTAAGAAGGAATAAGAATAGTCCTCACCTAAAGAGCAACTGTGCAGATTAAGTAACAGTATTGCAACATCCTTCAAACATGTTAGCTGCTATAAAGTTTTGGGTTTTGAAGAATTTGGTTTTAAATTGTTTGGTACTGAACAAAAACTGTGGTTTTTTTTGGGGGGGGGGGAGGAATATCTGTGGGCTTTGGGGTTCAGCAGGCACCTGGTGGAATTTCCAAGTTTAGAACAAGGAACTGAACCGGCACATGCAGTGGCTAGCAGCAGCGAGATAAAGATATGCTTTCAAAGGTGGAAGAAGGCCAGAGCAGAGAGGACATTTTAGAAGCTGAGAGAGTCATGTGATAGAACAAATGGGACTTTTTTCATCCCTGTATTACATACTTTGGAGAGTCATTTGAACAGGGTGGCATTTTTCGTGTATGCTTTCTGTATGAAGTTTATAATGAACTACAGGTAGGTCACCTTCAGATACTCTGGAGTGCCTCTTCACCTGAAACAGTAGCTCCAGTCAGTCCTAGCTGGCTGGCCTTGGCTGAGGGCGTGGGGTGTGGGGTGTGGGGTGTGCAGTATTTCGGTACATGGGTGAGGGTGTCTGGCCTTCATCATTGCCAGTTTTATTTTCTCTTGTGTTAATTCTGCCTTTGCTAAAAGCTTTCCTGACCTTGCTCTCCCTGAGTCAGTTACCCTCTGTAGCCCAGGCTGGCTGGCCTAGACCTCACTATACAATCCAGACTGACCTTGAGTTCAAGGCAATCCTCTGGACTCAGCCTCCCAAGGAGTACTGAGGTTATAGGGGTAAGCTCCCACATGGGCTTGAAAGTGACCATATAGCATGGTCAGCTAAGTGCTAGATAGAGTGCTTTTGTATTGGTCAGCCATTTGTATTTTTCAAAATAATCTCTAGCAAGCAAATTAGACCTTACAGGTAGATTGCAGATAGGAGGCACTTAAAGAGTTCCTTTGTTTATGATTGTTTCTCCAGTCCCCTGCCTCTGCCTCTACTCACATTCTGTCCCTTCGTAATTCCTTTCCTTTCTTAGTG
This sequence comes from Rhynchomys soricoides, assembly GCA_019843965.1. Taxonomy (NCBI): domain Eukaryota; kingdom Metazoa; phylum Chordata; class Mammalia; order Rodentia; family Muridae; genus Rhynchomys; species Rhynchomys soricoides. Next base: position 13,516,056 of record JADRCH010000015.1, on the reverse strand, counting down.
TCACACAGTACTCTTCTGTATCCTGGAATCAGACCTTAGCAACTGTGTAAGGTTCCTTCAGAGCACAGGGGAGCTTTCTTCGATGTTCCTCTAGACAGGTACCATCTGTCCCTGACTTTTCCTGGAAAAAAACTAAGGAGAAAGGAACTTCTTATATTTTCCTTAAATCCCTACCATCCTGGCACCATCCCTGTTGCTGCCGTTCCAAACAGATGCCACTGGGGATTGAGGTATGGGGATTTCTCTGTGGAGATGAGATTTTAATAGAAGGACGTTTCTACCTCCCCTTTGACCTACTCACCAACATATGACATCCCTTTCTTCTCCAGCATGGAAGCTCAGAGTGCAGCAGGGAGGAGCTGATGGCAGCCATGGATAAACCTGGTTTTCTATGCTTTGCTACATCCTTGTGTGGAGAGAGAAAGATGGGGAGTCGAAGCCCAGCACTGACCGTGTCTGTTTTGTACCCCATGCAGGAGCAAGAACTCTGTCTTTTTTAGTGATGAGGAAAGGTATTCTCTCTGGTCTCCAGGAAGTGACAGAAAGGCTGAGTGTTCTGGCTTCCTGTGTGCGCTGGCTCATACCAACATCACTTCTATCTACCGGCTGAGTGAGTGTTCCTTGGACCCCAGAGAAAGCCCAGGCTCCTAAAGACCAGAAAGGAACCCATAGCCAGGAATAGACTTCTCTTCATTCTATTCCTATCTAGAGATTTGGGACTACAATCACTATCTACTTGATGGCCTGGTTCAGACATGATTAGCGTTTCCCTGTAGATTTTAGATCTTTCTGGATTGCACACATTGTGTCACCTGGCAACTATGACACATGATAAAACCAACTTGCCTTTACCATGGGTGGTCAGTGGATTGTCCTTTCTTCCAAAGGAAATGAAGAGCTTCCTGAGTCATGGCTAAAGGTCACATTGCTGACTAGGTCCCAAATCACACATCATGTAGGTAATTGGAAAGAGACCTCAGAGATAATTTCTACCCTTATTGTACAGGTTTAAGAAAAGGAGACCCAAGAATGTTAGTACCTGAACCAGGATACCTACTAGCTAAGGCAGCCCATTTCATCACACCACCCCAGATACAGGATGACCCTGGGTTGTTGGATGTATCAGGCTCAGGAGTGGATCTACCTTGCTTAGCACAATTTTTGGCGATGTTGAATGAATGAACAAATGCATGAACAAATGAACGATAATAATTTCCTTATGATGAGAAAGGCCCACTGCTTTGTGGAGGAAGTGCAGTTACTCTTACTAATGTTGCTGACTAAGGGTTATTTTTCTCTCACCTCTTTGGTGTCTGCTTCCGTGAGGCTGAATTAGATGGCTGCTGTTTCATGGGGATAGCCAGAGATTTGCCACAAGGGACTCTCAGACCAGTTCCTTGGAAGAGAGGGAATTGGAGGCTTTCTTCATGTATAGGAAGCCTTTGTGAGGAATACAAACCCCATATATCAGCCCTAAACCCTAGAAAATTCTTGTTGTAGCAGATCTGCCAGACTCAGGCAGGAAGCTGGAGCTGTGAGGTGCTCCTGGTAAGGGGAGCAGAGCTCTGAACACCAAGAGTACTTGTTCTGGGAGCAGGAGGGGAGCAATGGTTGGTGATAGACTTTAGTCAAAAAGGTCAGCAGCATGGTGACATGGTGTGACCTAATACCAGGTCTGTTCTTCATCTCTGCCTAGGTGAGTTTGAATCCATCCAGAATCTCCAGAATGATCTGAGCGGTGAGTAGACACCATGTGAAGCCTTACTTCCTGTCCTTCAGTCAGCTTATCTATTCTCTTGCCAGGAGCTGTCTTCCCTAGTCACAGGCCCTCAAGGGTGCTCAACTCTGCCTGTCCTTACAGCATCTCAGCCTGAGGGCTTCAGGGAGGCCAGGTCTGGTGGGACCTGGATGGAACGACAGACCATGGGCTCCAGACGTTCCAGCAGTTCTGTAGACTCCAGCCTTGAGGATGAGCTCATCTCAGCCTCCTCAGACAGCTATCACCTTCCAGAGCCTGATGACCTCGATGACCCGGAACTGTTCATGGACCTAAGCACTAGCCTGGAAGAGGATGAGGCAGAACACTTTGCTCCCATCTTGGCTTTTCTAGATCACGAAGGCTACACTGACCACTTTAAGAGCCTCTATGATTTCTCCTTCTCTTTTCTTACTTCCTCCTTTTACAGCTTCTCTGAGGAGGATGAGCTAGTGGCCTACCTAGAGACTTCAAGGAAGTGGGCCAAGATGAGCCAGATGAAGTGGGCCCATGCTCGGCTATGCTTCCTCCTGGGCCGACTAAGCATCAGGAAGACCAAACTTTCTCAGGCCCGGGTATACTTTGAGGAGGCCATTCAAGTCCTTGAGGGAACATTTGAGGACCTCTCCCTGGTGGCTGCTCTGTATATCAACTTGGCAGCCATCTACCTGAGGCAGAGGCTAAGACATAAAGGACCAACCTTGCTTGAAAAGGCAGGTGCTCTGCTGGCCTGCCTGCCAGATCGCGAGTTCAGTGCCAAGAATGAGCTTGATGTCGTGGCTTATGTGCTTCGCCAAGGGATCATGGTGGGGAGTGGCCTTCTGGAGGCCAGGTCCTGCTTCCTGGCCATCCGGTTGTTCCTGAGTCTTGGCCGGCTTGAGGAAGTTCTGCCATTTGCAGAGCGTCTGCAGCTTCTTTCTGGACACCTTCCTGCTTCGGAGGCTACAGCCACCATGTTGAGTTCTCTGTATGACAAGAAATATCTTCCACATCTTGCAGTGGCCTCTGTTCAGAAGCGTAGTCCCCAGAGTGCCCGGGGCATGTCTGTTTCCATTTGGCAGGCTTATTTGGTTCTCCAGAATGCCACTAAAATCCTAGGTGTTCCTTCTTCAAGCTGGTGTGAAGTTTCTGCACTGGCCTGCCCAACCCTCAGGCAGGCCCTGGCTGCCTGTGAGGAACAGACTGACCAGAACATCCAGAGGACCTTGTGTCTCATCTTGTCCAAAATGTACCTCCAGCACAGGTCTCTTGATGGTTCTGTCCACTATCTGAGCCAGGCCCATATGTTAGGGAAGCTACTGGGTGAAGAGGAAGCCTTTGAATCTTCTCTCTGTCTGGCATGGGCTTATCTTTTAGCCAGGCAGACAAAGAAGGCTTTGGAGATCCTTGAACCACTACTGTGTTCTTTGAGGGAGACAGAGTGTGTGACCCAGAGGGGAGTGGTCCATAACCTTCTGGGACTTGCATTTCAAGATGAAGGCCGGACAAGCAGGGCAGCCAAGAGCTATCTCCGAGCTTTGCTCAGAGCTCGGGAGATGGGGAGTATACGTAACCAGGCTGTGTCTATGGCCAATCTTGGTCACTTGACCCTCAAGTCCTGTATGCAGCAGTCAGCCAGGGGTTATCTCCTGCAGGCTGTCCGGCTGTATTCTGAACTCCAAGCCAGCAAGGAGACAGACATGGAATTGGTACAGGTATTACTCTGGTTGGGCCAAGCTTTGGTGTCTGGACACCAGCTGGTCCACAGCCGCCTTTGTTATGAAATGGCATTGCTGTTTGGCTTAAGGCACCGACACCTGAACAGTGAGTATGCCCATACTGCTGGGAGCATTGGGGGGTGGGGGGGTGGAACATGTTGGTGCATGCTATGCCAGTGTCTCATTCATGTCCCTGCTTTATGTTCAGGTCAACTTCAGGTCACCAAATGCCTCTGCCATTTCTACAGCTCGGTGTCTCCAAACCCTGATGCGTGCATTACTTATCATGAACACTGGCTGGCTCTGGCTCAGCAACTCAGGGACCGGGAGATGGAGGGGCGGTTATTGGAGTCCCTTGGGCAGCTTTATAGGAACCTAAATACAGCCAGGTGAGTCTCAGCTTTAGGGAGGAATGGTATTCTTTCTCTAAAGAAGGCAAGTCCAGATGCACCCAGTATGTGGATAGTATGTTGGGAAACCACAGGTCCTGCAGCTGTCGGGTTGGGAGTTCTATGGCTTTGGACGGGTGCACCTTGGTTTCCTCATCAGTCAGAGGAGGATGGTAATGGTGTTTATCTTACAGTACCAGTGTGAGAAGTGAATGTATTAAAGTCCCTGAAATGTAGACAGTTTCTCTAATGGTTACTACTTTCACTCGTGTGTTTCCAAAGCAGTCTATCCAGACAGGCTAAGAGTGCATAGTACAAAGGGGCCGGTTACACTGTGGACCATGACCCCTTCAGGAGGTCTTTACCACTTAAAGATAATTAGGATTTGGGAAAGGACACAGAGTATTTATAAATGCCATGAAGTAAGCAAAATTTTTAATTTTTGGTAAAAAAAAAAAATGCTTGATTGGGGCCTCATTTTTGAAATGGAACTGGGACTTAGGAAGTCAAGTCTACTTTCACCTGTGCTCAAGCCTCAGAATAAATACACGGGTGTGGAAGGGTGGACTTAGTACTTGGTTGTGTGAAGAAACTGTATACTAGCACTTTCTTTTGTGATTGACTTTTTTGGTGCTTGTCTTAGTTAGGGTTTTATTGCATGTGGTTATCATGACCATGGCAACTCTTATAAAGAAAAACATGTAATTGGGGCTGGCTTACAGTTCAGAGGTTTAGTCCATTGTTATCATGGCAGAAGCGTGGTGGCATGCAGGCAGTCGTGGTGCTGGAGAAGCAGTTGAGAGTTCTATGTCTGAATTTGCAGGCAGCAGGAAGAGAATGACATACACTAGGCCTGACTTGGCCTTTTGAGACCTCAAAGCCAGCGCCCTTGAGACACACTTCCTCCAATAACATCACACCTACTCCAACAAGGCCACACCCATTCCAACATGGCCGCACCTCCCAATAGTGCCAGTCCCTATGAGCCTAAGGGGCCATTTTCATTCAAACTACCACACAGTGTTCTCTGAAAAACCTTCAGTTTTGTAAAAAGTATATCCCAAATATATCCAAGCATCCCTTAGATGATTGGTACTCAAAGTCTCCTCACCTGAGTACCGTGCCACCTGCTGGAGTTCTTTGCTTATACCAGTCCAGGGCCACCAGGATTCTCCTTTACTAATGGGCAGCCTGCAGTTCTGTCTCTAACAAGTCTCATAAAACCACAGAGGTTTAAAAACCTCTCATTTCACTTTGCAACAGATTTGTGCCACAATCTTATGTTCATAATTCTTATTAAAATAGAGTGGGGATTCTTGCTAGTGTTGATCAGAGAGGCATTGTAGGGAACGCTAGTTCAAGGTTAGCTTTTGCTTTTTAGACATTTCCCTAGTTTGGGTTTCTATTGCTGAGATGAAATATCATGATCAAAAACAAGTTGGGAGGAAAGGGCTTATTTGGCTTACATGTCTGTAGTCTGTCATTGAAGAAGTCAGGACAGAAACTCAAACAGAGGGAACCTAGAAGCAGGAGCTGATGCAGAGGCCATGGCCATGGAGGAGTATTTGTTCCTCATGGCTTGCTCGGTCTGCTTTTTTTTTTTGAGACAGGGTTTCTCTGTGTAGCCTTGGCTGTCCTGGAACTCACTCTGTAGACCAGGCTGGCCTCGAACTCAGAAATCCGCCTGCCTCTACCTCCCAAGTACTGGGATTAAAGGTGTGTGCCACCACTGCTCTGCTTCAGCCTGCTTTCTCGTAGAACCCAAGACCAACAGCCCAGAGGTGGCACCACCCACAATAGGCAGAGCCCTCCCCCATTAATCATGAATTCAAAAATTCCCTACCGGCTTTCTACAGCCTGATTTTATGGAGGCATTTTCTTAAGTGAGGCTCCCTCATCTCAGATGACTCTAGCTGTGTCAAGTTGACATAAAAGTAGCCAGCACTGGTACCCTGGTAACCGTGAGTATGTAGGTTCAGACAATAGTTAACCACAGTGAACTCTCATTCTCTATGTATCTCCCTACTCACTGTATTCCTTTCTCTTCCTGTTCTTGTACAAAAATCAAACATCTTCTGAGCTTCTCACTGCCTTTGCCTTTGGTGCCAGGGAGAGACTTTTGACATATACAGTCCATGGGAAGCAAAGGGAATGCCTGCCCAGCCTGTCCTGCCTCCATTCCTACACACTCTAGGAGTATGGATGCCTTTGGACAGACTCAAAAGATAGGTTTCAGTGAAATTCTAGACAAAATAGAACAGTCACATGCATCTTGGAACTGGACTTTAGAAAAGTCAGACTTAAAGGACCAGAACAAGGATGATGATTTTACATCTGACTTATCGCTGCCTCTTGTTACTGTGTTTCCTGTGCATTTTCAGTTTTAGATTATTCCTGTGCCCAGCTTCTACCCACCATCCTTTGCTCTCAGCTCTGGTTTAGTATTATCAAAATACTGATATTTTGGCAACAGTGGGGAGGGAGAGACAGAGACAGACAGACAGAGGAGAGTCGGTGGGCAGAAGAAGAGAGCATGAATCACTGTTTTTAGATGATGCAGATGATACAGAAGAGACATGAAGTGGGGACCACAAGAAGAGAGCAGCTACAAACCTGGACAAGTGGCTGGAACTAGGAGTCTAGAAACCAAGTCCTGCTGTGACCTAAGAGCATGTCCTTAACAAGCCACGTGTCTTGGTTGCTGTGTTCACTGAGTCAATTTGAGACAAGAATCTTCCAGACGAGTCTGAGACCAGCTAACTACATCGATCTGACGCTGGCTACCCGGCTCCTAGTGCCTCCAAAGAGGCTTCATTTGTGGAGACAGATCCTTAAAGCTATGGGCCTTTTAGATAGGGGCATGGAACCAGAGGTCTAGGGCTTTTTGGGGAAGAGGGGTCTGAAGCACTCCAAAGTGTGGTCAGAGTTCTTGTAGGTAGATGTTGTATCAAGCACAGAACTATGCTATGTGCTCATATGGGCAGCTGAGTGATAACTGAGTTTTAGCCCACGGGATCACTACCCTTATGCTACAGGGTATACTGGTGTGCTGCCCTGCACACCAATGGTTAAGAGAGAGTGTGGTGTTTGTTGCCAAGAGGAGACCCTGGATGGATTGCTCGGGGCTCAGGTAAGGAAAGGAAGGGCTGGGAGCATGGAGGCAGGCTTTCTAGTGTTTGGTGGCAAGATCAGTGGTCAACGAATCAGTGGGAGCTCAGGGGCCATTTGGAATGGCCTCTGCAGGATCAAAACAGCATGGACCCCTCCTTAGGGAAGCATGTATTAAATATATATTAGGACAAAATGACTGGTCCCCAAATAAGGAGTGTGGATTCCCCCTAAAATTAGTCACTTACAATGAAAGAATAAAATTAAATTAAACCAGCGTTGAAGATTATGCGCTGAAAACAAGGATCTCTTTGCAAGTTCCTATGCCCCAAATTCTCCAGAAGTAACTATTTAAAATTTTAAAAATATCAACAAATAACTCATGTGTATGAAAGATTATATATCACATTCTCTATATTAAGTTCTCAGTATAGTGAATATAATATACACACACCTTAGTTACATGAAGGATTATGATAAAACTTCTATACAATGCAGTGTACTTTTTGCTTGCATTTTTCATTTGAAGGTATCACTATGAAATGCTGAACCAGCATTTTTTTAGGCTAAAATCTGTTTTATACTGTTTTATAAATTTCATACTATTTTATATTTTCATAATAATATTTTCATAATATTTCATTTTTATCATGTTTTCCCCTCCCAAGTCCTCTCAGATTCTCTCCACTTTCCTATCCACCTAATTTTATGCTCTTTCTCTCTCTCTTCAAAAAAAAAAAACCCAACCCAAACCAAAAACCCCTAAGAAATACAAAAAAGAGCTTCACTTATGTCTCTTCTGCCCAGCTATTGGCTGTCAACATCTTTATTCACCAATCAGAATTAACTTGGAGGCAGGGTCAGAGGGGTAAGTATAGACTCCAGGTCTTGAGACCCACACTTAGCATTACAATAGACAGTAAAAGACAAAACTTTAACATTCTTTATGTCAGACTGTGGTGACGTTCATTTATTTATCTTTCTGCTTTTTTTTTTTCAAACTGCGTAGAAAAGAAAGTTTTGTATTAATTAATTAATTAATTTGAATGAGCTCTAAGTAATATTCAATAAAAACAGGCCATGCAACTACAGCTTTCAGAGACCATCCTCGGGTTAAATTGATCCTCCTCTGGGCTGAAACTTTTGGAATCTAAACTCACTCTAATATCTGCAGCAGAGTTTCCTAGCAACTGACTTTGAGGCTTTGTTTGCCGGTCATCACAGGTCTGGGGTGAGCAGGAAGGACCAAGGCTAAGTGAGAAAGCATCAGGTGTCAACGGAATTAAGGTGAGATTAAAGCAGACTTTCTAGGGAAAGGCTTATTGTGAAAAGTCATTGCTCATGTTTTCGTTGCTTTCCTCCAGGGCTGGACTTTCTGAGATCTGTTCCATGCTCTAGTAGCTAAACTAGGTTCTTTAATTTTTAAAAATCATATTTGTTTTTATCTTATGTGTTTGCATATTTTGCCTGCATGTATGGTGTGACTGCACACTATTGATGTGCCTGGTGCTTGTGGAGGTCAGAAGTGGGCTTTGGCTCTTCTGGAACTACAGTCACAGAGGGTTGGAAGCCTCCATGTGGTTGCTGTGAACTGAACTCTGGTTCTCTGGAAGAGCAGCTTGTGCTCTTAGCTACTGAGCCATCACTCCAATCCCAGGGACTTTTAATTTTAGTATGTAGTAGTTTCAGTTTTCAAGATTTTTATTTAAATGTGTTGGAGAAACATTCACTGACCATCAGCATAGACTTTCCCAGGATTCAGAAGTACTTCCAGTGTCACAGGAAGCTCTTGAGGACGGAAGGCTATTGTTCCTTTTCAAAGTAGCCATTTCATTGGAGAATGTGCAGGAATGCTGCACTTATTTAGCATTTATAGATCAGTAATCCTATAGAGAGCTTTTAAAATTAAAATGAGAAGGACAGAGAACCAAGACAGATGAACAGATGGCGCCACACCTGGCTGGGTGTGGTCACTTTCATTCCTCCTGACGCTTCCTGGTAGCTGAAGTAAAAACAGAGGAGCCTTATGAAGTCCTGACAGTCAGACAAAAGAACATAAAGACACGCATCTGTCGGAGCAAATTTTCTCCTGGCGTTGGTTCCCAGGAAGAATTTATTAAGTAGCCTTGATGTTGTCACGGACCCCTGGTTTCTGAATGAAAAAGGGAAATAAAGAGGAAAGGAAAGGCCATGACTGCTTCTAGGTGTGGTGGAAGAGAAAGTCTAATCCTGATATGTGGAGCATAGCCAGAGGCAGACACTTCTGGGAGAGTCCAGAGTGGACATGACCCTGAGCCATGTTGGGGGAGGAGGAAGGGAAGAGAGAGGGGAACCTAGCATAGCAGCAGGGAGGCCAAAGGTACAAAAGGGGCAGGTAACCAAAATGTCTGGATTATATAGGGACAAGCCTCTGGGGGAAGGGCTGGAGAGTTTAGGGTAGAGGGCAGGTGTACCAGCCATACACCATAACAACTAGGGACTGAGGGATGCTGGGAGAACCTGGAGGCCAGGTCCACCTTGAGAGGTTAAATAGACATCTCAGCTGTTTGCCCCGGGTTTGAAACTTAACAGTTCTCAACCTTCCTAATGCTGTGACCCTTTAATACAGCTTCATGCTGTGATCAACCATAAAGTTATTTTCATTGCTACTTCATAACTGTAACTTTGCTACTGTTATGAACTGTAATGTAAATATCTGATATGCAGAACATCTGATGTGCGACCCCTGTGAAAAGGTCATCAAAGGGTGGCAACCCCCAGGCTGAATGCCACTGTCATGGATAGATTTCTTCAGCTCCTCTCAAAGAATTTCCATTCGCACCAAACTCAAGGTAAAGCAAGGGAAGGCAGGCTAAGGGGAGAGCAGTCTAGGGAAGGGTAGGAAGGTCTGTGTGACAGAAGTCATCTGGGTAAAACCTTTGAGGAGAGTCCCTAGGGCTAAGTATGATGAGGTTTGGGAAGAGGAGAGTGGTAACAAGTGGCATTTCTGATGGAAGGAATAGAAGTAAGTAACAGGTGAACAGATGCTGGTGATCTCAGGCAGAGAATCCTTGGCTAAGAAAGGATGCAGAGTTGGGTGGGCTGAGGGATTGCATCTCAGCAGGCCTCTGGACTTACAGTAAGCATCCATAAAGAAAATACTGGTCTTTCCGAAAGCTTCCATTGAACATGTGTTGGTTGCTGCACAGCGTGTCTGTTTCAGGGCAACCACATGTAGCAAGAAGTTGTTTGGAAGTAGAGGACTAAAGTGGTCCAGTGTGTTGCCTGAGGCCCCTGGCAGGGGTTGTGGCCAGTAGTTGGAGACTACAGCAGTATTGGTCAACTTGTTTGGTTTTTATTTTTTGAGACAGAAGTCTCCCGGAGCAGGGTGACCTTGAACCTTTATTTTCCTGCTCCCACCTCCAAAGTGCTAGGGTTATGGGCATGAGCTACCACATCCTACATTAGTAAGCTTATAAAAATAGTCTAATCGTACATTTTCAGGGTTTGTGAGCCATATGTTCTCTGTCAGCGCTCTTCTACTCAGCAGCTGTGCTGCAAAAACAGCTCTGGGCAGTACACAAACAATGAGTGTGGCTGCATTCCAGAAAAGCTACTCATAAAAGCAGAGCAGAGGGTGTGCTTGGCACATGGGTCAGAGTTCTCCACCCCTAGTCTATAGTACATGTACTCAAGCACTTTGTATGTGTTCGGTTTTCTCTGCTAACAGTCCTCACCCTAGATAAGGATGGAATCTTGGGATTCCAGGGTTGAGAGTGGCTTAGTTTTTATCAGCTCTGTCCCTGCCTGCTTGAGTCCAGGTTCATCATGCTTCTCGGTTTCACTGGACTTACCTCAAATTCTCAATATAAGGGGGTTTCCCTCTTCTGCCTTTTTGGTGGTTATGATCGATAAATTTAATGATTTTCTTCTGGTGTTTAATATGGGCAAGGTTAGTAGGTGATAAAAGATTTGGCTCCCTGTTCACTACCTACAGGGTAATGTTCTCTCTGCCTTCCAGAGATTGGAATGAGACCAAGGTTTCAGTCTCCGGGTGGGCGAAGTCTTTGTGGATTTTGTTCTCAGCCTTAATCTGACACATGCAGACTGTGTTAGTTACTTGTCTATTGCTGTGGTTAAATGCCACAACCAAGGCAACTTATAAAAGAAAGCATTTAATAGGGCTTCAATTTCAGAGGGTTGGAGTCCATCATGACAGAGTGAACTCGTGGTGGTGGAGGGAACAGCTAAGAACTCACATCTCAGAACTGCAATGGGAAGGGGGTTGCAGAGTGCACTGGGGATGATGGGAAGCATTTGAAGCTTCAAAGTTTCAGACCTTCTCTATCAAGGCCACACCTTCTCTAAGAAGGCCATACCTCCTCTAAGAAGGCCACACTTCCTCTAAGAAGGCCACACCTCCTCGAACAAGACCACACCTCCTAATCGAGCCCTATTCTACCATTTTAGGACTAAGTATTCAAATGTATGAGCCTATGGGGGCATTCTCATCCAAACCACTGAAGATCAACCCCTTGTTCTAGAGTTGAACCAGATAAGGCTCAGGAGGACCTTATGACTTTATTGGATCCATGCAACAAATATATCTTTTTAAATAATTTTCCATGGCCCAGACAAGTAGCTAGAAATCAGTTAAAGGCATTACAGTCCCCGAACTTACTACAGAATAGTAAAGAGATCAGAAAATTGTCACCATCACAGTCAGAAAGCATGGTAAGCACATCCACATAGTACAACTAGAAAGAGAATATGCTTTGCACGCAGCAGGCCCTTATGGAGACCAACTAGTCTTTGCATGTGAATCTGATGCCAGTGTAGGATTGGTTCCTCCTAGCTTTTATCCTGCTAGCTTCTGTGGACCTAAAATAAAAACAGCAAACCAAACAACAGAGACAACAAAAAAAGCCTTCAACATTTGGTTTCTAATATAACTAATATGACTAATCCCTAATTCTGCAATCTGAAAAGAAGAAACAGCCGAGCTTGGAATGCCCACACTTGATCCCAAGGCTGTGGCTCACTACCGCCTGTTTTTGCAGGTGAGGAAAGTCTTTTCAAGGCTTGCAATCATTTATGTCCTTAACAATCTCAGTCTTTTTGTAAAGTGGCAAAAGAAATCAAAGCTTTCCCACAAACTGATAGCAAAGCCAGGAGTTCAATAAGGGTTGCTCAAATGTGTGGTTAGCCTTGCAGTGTTAGATTCTGGTGTAAACGTGGTTTATTACATACCCACAGTTACTTATACTTTCTGAGCCTTAATTTTACATTTATTTATTTGTGGTGTGTGTGTGTGTGTGTGTGTGTGTGTGTGTGTGAGAGAGAGAGAGAGAGAGAGAGAGAGAGAGAGAGAGAGGGAAAACCAAAACCATAGCATGTCTGTGATGGTGTGTATATGGAAATCAGAGAACAAACAACCTTCAGGGTCGGTTCTCTCCTTCTACCATGTGGGTCCCAGGGATGGAACTCAGATGTTCAGGCTTGGTGGCAAGTGCTTTAATGCACAGAGCCACTTTTCCACTAGCTCTTATTTTTTCCTTTTGTGAAATGGATTTAGTAGTAGTAATACTGCTCTCTTGGAGCTACGGTGGTGATTATTAACTGAGCTTATGGGTTGATTTAGAGGCCAAACCAGGTCTACGGTCTTCAAGAGAATGGTGGATCATTTCAAGTCAGACCTGTGTGTGACACAGCACAGCTGATTTATTATAATGGGGTGGTAAGGACTGATAAAAAAAGGTACCAAGGCAGCTGAACACACCTCCCAATTTAGACTCTTAGTGCACTTTAAAAAACACAAATGTGTGTCTTGGTGAAACCCTCTGCTCATGTGGAGGTCTCCATGTTTTACCTCCTACCACCACCCTGGGGTGTTTCTTAGAGAGAATGCTTGACTCTACTTTCCATGGCAAAGAAGCAAATGTCTACTCTGTGTGAAAGCCTCTGTGAATCTAACTCTTGTTCCCTGAGGATCTGAAGTCAGAAACTTCAGAGCAAGGACATCCGAGGACAATAAGTGGTAAAAAACAAAACAAAACAAAACAAAACAAAACAGGAAATAGGATCAAGATGAAATTTGCGAGTTCTGTCTTTACCATTCATTCTGGTCAGAATGAGGAGCATAATGGAGCCAGGCCTGGACTGCTTTAACTCTCTTTGTTCAGACTTAGGGAGAGATGGCCAGTTGGGCCTTCCTTTGTCTTATGAGGACTGTGCTTCCTACCTAATCAGGGAGACCAGTGGCCAGCATGGTAGTGCATGCAGCTTCTCAGCTTTCAGCATTGCCCTACCTTCAGATCTGTAGTACTTGAGAGAGTCTAATGTTCACCCTTGGATGCCCATCATCTTATGTCACAGGCAGGGCAGTAGGGACAACCAGAGTTCTGTCCTAGCTCTTACATGGGCCAAATACCTGGGCACTCTTTTCAGAAAGCCAAAAGCTGCCTCACTGCCAAAAAGGATCAGTGAGTACCAGTTCAAGGCAATATTTGTGTCCCTCATTGGAAAAAGGACCTGACAGCTGAGTTGTCTGTGATGAGCTGACATATTAATCCATTTTCCATTGCTATTGCAAAAATTTTGGGCTAGGCAATTGGGCATGAAGCCATCATCACTGTGGTCTGGCATAGGCTTACTGGCTAATGGTATCACGCTGGTAAGAACGTTTGGTGAGATAAGAAACCAGACCCATGCTGTTCCTTCAGGACAGCTCAGCTCTCATTCGAACTAACCAAAGTCCCAGGAGAGCCATGTAATCCCTCTTGTAAACAATGCCTCAGATAACTAGTGATCAAATTATTTTGGATTAAACCCTACATCTTATAGACCCTACGACCTTTCAGTTTTGCTACAGTGGAGATCAAGCCTCTAATACGTTAACCTTTGTGTGTGAGCCAAGCCATATCAGGGTACAACAGGTGAGAACTATGCTCAATGTGTATCCTTCCTGCGTATGTGTTCCCAGTTGTGGCTAATAACATTTGGTGTTTCTAGAAGATGCATGTTCTAGACTTAGATGCATGTGACCATAAACTGAGTGTGTTTTCGGAACTCGGGTCTATGGATTGTGACTGTTATGATTCCATTTAGTTAGTCCCAGGTAGCTCTGAGAGTCTTGAATTTTTTTTGAAGCTCTCGGGTAATATTGATGGGGGGTGGGGGAGGCCGCGGGTTTGGGAGGTGGTAGGGGTTGGGACAGGGGTCAAGTGGGGGGGGGGGAGGGGAGCTCACACTTTCAGAACTGTGGATGGGGCTCTGGTTTTGGATCTGCTCCTGGCATGTTGCACAGCAGTGTGAAGACATCATCTATGTCTGGAACTGTTTCCTCTACAGCACTGGTTCTCAACCTTCCTGATGATGGGACCCTTTAATACAGTTCCTCGTGTTGTGGGGACCCCCACCCATAAATTATTTTCATTGCTGCTTCATAACTGTGATTGAGCTACTTTTATGAATCATAATGTAAATACTTTTTAGAGCTAGAGGTTTGCCAAAGGGGTTGCAACCCACAGGTTGAGAACCATCATTCTAGCGCATACAAAGAATGGACTAGAATAGCAAATCCTAACCCAGGCTGCACAGTCAAATCACAGGAATGACTAAGTGCTAGCACCTAGGTCATAATCCCAGATAATCCATGAATTGCATGGTTTGGCTGCACGTATTACATGTTTTAAAAGCCCCCAAGTGACTCATGGCTGCTGGAGGTGACAGAGGATGTCCTGTGGTCCCTGCTGTTCTCCAGCTCTGTGTCTGTACCACCACATTTCTTCACTAATTATTGTTATGGGGAAACTACATTTTCTACATGATACATTTTCCCAAATCATTGAAGAGTACCCACTCATTAGAGAATTTCCAAATAATTAAAGCAGGATTAAGTACCATCTTCAAAAATAAACAAACAAACAAACAAACACCAGTTTGTTTGATTTCTCTTTTTAATGAAAGATACTGTTACTCACTGTACATTATCTCTATGGCCACTCAGACAATTATTTTCATAAAAGCACAGTTGGTGTCTTCTAAGGTATTTATGTAAAATGTCCTGCAGTATAGTGCAAAGGTTGAAGGATGTGGGTTAGTAATGGTGGTCATGGTATTTAAATGTTCATCTACTGCTTCCTACTTCATAGGCACCAGTTTGAACATTCTAGATGGATTATGTTTCTCAGTCCTCACAATAATCCTCGAAGGCAGGAACAATTAATTAAATTCCCCTTTTACAGATGGGAAAACCCAGGCTTGGGTAAGTACTATACTGTCTTAAGATCACACAGCCTGCAGAGCTGAGACTCAAACAGGCCCCTACTCCTCCTGTGCTGAGTGACCTCCGAGCTCTTGGATCCTCCATAGCTCACAGGTCCACATCTGTCCTCAGGTCCCTCAGAAGGTCCCTCGCCTGCATCAAGGAGAGCCTGCGTATATTCGTTGACCTAGGGGAGAGAGACAAGGCTGCTGAGGCCTGGCTGGGGGCCGGGCGCCTGCACTACCTCATGCAGGAGGATGAGCTGGTAGAAATGTATTTGCAGGTGGGTCTGGTGTGCTTGCTCTCTCCTCTCAGCCACAAGAGGAGCCACAAGAGGAGAGCTTGTACTCTCTAAGCTGGCTGGAGGAAGAGATAGGGGTGCTGTAGGGTTGGGGGAGGGGTACTGAGCCCAGAACATTTGTTGCTAATAGGGACTTGAGCTTGGAGGAGGAGTTGGGAGTTTGTTCAGTCTTGCTGCCTTCACTTGCCAGGATGGGTCCCGCATTTCCAATTTCAGCCATTTATACATTAAGTGGGTCTGTTGCTAAGTCCATGCGCCCTCTTAAACCATTATTTATTTATTTTTCTTGGACTCCAAATCAGCTTTTCAAAGACACTCAGCTTTATATAATGTCTCAAATCACTGGCTTGACTCATTTTTAATTGCTTTCCTGAAACATATTAAAATAAATATTTAACTATTGAAACAGACTGTTTGTCTGTGCACTACTAAGAGCTCCCCAAGTCCCACCAGAAGAATGTCCTCCTTCTACATGGGACTTTCAGATAGATCACATCTGAGTCTTTTGACCAGCCTCCTGGGTGAAGGCCAAGACCACACAATGGCTAGGGTTTCTAGGGTTCTGACCAGGTTCTAGATCCTCCCTCTGCTTGTCTCATAGAACTCTGGATGGCCTTTTCTCTGCCTTTGACAGCCATTTTTATTCCACCAGGAGGCCATCCAGACAGCCTTGAAGTCAGAAGAGCCCTCCCTTGCTCTCAAGCTTTATGAAGAAGCAGGTGATGTGTTCTTCAATGGGACCCGCCATAGACATCGTGCTGTGGAGTATTACCGGGTAAGCCACTGACTTCCTAGTGTGCTGAGCCAGACCCTGGCACAAATGTGGGCAGCTCCATTGAACCCTCTTTGTCTTCCTTGTCTAGAACTCACATCTTCATCCCAGCAAGGGATCTCATCAACGTAGTTACTCTTTGGCTTGAGAGATGAGCCTTGCTGCCACAATGTATCAGAGTATTTAGGTCTTTTGTGTGTATAGCACTTTGCAGTGGTAGCATACATAGATTATCAGTATTCTCCTCTTAGTACTGTAGTGTTATGGAAGATGACCTCAGTGGATGCATGGGTAGACACTATTGGCTACCTTTTCTGTTGCTGGGAGAAAAAGACCAAGGCAATTTATAGAAGGGTTTAAGTTGAGCTTGTGGTTGAAGGAATATGTGTAACACCCTATCAGAGAAGTGTGACCACAGGCAGGGACAGCAGCAGTAACATCACAGACCTTCTTTCTCAAAGTACAAACAGGAAACAGAGAGCTCACACTTGAAATGGTGAGTCTTTGGAAACTCCAGAGTCCATCCCCAGTGACATACTTCCTCCAGTAAGGCCATTCCTCCTAGTTCTCCCCAGACAGTCATCATCTGGGAACAAAGTATTCTAATGCTCTAGACTTATGGGAGACATCTCACCACCACAGACACTAAAAATAGGCTACTGTGCTTCTAATAAACATGGATCAAAGTGTGTTTAAAAATTAAAATGCATGGCAGACAGTAGTGGTACCTGCCTTTAATCTCAGCACTTGAGAGGCAGAGGCAGGTGATCTCTGAGTTAAGGCCAGTCTGGTCTACAGAGTGAGTTCCAGGACAGCCAGGACTATATAGAGAAGCCCTGTGTCGAAAAACAACAAACAACTTAAAATGTATAACACCAGCTCACCAAATCATGATTTCACAGTTATTATTGTAAATGATGAAGCCAGAAAAATAAGAGAGCAAATAATATTAATGAAGTAAATGTCTAGGTGTAGCAGATACATGAATTATTGTTCATTACCTGACTGACATTCAGGAAGTATTTGGTCCTAACCCTTTGCTTGTTTGGGTATGTACTCTTGGTTCAGTTGCCTGCTTTTCATCATACATACTCAGATACCAAATATGTGCCGGACACTGAGTATAGGTGGGAGAGCAAGAAGCACCTCACTGACCATTGAGATGCTTATTTTCTTATGCATTTTGTGGATAATAAAACTGAGGCTTGGGACTGGAAAAATGGCACTTGCGACTCTGACAGGGGACCTGGATTTGGTTTCCAACACCCACATGGTGGCTCACACCACCTCTAGCTCCAGTATCAGGGGATCTGATACCCTCATCTGGCCTGCTCAGGTGCTACCTGTATGTGGTGCGTATACCTGCAGGCACACACTCATACACATAAAATAAAAATAAATAAGTTTAAAAAGAACAATAAGGCTCAAAGATTTGGTGACATGCTTAAACTTCTCAAAAAAAAAAAAAATGAAAGCAATGCAAATGATTATTTCCTGAACACTGCTGGACACTGGCTCAAGTATTCCACATATCGCCTGAGGCGAATGACTCCCCAGGTGACCTCAGAGTTATTAGAAAGTATGGGGAACCCCACACTGGGTGCCATGTATTACTGGGGAAACTGGAGTTCCTTCTTTTGGATTGTTAGTTATAGTAACGAAAGAATTTAGTGAAAGGCTGAGAAAGATCACGCACTAGGAAAGCGTGTCCGCGCGTTTCCAATATCTGAGAGGAAAAGAGAAAAGAAGGGAAAGGAACCATTTTGTTCCTGAGTTAGGACTCAGAGAAGTGACCAGGTTACATGGCCCCATGGCCATGGCAATGTCATGGCAGTTTGGCAGTGCTGCTTGATGGAAGGCCTCCAGGCAGCTTCCCCTGGGAAGGGAAAGCACATTATCTCACAAGGAGACAATTCTCTCTTAGCATGGCCTTAGGTGACTGACAGACCTGGATAGGTTAACCCTTAGTGGAGGAGATAATTGTAATACCCTAATCTTTGGAGCAGA
>JADRCH010000015.1:13444279-13497771 GCA_019843965.1 Rhynchomys soricoides | reverse complement strand
GTAATACCCTAATCTTTGGAGCAGATTGGAATGCCAAGTGTTCACCCAAGGCCAGAGGAAGATCCCATTCTTTTTTTTTTTTTTTTTTTTAAGAGACAGGGTTTCTCTGTGTAGCCCTGGCTGTCCTGGAACTCACTCTGTAGATCAGGCTGGCCTCGAACTCAGAAATCCTCCTGCCTCTGCCTCCTGAGTGCTAGGATTAAAGGATTGCGCCACCATTGCCCCACTGAAGATTCCATTCTTTAATGGGGCTTCTACAGAGCCTTGATGTCCCCAATGATCTCCAAGGCCATTCCCTCCTCAAGAGCTGAGATCTTAAACTCATTTAGGTTTGGTCTGAAGTTGGGGAGTAAACATAACCCATTTTCTCCATGAAAATCTGGAGATCCCATTTCAGAGTTGTTCACAGGAAGGGCTTAGTGTCTGTAGCTATCTTTAACCTTAAGATGGCTGCAGGCAGGTGCTCATTCAAGAGGTGATAAGAAGTCATAGCTCCCTTCTGGCAATCCTGGCTGGAGGGACAAGGATGACTTGTCCTGTATCTGGCTAAGGACAAGCAAGAATGGAACTGTTTGGCACATGCCTTTAATCCCAGCACTCGGGAGGCAGAGGCAGGTAGATTTCTGAGTTTGAGGCCAAGCTGGTACACAAACTGAGTTTCAGGATAGCCAGGGATACGCAGAGAAACCTTGTCTTGAACAAACAAATGAACAAAGATTGGAACTGTTTACTTTTGGATTCCCTGCCCCTAAGCTGCCTTAGCCAACCTTCTGCCTCCTGTCCTCACCATTAGGAAGTCAGCTTTCCTTTGTGCTTGCAGTTGCCTCAATTTTAGAAGGTTCAGTGACTTCCAGTTGTTAAACTAGCTACATCTGGGCAGAGTACCAAGAGGAGAGAGAGCTGAGGAAAGGCAACACGGGAACACATCGTTACTACAGTCCCTCCAGGAGAAGCCAGGCCTGGAGAGTGCGGTGTGTCTGTAGATTAAGATCACTGTACCTCGGTTTCTCAGGCTGGGGCTGTTCCTTTAGCGAGGAGAATGAAGGCAGTTCGAACGGAGCTGCGGATCTTCAACAAGCTGACGGAGCTGCAGATCAGCCTCGAGGGTTATGAGAAAGCTTTGGAATTTGCCACCTTGGCTGCCAGGCTGAGTGTCCTCACAGGTAGGTGGTCCTAACCCATAAGTGCATGGAACCAGGAATAAACAATACTTACAAGTGGCTAGTGAAGCAGTGGGCACCAGCTTT
The DNA here is from genome assembly GCA_019843965.1 of Rhynchomys soricoides. Classification (NCBI taxonomy): domain Eukaryota; kingdom Metazoa; phylum Chordata; class Mammalia; order Rodentia; family Muridae; genus Rhynchomys; species Rhynchomys soricoides. The sequence continues at coordinate 13,496,524 of JADRCH010000015.1, read as the reverse complement.
GGACTGGGGTTGTGTGGGTTTTAATCCCAGGTTTAGTAGCCAGAGAAACTGTAACCGGGCAGGATCAGTTTCCACAAGTTTTGTTCTTCATCAATATAGCAGTTTTCAAATGAGTGTCTACCCCCATTTGGTTACAAAAATCAATAGTTGTTTATATAATGGTGGCAGCACAGGATGAGGCACATGTCCTTTCTCTGAGGTCAGTGTTGCCAGTGCTGTTATACCACAGCTGGTAACATTCCCCCTTGAGGTAAATGCTATTTTATCCTATGCATAGATAATGTCTTTATTACAGAAAAACTTTTTACCCTGAATTCTTAATTTGTTGATAAGTAGGCAAAAGCACTAATTCCCCCGTGGAGTAGAAATGCAAATGAAGGTCAAGTTGCCATTAACCTAACTCAGGACATATTTGAAAAAGCTTGCACTTACAGGGGAAGCTGGTGGAGAGTAACGTAAGCAGTTGGCAGGGAAGAAAGGCAAAATTAAAAAGATTAAAAACAAACTTCATCCTGAGCGAGTGTGTGCCTGAGGAAAAGCAGTCGTGATTATTGGAGCCTTGATTGGTCTCAGGAGTAGATAGAAACCTCAGTGGTAGTTCTAGAAGGTTCTTCTGGGCATTTTCAAGGTCATCTGATATACAGAAGGGAGTGGGTTTTATTGATTCTTTATTGATTTTATTGTACCAGAAGACTCTTTGCCCTTTTCCCTCCACTTTAACGCTGGAAATCTCATCAGAGGGTTGTTGCTGACCTCAGGAAAGGCCTGAGGGCCTTGGGCAGCTCAGTCTTGGCATCGATATATTGCTTCCTGGAAAGGAGCTCAGGGAGGCTGGGCTCACTTTACACAGATGTCTCTGTGACTGAATTTTCCCAGATAAGACTATTTTCTCTCCTTTGGACTGCTGTTATAATTTTGGCTTTTGGTTCTTTGAAGCTTAAAAGCAACTTTCTTTTTTAAAAAAAGATGGCATCAGATAGCTACCTGCAAGCATTCCAAAGGCAGGGTTGGACGAGGAGCTTTTGTTCTCTGTATTACTAAAAGTACATTGTATTAACATGGTTAGTTTATTAAAACCATTAACTCACACAAACTTCAAACACCTCAAGCCTGAAGCACGCCCAAAGCCACGGTTCTAAAAGAGAATGGGTCACTGTAGAATCCATGAGACTGAGTTGGTGAGGGGCTGCGATGTCACTGGGCTTTCTGAGGAGGCATCAAGTGGAAAGAATGGTCGCTATCCAGTGTCCTTCAAAGACAGGAATTCCTACTTCCTTAATCAAGTTTGTCTGTCATCTTTTATACCCCATCACAGGTTTTAAGAAGTAGCTCCCCCTTAATGCTGAATCACAGCATCATCTGCAACACAGAGAACATTCCCTCCAGAAATCAGACATCCCAGCATTTTGTGGCTGTCTTTGTGGCACGTTCTTTAAGAGCAGTGTTCCGTTTGTGGGATTATTTAAGGAATTCACTGTTCTGAAACATCAAGTCCCATGAGGGCTGAGGCCTGCTCTTTGCTCTTTTCTGGGCCCCTAATCTGTGACATCTAGTAGACTTAGACGGTTTTCTGGCTGAGATGAGTGAAGGATGCCCAGTGCTGGCTGCCAAATAGCCCTTACTCTTGTCATTCTTAGGAGATCAGAAACAGGAGCTGGTGGCTTTTCACCGCCTGGCAACTGTGTACTTCTCTTTGAACATGTATGAGATGGCTGAAGACTGCTACCTGAAGACTCTGTCCCTGTGCCCACCATGGCTTCAGAGTCCCAAGGAAGCTCTGTACTATGCCAAGGTGTATTGTCGCCTGGGCCGACTCACTTTCTACCAGCTGAAGGTAAGAGGCTGTCTTCCATGATGGTTTTTTGTTGTTGTTGTTGTTTGGTTTTTTTTTTTTGTTTTTTTGGAGAGCTACTGTTCAACCACTTTGCTGAGAAAGTGAGTGAGGGGACTTTGGAGCAGAGGTGAGAAGAAGAGTGGGCCAAGACAATCAGGCTTTATTCACAGGGTAGGGAATGGCTTCTCCGGGGATATGACTTTTTCTGTAAAGCCCCACAGAGAGGAAAGGTCATCCCTCTCCTCTGCTATAACTCCTGTGAAAACTTTAATGCCAACTGCACCACATTTCATATTGAGTTTCAGGAAATTGCATCATATAAGGAATGCACACCCACATGAGTGTGTTGAGATAATCATGTACAGCCACCTTGGATATCAGGATATTTAAACCCTGAGAAGGTTCTTGTCTCGATTCTCTTCTTTGCTGGGCCAGAGTCCAATCTAGAACTCCCAGTGGCTTCTGGAACTGAGTTGATAGCCTTCGATCCCATTATAACACTGACCCCAAAACTGTGTCCTCAAGTTTTGCTTCCCCTTCCAAAGGTCCTTGTCACCCCAGCATAACCCATAAATTCTTAATACAGTGGCTTCTCATGAGTCTTGTCTAACTCTGACCACAAATGGAGACTCAAGGCAGCTCTGCTGACCTTTCCCTATGGTCAGACTGTTTCTGGCCTGCAATAATTATTCAGGATAATGAGAACCAGGAGTCTCTTTTTGCATCCTCTCCAGAGAAGCAGCTGTTTCTTATCCTCAAGTGTAGAGAGGGATGGGGGGGGGGTGAAGGCCCATTTAACCATCACGCTGTAGAGCCACAGCAAGTGAATGCATAGTCTGGTTGCATCAGCCAAGGACTCTAGGTATTGCAAAGAAAAAAACCTAGGACAGCTGTAAACAGAAGAGGTGGTTTACTGACTCCCATAACTGGAAGCTGAGGTATAGATTTAGTTTCCGGTTCTTCTGGAGTCTGTTCTTCTATCAGCTTCATGGCTTCTTTCCATCTGTCTTGACACTGTATGTTCCTACTTCTCTGTGGCTCTCGTCCTCATTCTTTGCCAGCCCCTGGGAGGCTGATCCCATATCCAAAAGGACACAGTCCATTTTCCTTGTTGGGTCACACTGAAAAGTCCCAGAGAGGGCTGGACCAGTCAGGTTTGGGTCATGTGTGCATCCTTGAAATGCTGTGTCCAGTGAAATGTATCATGATTGAAAGAGATGGGGAAAATGCCCCCTCTGTGCCTGAGGAGGAGGGGCATTGCCACTGGAGCCAGAGTACAGCAAGGGGAGAACTCCTTTGGGGTGCTCTGATGTGGGGATGGAGTAACTGAGCAATGTTAATGTTCTCAGCACAGAATGTAAGCCATTCTTGCAAGCACTTCTAATGATGTCTCTTCTTTGACCCATGGGGTTAGGATGCCCATGATGCTACTGAATACTTTCTGCTGGCACTAGCAGCTGCAGTCCTGGTGGGTGATGAGGAGCTTCAGGACACCATTAAGAACAGGCTGGACAGCATCTGCCAGAGTCCCTTGTGGCGCAGCAATCCCTTGGGGTGCTCTTCAGAAAGGGTGCGGTGGCTTAGTGGTGGAAGCTTGGCCCTCTGAAGAGACCCATCCCCTTCTTGATCACTTTGCTATGGCTAGCTGCTACCTTCCTGCCCTAAGTTCTTAGATCTGGTCTGGGAGGATTCAAGTTATCACCTCATTTTATGGAGAAGAGCAATGGCCAGAAGGAGAAGGGCTCTGTGAGGAGCATCTTGGCTCCACACTTTGCCTCTGGAACTTTGCCCAGGTCACTGTGACTCTTATACACAAACAGCTCTGAGGTGCCTTCTCTCAACCCTGGAGAAAGAAGGAAAGCAGGCAATGCACTGGGGAAGTGTGAGCAGACTGTCCTGGTGCCCTCACCAATGTTCTCAGGGAAGACCCTTCAGTGCCTGTGGAAGAAACCATTGTTTATTTCTTGTTTTCTTCAAACCAAAAGGAGTCCGCACTTGGTGCTCATGGGGACGGCTGGGTCCAGCATGGTTTTGACTCAGGAGACGCAGCCTCATAAGGGCAGGTGGAGTGCCCAGAGGTCTAACTGGGATCCACATTCTCTGTTCTACCTGGAAGCATGATTCCTGTAAGACTTCCTAGAAACTTACCCAGGGCTAAGGCTTGAGAATTCTGCCATACATCATATGTCAATACTGTATATTATTAAATATTGGCTATTTACATTTATATACCCTTTTGTCTCCTTTATCTTGGAGGTGGGGAGAGAGAAGATGAGTGACTCCTTTACAAAACACCTCTGTGAGTTATCTGTAACCATACACCACACCAAGTAGCTTGCAAAAACATTGATTATCTATCTCATAGTATCTGGAGGGCAATAATCCAAGTGTGACCTCCCTGAGTCTTCTGGCTCAGGATGGCTTACAGGACTGCAATCAAGGTGTGGGCTGGGGAAGGAGTCACCTTGGGTTCAACTGGAGAAGGAACTGCTTCCACTTGGTTCACATGATTGTTGGCAGGAATTGGTTTGGTTGTTGCTGGCAGTTGGCCAGAATCAAGCCACCATTAGTGCCATGTAGGCCAGGCCACCACATGATAGCTCCTGTCATCAGAATGAGCAAGGCAGAAAGGCAAAAGAGAGACCAAGCAAGAGAGATTATAATCAAATTGAGAAGTGGTACACATTTGTCTTGTGCATTGTGTCCATCATAAGACAGCATCTTCCAGGCCCCTATGGCATAGCGATCGTTTGGGATGGTCCTCGGAGAGAATCAGTTTACACAAAAGACGGCTGGATGGCTAGCAAGACACAGAAGTCAGGAGGGGAGGGATCAATGAGATCATTCTGGAATTGTTTACATTGTAACTGAGTTCTTTGGTAATGGAACTGGGCAGTGAGTTAAAACTATGTTCATCGACTGGTGTCCGTGTCAGATGATGGACAGCTGAAGTGCAAATTCTGGGTCTGTGCCCGAGACACCTGAATGGAAATCCCTGAAGCCCAACTCCCTACCCCTCACAAATACCCCCCCAGCCATTCAAGCGCCTAGTGAAGCATGGGGAATTTTCTAGGACAGCCCCTAGACAGTGTGTGAATTGCTTGGTGAACAAGCTGACTATGAAGTTTTGGTTCCTGCTCCTCCTAATTCTGGTTTAGTGAGTCACATGTTTCAGAAGTATGCAGTTTGAGAGAGCAACTCCATGGATCATGAGGCAGGAGGTTCACGACTGCTCTGAGCAGTGTAACATGTGAGCAGGTCTGGTCATCACCTTCTTCACCAGCATATAGCTGCTTAGATTTAACAAACCAGACCTTTTGTGTCTAGACTTTTCAGATGACTAGATGTTGTCTGTGTGGTAGGGGTGGGAACGGATGGTATACTGAGTCACCATTACATCTAGCCACCAAGGCTATAGATACATCAACAGATACATGTGTGTGTGTATATATATATATATTTTGGGGGGGGGGTATTCGATCTTTGCCAGCTGTTCTCTGATCTAGAATGTTCCTCCCCAGAAAGGAAATGGAATGATTCAATCCACTTCTGTGTAAAAAAGATGCAATTCTGCCCCCACTACAAGCTGTAAAATCTAAGAGACTGGGAGGAATGTTGTGGTTGAGGCTAGCTGGCCTAATCTCCCATGCGGAGGCCTTGCAAAAACATTCCTGAGGGACTGTCAAGGCACTGGAGTTCCAGAGCAGTTACGCATCTTATATTTGAAGAAGGCTCTCTAGGCCTGGAAGCCAAACCATAGCCATTCTCCATGTGACTCAAGTTACAGTCTCTCCCATCATTCTCTGGTCCGAGCTGATACTGCTTCCAAACTGCTCAGGCTTCTGATGTCGGTCGGGGGGATGGGGGGGGGGGATGAAGGTGATTAAGGAACGTTACTGTAATTTATGTAATTTGATGTTACCATTTAAGCCTTACTAAGATTGGTCCCCTCAGCAGCCACAGTGGATTCTAAACTTTTGAGCTCTGTAATGGTGTGAAACTGGACGATTTACAAAGGAACTTCTGTCTCATCAGATCTTCCTCAGTTGTTTCATGTGTGTATATGCACTTGTACCTGTGTACATGAAGGGCATTATGGGGATTTTATATTTCATTGAAAGTTTTGGCTAAAGTGTTCTATGCATTTTGATTTATCTGTAAATCCAGTAATTTTGCCTGTATCCAGGTCAGATATAAATGATCACGATGTTTCATAATATATAATATTATTAATATTACATAAAGACAAGAGCCAGGCCAGTTTTTTAAATAACTAAAATACTATACCAGATAATTACAATCACTATGTATTATGTATAAATCACTTGTTAAAACAGTTGAGAAACGTGTGTGAAGCATTAAGCAATATGGGTAGTTTCTTTTAGAATTGTGTTGATCTTCTTTATTCTTTTTATTTTTCCCAATTATCTACAGACATTGGAAGGAAGCAGGCTTGACCTGTATATTTCACAGCCATGGCTTAGGTACCTTGTTATCCTAGCCTACCTCTCAGAAGTTCCGTCAGTTGCCTGACTCCAGGCTCCTCATCTGTTCTCGGTGGTGCTTTCATGAGTACCATTTCCCTGTCCTAATACCAACCATCACTCTTGTGCCTTTTCTATACAGACATTGTGTTTATCTTGACACAGACATTTGTATATGCACGCGCACACACACACACACAAAATTGTGGGTGTGTGTGTGTGTGCGAGCGCGCGCTTGAGCTTGTGCTAAGTGAATGTAATGTAATTCATTTGTCAGATGTTTATTTGGGGAGAGGGAATAGGCAAGGGTGAAGGGAGAAAAATGGAACAGATCACTAGGGAATGGGAACCTTTGACTTGATGTTAATTGCAGAAAGACTCTGCAGCTCTGAGCTCTGAGCTCTGAGCTCTGAGGTCAGTCTCCCTGACTGCTCCTTTCCCATGAGTTTCTGTCACTGTCCTGCATGACCAGGTTTGGAGATATCATCTATGGGATAAGATCAGATTTTTATATACCCTGATTTTATTCTTCTTTCTATGGCTGAGTAAGCTAAGAGACAGAAAGTAATTTTCTGCTGGGCAGCGGTGGCACACGCCTTTAATCCCAGCACTTGGGAGGCAGAGGCAGGTGAATTTCTGAGTTCAAGGCCAGCCTGGTCTACAGAGTGAGTTCCAGGACAGCCAGGGCTACACAGAGAAACCCTGTCTCGAAAAACCAAAAAATAAAAAAAAAGTTATTTTCCTCCCAGGAACACAGGTAGTGGCAACACACAGCAGTGCTCCAAGGTTTCTGATGTGAGACTAGGTTGGGGAATAATAAGAATTTCTGCCATTCAGAGACCCCTTCACAGTGTGCAACTGTGTCTCACATGCACCTGAGCCTGAGTTTATCACCACGTACAACACTAGAAGAGCCATTTGTCAACCTGTTTATACCCACTCAGTTTGGGGGTGGTGGTGTCTGATTGGCTCTTCTTTCCTCTTCCCCTTCATTTCCTTTGCTTATATAAATTAATTCTATAAAGGATGACTGGTATATACACTCATACAAGCACATACACACACATATGCACACAAACATGTTCACACACACAAAGTTGTAATGCTTTGTAATCAACAGAATTCCATAAATAATGGCAAATATAATGAGCAAAACAACACACTGACTTCAAACTCAATCCTGTTTCTTACCCAAAGCTCCTTGCCTAGGTCTGATCTTTCACTGCTCAAAAGTCCAAGAAATTAACAAATGACAGAACATAGAAGGCAGCCTAGTGGCTGGGCAGTGGTGGCACATGCCTTTAATCCCAGCACTTGGGAGGCAGAGGCAGGTGGATTTCTGAGTTTGAGGCTGGGTGAGCCAGGAAAGATACACGTGATGCACTGTGGGATAGAATCAGGATCTTCAGGATCGCTAGATGAATTGGTTCCAGGGGACTGTGGGTCCTCTAAAGAACAGAAACTTTACCTGGAACAGGAGCAAGGGTGTCAGGGAGGGCTTCCTGGAAGGAAGTGACATCTAAGTTCTGTATGAAGAGACCTCTCGAATTTTCACTTTGGGCAGGCCTGCATGTTGATATTGACAGACTGGATGCATGCCACAAAAAGCTCCCAAGTGGGAATGGATTAGGTGAGGCTGGAGCAGAGGTCGGGGAATCAGGGAAGACAGGCAAAAAACCAGAAGTCCAACAGTGGATGAGGGAACAAGCCCAGAAGATGTTTGGGCTTCACCCTGAGGACAAGAGCAAGCTGCAGAAGGGACAGTTGAGAGCAATGGGGATACTCTGCGCTTCAGGTTCCTGGCATATCTGGTTCTTTCCCACCCCAAAGTACACGTATGTTAGGGGTGACTTTGAACGAGGTGTGAGAATGGTTTACAGGGCAGCAAGGGGTGGGATGAGGGGGTAGGGTTTGGAGTGGGATTACCTACCCCCTTCATTCTAATTGCCTCTTACAGGCTGGGTGACCTTTAGCAAACAACTTTTCTAAGCCAAGCTGTGTTAGACAGCACATGTAAAAGTACCCAGCACACACAGTACCTGGCACAGAGGGTAAACTTTCGATGAACTGATAAAGATTTGTTTGCCTTCATTTCATAGACAAGGAAATGGCCGAAGCAAATCTCTCTTTAGGGACAACTGATTACCCAAGCAACAAAGAAACCTCATCTAGAACACAAACAAATGGGACTATTTTTAAAGAGAATCTATTGACTCCACCCATCAGTTCATTTATTTTAAAGTTAAGCTTTGAACTTTGTCCTCCTTTCTTTCTTTCTAGGCTTTATCAGGCACTCTGCAGTTGTATTTTGGGTCTCTTTCCTTCTGGTGTAAACATTGGTGTTAAAAAGTGTAGTGACTCCCACTGGGGCTAGGTATGTGTGTGTGTGTGTGTGTGTGTGTGTGTGTGTGCGCGTGCGAGCGTGCACACACACACACACACACACACATTATTCCTTCAAGTGTGGACACTTGAAACTGAAGACAGCTTCACAGAGGGACCAGAGTAAGTTGTTTTACTTAAATAAACACAGTTCATCCTCTTCCTAGACTGTGTGGTGGTTTGAATACGCTTGGCCCAGGAAGTGGCGCTATTAAGAGGTGTGGCCTTGTTGGAAGAAGTGTGTCACTGTGGGGGTGGGCTTTGAGACCCTCCTCCTAGCCACATGGGAGACAGTCTTCTGTTTTCCTTCAGAACAAGATGTAGATCTCCCAGCTTCTTTTCCAGCGCCCCGTCTGCCTGGATGCTATCTTATTTCTGCCTTCCTGATGCTGGATTGAACCGGTGAACCTGTTAGTCAACCCCATAAAAGTACAACCTTATAAGAACTGCCTTGGTCATGGTACCTCTTCACTGCAGTAAAACCCTAACTAAGACAGGGTGAAACACTATTTGTGGGTGACTTTGCATGTGTCCTCAGTTCCAGGGATTGTCACAGTGAAGCAGGATTAAACAAGTTCCTGGAATATCTGGTTCTTTCCCATCCCCAAAGTATATTACATTAGCGGTGCTCTTTGCTTCTGGACGTATGCCATGACAGTATTGTCTTGTGAATGGTTACATCTTTCTCAGTGTATATACATTGTACCTTCCATGGCTGTCATCAATCATTTGAACTCAGTGGGTGAGGAAATGGAGGCTGCTAGGTGTCCTGGCTCTGAGAACTTGGTTTCATGTTCCTCAGAGGCATGTCTTCTCCCAGAGGGGGAGAGGGCGGTAGGGATTTGGGATGGAGACTCTGTCCAACTGAAATTTTCAGAGATAAGGCCAAGAATGACACATGTCACTGAGACTCTATAATATGGCCACTCTCTTTGGTTTCTCAGACTGACTGAAGGCACCAGAGGAGAGCACTGTGATTTTAAATGTGGGAATGGCACATCCTGGTCCTAAGGTAGCCTCTGACTCTGGCCAGAAAATCAACATAGATTCCTTTCCAGTAGAGCTTCCACAGAAGATAGGTGCTAGCCATTCTCTGAGGATATCAAGGTGTCCAGCAGGGGGCAGTGATGTCTTTTCTAACTCTTCATGGACAGTGTCACCAAAGGCTATATAATGTATTTAGAAGCTCTGAATCAGACTGGAACAGTAGCTTCAAATATTTTGTGTTACATTAGTACATGTATGCATAACCACACCTGTATATATTTGACAAATACCACTTATTTCTTACATCAAGTATACTTTGATTTACTCATTAAAAAAAAAAAAAACATTCTATTTTAGTTTAAAACCATACAGTATGGATGTGAAGAGAGGGCTCTGTGACTAAGAGCTCTTGTTGCTCTTGCAGAGGACCTAAGTTCGGCCCCCAGCACCCATATTCAGCAGCTCATAATCATCCGTGACTCCAGCTCTATAGGCACTGACAACCATAGTCTGGTCTCTAAGGGCATCCCAACCCCAACCCCTTCTCTCTCACACACATAAGCACACACAAATAAAAATACATAGTATGCCAAATAGACATTTAGGTTGACACATATTGACCTGGAGGGAGGTCACTTATGAGAAAGGGCTGGTTTTTGGTCTTGTTTGTCTTCTGGTGGATTGCATTTGGAGGCTAATGTATGTGCACAATGACAGTTGACACCATGTGGATGTTATGTGTCATACAAAGCCCTTGTTAGGATTTGCTCCTGGAATCCCACATTTTGATGGAGCTACTAGTGTTTTTAGTTCCACTGAGACTTAGCAAATGGAGTTGGCTTTTCTAGTCTATGGTAGTAAGTGGTTGAAGTAAGATCTGATCTCATTTCCCTCTGATGCCTGAATTATAAAACAAAGTTGTTTCATGCTTGTATGCTTTTGACAGGGGGCACATCTCTGGGAGAGACAGCATCATGCATATAACCACAAATAGAAGTTAGATTAAAACTTGTTTCAGCAGCTTGCAAATTAGGTGGAAAGCAACTCATTAATTCTGATGGGCCAAAAAGTGATGAACAGAGAACACAACTGGGGAAAACATTTTTTAGGAGGTCCTAGAATAAAACGTGGTTCTAGTTGGCCATGGTCAGGCTACTTAGCAGTCTGTCTGTCTGTCCATCTGTCCATCTGTCCACCTGTCCATCTATCCATCCATCCATCCATCCATCCAGTCATTGAACTAACCAACTAATCACCCAGCCAGGCAACTAGCCATTCAGCCAGACATCCAGCCAACCAACCCAGCCACCAACAAACCAAACACTGTTCAACAAACAAATAAACAAACAAACATCTAGTCAAACAATCAACCAACCTACCCATCCACCCACCCACCCACAACCAACCAATTGACCAACCAGCTAGTCAACCAACCAAGCAGCCAACCAAACAGCCAACTAATCAACCAACATCCAACCAACCAATCAACCAACCAGCTGAGTAACTAACCAACAAATAAATATTCAATATATCTTGTGTTAGGCTCATACTCCAGTGAGCCAGGTAATGGCAGACGCTGATCTCTTGGAGTCTGTGGGCTCCTGGGCAGGATAGGACCCTCTGATGAACTTTTCTCTCATTATCATCACCATGACAATTTAGATTTGAACCTGTATGTCCCAGGCACTGCAGTAAATATTCTACTTGTTGTAACACTGACTCTTCATATCATCTTCCCAGGAGTTAATTGCATAGTATAATCGTCTGTCTGGCACATAAAAAGAAACAAGTTCAGAGATGTGACACAAGAGACAAGCTCTTGTCCCAAGTCCCACAGGTAGAAAATGATAGAGGGAGGATGCTAATAAAAGCCTGGCCTGTATTGTAGGTATTGCTCAACTAGGCTAGACTTTCATGAAATGGCATGGAACAGCTGAACACCCTGCCTAGTGCATGGCGGGGCCATTGGGCAACTCCATCACTCATCGGCTATGAAGCTTATCATTGGTAAGTGGGAGTAGTAACAGAATTGATGAGATTATTGTGAAAAATCAAAGGAATTAGTTCATTTTCAAAGTGTGTCGAACATTACCACTGTATTAACAGTTTATAATAGCATGGGTTTTTTTTTTTTTTGAGTCAAGAAGGTAATGTAGTGTGCAGTGAAAATATTGATATATAGTTTTCCACTAACTGAGTGGGAAATTAGTGCCATGTTCTTATTTCCTATTTGGTTGTGTTTCATGATGTCAGGGGTTGTCAGTCCATGTCACCACAAAACACATGGTGCTAAGACATTGGCTGGTCCTCAGGAGGTGATGCTCCATGTTTACTCAGTGTGTACAAGGATAAATAAATGAATTATATGCTACATGTTTTATTTACACGTGGATAAAACAATGAGGTAAATAAATTATGTCCCCTATAAGATTTGTGTGATTATAGGTGTCCTGTGGACTTGAAGGTTGGGGGACTTCTAGGAAGAAGTGTGTGGGCCTGGAGAGGGAGTATAATTTTCTTTCCAGTTTTAACAGAACTATCTAGGGTTCTGGGATATCCTGGGCTAGGCTTTCACAGCATCCCAAAGTCCTCCAGCAATGATGTGGCCAATTCTCATGAATGAAAAAGACCTTTCTTAAAAAAAAAACAACTAAACAAACTCTATCTATCTATCTATCTATCTATCTATCTATCTATCTATCTGGCATGAAGTTGTCAGAGGAGTTGGGGGAGGGGAAAGAACATGATCAAAATATAGCATTTGAAAAAAAAATACAACTTTAAAAAAGGAAAAAGACCTTTTTTCCTGTCCTTTAACTTCAAACTGAGGTCAGAGGTTTTAGGCTGATTTGTAAATAAATAAAGGTCCCCCCAGACAAAAGCTGCTTTGGAGCCAGCCCTCACTATAAACACCAGCCTTCCTTTCCTCTGGCCTGAAGCTTCCAGGCACTTCCCTAGCCCACTGTGACCTCACGTAGCCCAAAAGTCTGGTGGCTGTGGCACGTCCTGGCAGTCTTCTTGAAACAGATGGGGAGACTTTTGAAGAATTTCTGTGGGTGTGTGCAGTCTTGATTTTATTGCTACATAGATTTTCCTTCTTATAAAGAATGTATAGCACACAATTCACAAATAACAAAATGATGGGCAACCTACTTGGACCTCTCCCTGCTGCGGGAGCTACTACACTGTTTTCCCATGCTGTCCTTCAAGAAAATGATGAGAATTTCCATCATAATTTTTGAATAGGCAATTCATTCTGAAACAATACACTTTCTGATTTGTGTGTTTCTTGTATCTAGGCTCATTCGGGTTGCCATGGGATCACAAATGTAGTTTTGACATGAATGTTGGTTGATACCTCTGTGAACAATTGAAATGGAGGTGGGGTAATAAGGGTGCTGGAAAATGGCCCATTTGTCAACGAGATAACTGACTTTCTGCTGAATGAGAAATAAAATCAACTTAGTTTCTTTGTGTTTGTTCCAGAGAACAGATCCAGAGGTGCCACAGTCTTAAGTATAATCTACACAATTGCCAAAAGGTTTTATTACACTTGGGAGTGAGTGAGTGTGTATGTAACTGTGTATGTGTGTGTGTCTGTATGTACATATGTATGTATGTGTGAGTAAGTGTGTGTGTCTGTGTGTTCATGTGTATGTGTGTGAGTATATCTGTGTGTGTATGTGTAAATGTGTGTGTGTGTGTGTGTGTGTGGTCTCAGGCACCATCATGTGCACCTGGTAGTCAGAGACAACCTGTGAGAGTTGCTTCTCCTTTTCTACCATGTGAGTCTCAGGGGTCAAACTTGAGCCACCAGGTTTGGCAGCAGGTGTCTCTACCTGCTGGGCCATGCCCTACCATACCATTCTTAACACCAGAACATACCTACCATCCTGTTCTTAACTAATGTAACTGTGAGTTACACCAGTTTTGGGAGCACTTATTAACTTTTGTGATATAAATGCACCCACTGTGGTCAGTGTCAAACATCATGAAATAAGCCATCTGGAAAGATTCTGAGGTATTTGACCCTGGGTGGTATCCTTCCACACAGATACTAGGGCACAAACACCTCAAGAACATAGATGTACCCTCACATTAATGTGATAGTGTGGGTGAAAGCTTGTGCAGGAGATGGCATCCTGTCCAGGTGCCATAGCCTTCCACAGAGGGTCCTTTGTTGTGATAAAGGCCATTCTAAAGGTTTTGGGATTAAGAGAGATTGGGGTCCCAAAAGACCCGTGGAAAGGGTCAGCAGATACTTAACACATAGTTCTAGTTTTGCTTTTTGAGATGAAGCTTATGTGGACTTGGCTGGAGCTCAAGGCTTCTATTGCATTGTGTCAGACAGTGACAAACCAAGGCTTAGAAGCTTTGGGGACCTTAGGAACACAACCTAACCCCTCTGTGCCTCCATTTCCGCACCTGTTAAATACTTCATTGTTTTTAAAGTACTCAGTCCCAAGCTGTGATTGGAACTCATATTTAATAAATAATTGATACTTTAAACCATGTGAACTCCAACATAAATAAAAGCAGTTAATGTTTACTGAGGCCTTGGTGCACACTAGGCACTGGAAAAGCTCTTTGAACCCACGATCTCATTTTGTGCTCACAAGACCTCAGGGAAGAACTGTTAGTGGGCCCCAGTTTGAGCTGAAGGAACCGGGGCTTGAAGTTCTGTGATTTGCTCAAGGTCTAGTGGCTTGTGGTAGTGGAGGGAGGAGATGGACACTTTGGTCTGGTTCCAGGGACAACACTCTTCATTAACAAGTGATCCTGAGTACCTTCTCCCTCTGATGTCGTGAGGGAATTTGAAGAATAATCAGGTTATGATTATTTCTCAAATTCCTTCATTTCAGCCAATTGGCAGTGTGTGTGTGTGTTTATGTGTGTGTGTATGTGTGTTTGTGTGTGTGTGTCTGTGTGTTTATGTGTGTGTGTGTCTGTGTGTGTTTGTGTGTGTATATGTGTGTTTATGTGTGTGTCTCTGTGTTTGTGTGTGTGAATGTGTGTTTATGTGTGTGTGTGTTTATGTATGTATGTGTGTCTCTGTGTGTGTATGTGTGTGTTTATGTGTGTGTGTCTGTGTGTGTGTGTGTGTGTGTGTGTGTGTATGACAAGGTCATATTACTTGTGAGGGGAAGAAACCAAGATTTGGACAGCCAAATGTTTGCATTTCCAAAAAAGACCTCTTAATTATATATGAGTCTATTTCATATGGACACTAGATGTAGAAAGTATGACTTGGGACATGAACAAGAAAAAGAACAAGGCCTTACCACACCTCAGAGCATACCACCATGGAACCTCCTCTGCACTTGAGTTTTCCCAGAATGCTGACCCCACAGGAGAATACAGGGGAGAAAGATTCAAGGGGGAACATTCTGCAGAAGAGGTAAGACTGCTTGGGAGTAGCTCACAGAGAAATAGTCTTCACCCCACCCTATGTGCTCACCAACATGTACAGAAAGGTGTGTGCATATGTGTACCTGTATCTTCACCCTGGGAACCCATCACTTTTCCCGTGTGTCTCCTCAGTCTCTATCACTCCATCTAGATCTTTGCACACATCTCCTTGAGTGGTTAGTCCCAGCATCCATATACTAGAATGACAGCACAGAATCCCATAAGACACAGAAGCCGCTAGGGCAATTCAGATAACAGAGTTATGCTAATGACTATGGATATGAAAGAGCAGTTGGAAGATGTCAGCATTTTGCAATAGCCAATCCTCGGATGTGTATAGCTTTCCTTCAGCATGACTTCCAAGGGCATGTTATACTATTGGTTCATCTATGGCTTTTGTCCAATGTTTTAGCAACCATGACATCATTTCTGGGTGTGTGTGAACTCAGAGACTCTCAATAGCTCCATTTATGCTGCTGAGAGGTGCTCATAGGTTCTAACATGGTCTCAGCATCTGTTGAGTCCTTAAGTGATCATGTCAGCATTTGGAGCTATGGCTAGTTTCAACTGTAAAACAGGGATAATGAACACCTGCATCCCAAAGTTGCCAAAAATGTAATGTGATAACGTGTTTAATGTCCTACTAGTGGCTACTGGAATAAGTACTTAATATTTTAGACTTTTCTCTAAGCCTGTGACTTAAGCTTATGATGTGGGGTAAAGGTCAAGAAGGGACATCAATGGCTCCTGAAGGAGCCAAGATGTACAAAGAAAATAAATCACAGAACAACAAGGTCAGCACATTTTCCTACCTCCTAAGACTTGTTATGCATGTGTTTTGTTTCTGTGAATGTTTGGTTGGTTCCCCTCTTCTGGGACTCAGTGGGGGGACAACTAGACTAAATAACCAGCATCTGAAATCCAAAGAGGAATCAAAAAAGCATCCTTCGAGTACTAGAGCTGTGTGGGGGTGGGAGAGAATGTCTTTTGCTTGCTGTAGTTTTCTATCATGAATAAGATCTGACTTAGGGTTTCTGTAATAACTTCTGGTTGAGAGGCATAGTTTAGATTCAGAATTGTAACTGTCATAAAGTGTTTGTGGTTGACTTGGTAAAGTGCTCATCACAGAAGCAGAGGGAGCTGAGTTTGGGTCTCAGTTCTCACTTAAAAAAGCCAAGTGTGGAGGTGTATGCCTGTAATCCTAGCATTGGTCCAAGCAGAGATAGGAGGGTCCCTGAGGCTTGCTGGCCAGCTAGTTAGTGTAACTGATGAGCTCCAAGTTCAGTGAGAAGTTGTCTCAAAAAATAAAATGGAGGCCGGAAGGTGACCCAGAGGTCAAGAGCATTGGCTACACAAGCATGAGGACCTGAGTTCAAATCCTTAACAACTATGTAAAAGGCTGGGTATAAAAAGGCTTCGTGCATGCCTATAATTCCAGAGCAGTGGAGGGTAGAGACAGGAGAATCACTGTGACTTTCTGGCTGCCAGCCCAGCTTCAGGTCTAGTGAGGGACCCTGTCTCAAGAGAAGGAGGCATAGAGTGTTTGACCAGGACAACTGATGTCCTTCTCTGACTTCTGCACCTGTGTGAAGACATATGTTTGCATACATTACACACATGTTACATACATACATCCTCAGACAAAATAGAAAGCAACTGAGGAAGATATTTGACATCAACTTTTGGCCTCAACACACATGCACTCCACATGCACATGAATGCACACTTGTACCCACACATTAAACAGCTACATACAAAAAAATCCCTGTACTTTATGGGAAAGTTGATTTTAAAACAGCGTGGGAAAGATAATATTTTAAACATGATCACCAAAGCCATGGCACCTTCATCACAGATGTAGCAACTCAAGCCATGGCACCTTCATCACAGATGTAGCAACTCAAGCCATGGCACCTTCATCACAGATGTAGCAACTCAAGCCATGGCACCTTCATCACAGATGTAGCAACTCACCTTACAGTGTATTTTAAAACTCAGTTTTATTATTTCACAGACAGTTGAAACCTTTCAGTAGGAAAAAAAAAATCCCTAACTTCAAATTTTAATTTTGAAATATTTTAAACATATTTTTGTGAGCTTTTGCCAAGAAAGGAACACATCTGGCACAGGTTGAATGAAGTGGCCTGTGAGAACAGCTTACAGGGAACACAGTTTGAAAACCTGATGTAGTGTTTCAGATGCTGATGGCTGGCTGTGTAACGAACCACCTCTGAACCTTGTCATCTAAATGAACATTTTACCACCTGTTGGTTGGAGGTATTGACTAGGCTTACCAAGGATTCATGTGCGCTTCATCTGAGGAGGCAAACATCTATTCACCCCAGAGAAGAAACCAACAACCGATGAAAGAAACAATTCTGCCCAAGTGTAGCTTGGTGAACCAATGGGTTTTATTCAGGATATTTGATCATAGGCAACTTATAAGCATCTGCATCCCTGAAGAAAATGATCCTCATAGGCACCCTGCACAAACAGATCATGTTCCTTCCAGAAGCCACGAGTTATTCAATCAAAATCCCAGTGTGGGGTGTGGGTTAACTCCCTGTGGATTGTTGGTTCAGAGAGGCCATGGAGGGTCCCCAAATAATCCAGGCTCTCACCATTGCTCTTAATTGAGCAATCTTAAATGAGAATCAGCTGGCCAAGTCCTATTCCTGAGGACACTTTGCTTGCAGGTCATAGAAAAATCAAGCTGGAAATGAACTGGAAGCTTCTTTCTGGGTAGTTCTGATAGTACCTGTATTTTACAGCCTTCTGGTGAAGAGAAGTCATCAACAGTCTTACTTAGTTGTGAATCCTATGAGGTGTGATAATAACCTGCCAACTAAGATGTGCTCCCTGGTGCCGCAGTGGCATGACTACTATTGGGGTAACCAACCATCTTTTCATTGGATTTTAGGGCTGCTTCATAGGTGGGAACTCCCACTGGGTACTGTAAATCTGGTCAGATTGTTTTGCTAAATGTTCATGTTGTCAAACTACCTTTTTTTTTTGAATGTCACTTGCCATTTATTACCATAAAAATGCTTACATTATACAGAGTAAAACAGTAGAAAACTTTGAGTATTGTATTATGCTTACTAATTATTGTTAACATTTTTGGAACCTCCCCATTCCCTCCTCCTTCCCCCTGCCACTATGGGGGTATTCCCCCACCCACCCACCCATCCACTCTCGCCTTCCCTCCTTGGCATTCTCCTATACTGGGGGATCTAACACCTTCAGGCTCAAGGGCCTCTGCTCCCCCTAATGTCTAACAAGACCCTCCTCTGCCGCATATGTGGCCAACACCATGGGTCCCTCCATGTGTATTCTTTGGTTGGTGATCCAGTCTCCGGGAGCATCAAGGGGTCAGGCCAGTGGACACTGTTGCTCCCTCCATGGGGCTGCCAACTCCCTCAGCTCCTTCAGTCCCATCTCCAAGTCAAACTATCCTTTAAATACTCTTGTTTAGACCCATGCAGCATGATGGAGCATTAGTGAGTCTAATCCCATGTAGGTCTATTGCATGCTATCATAGTGCCTGAGAGTTCAAGAGGGCAAACAGTCATGTCACTCCTGGAGGGTAGTGTTCCACAACAGGGTCTCTCATGTGGTTTCAGTCAGACGGTGGCTGGGGCTGTTGTCATTTGACCATGCTTCTGGGTTGGATATTTATGCTGGCTCCCTTACAGAGCTGGTGGCTCTTGGTTGTTGGTTGGGAATTCAGCTGGGTCTGTGGTCAATTGGAGCATCTAGATGTAGTTTGAGATTCTTGATATGTGTGTGTGTGTATCTCTCTCTCTCTCTCTCTCTGTGTGTGTGTGTGTGTGTGTGAGAGAGAGAGAGAGAGAGAGAATATAAATGAATATGAATGAATGAGAATTCACGAATTAGTATTTTAAGAGACTAAAGAGAGGGTCTGCAAAGTTTCCTGTCACCCAGCCCCAGAAGCTACAGTGATTCCAGCTGCTACACTGTTAGTCAGATCTAGTCAGGAGCGGCTGCTAGGGCAGAATGCTCAATGGCGCTAATATTGGGAAGTGTGGTTCCCTACCACTAGATGCCAAAGTGAGGTTCTTTAAATTATTTTTAAAAATAATTTCACTTTCATGGAGAAAGCTGCTTCCCCAAAACTGGCTTGCTTCCTTGGTTTCCTAGAATGAAACTCTTTGCATGTGCATTTAGGTTTTGTGAGGTCAAAGGAACTCAGCGTTTATCTAGGAAATTCTGGGAAGATATCTGACAAATACCTTGTCAGTAGTAGGAATAATACTACCTTAGCCTTAGCAATGTGATCTCAGCACTACATGGAGGCATCTTCAGGATGCTCGACTTCTGGCTCACTGTTGGGGAAACATCCTATGAGCGAGGTCCGGGTTCACTGAGTAGAGATTCTTAGAAGTGAGTGCGCATGCTCTGAAGAATCACAGGCTGCAACTGGGAACATAACTGGGTGTGGGGTGTGTGGGAGTGACCTTACTTTTTTTCCTAAGTCTTAATTCGGTGTTCCCCACAGAGCAGCTTTGGTTCTCATAGTATGATGTTTTCCCTTATTTCTGTAGTTATTCCTGGCGTCTATCTCAGTATCTGTGTATAGTGCAGTGTAATTGTGGGCTTTTCCTCCAAATCCCAGTTCCTGAATAATGACTTGGAGGCTTATTATTTATGAATAAATGCCTAGGCCATAAGCTAGGCTTGTTTCCCAACTAGCACATAATTTACATTAACCCGTTTATACTATTCTATGTTTGTCACATGGCTACTTACTTTTCAGTTTCATACTGTCCAACTTCCTCTGAGTCTGGGTGGAGAATCTTCCCACCCTCTCCCCACACCCCTCACTATTTCCCAGCATTTCTCTCTCTCTCTCTCTCTCTCTCTCTCTCTCTCTCTCTCTCTCTCCCAGATGTCCCACCTTCTATTCTACCCTTTCCTATAGACATAGGCTTTTAATTGACAGGTGATGCTTCCACACAGTACACAAGGGGTTATCCCTACAGTGAGGCTCTTGAAAAAAATATACTATGCCAGTTTGACTGGGAAGCCCAGAGAGCAAGGATGTTAGAATACATGTGGGTTATAAGAAAAAAGAGGGCTGTTTGCTAGACGCTCAGCCTTATCTCTTTGGATAAGTCATGGGAGGTTTGGAGTCTGTATTTCTTTAGGTCTACTCACTCAGAAAATACTAGATTCCTTTCAAGTGTCAGGAATTGCATCAGTCTCTAGAAATAGACCAGTGAGCAAAAGCCTAAAGTTGCTGCCCCGGAGTGAGAACCCCTTGAAGTCACCACTGAACATCACCAAAGGGGGCAAGTGCAAATGATCTCTATGCAGAATGAAGGTGGCTGACAAATATGGCTGCCCTGTTCCACATGGATGGGTTATTATAGTGGTTGAGCTTTAACTAAGTATATGGGCTGGAGTGATGCCTCAGTGGGAGAGAACATCCTATTCTCACAGGGGGTTGGGTTCCCATGGCAGTTTACAATGGTCTGTAAGTCCAGTTCCTGAAGACCCAGCACCCCTTTGTGGCTTCTACATGCAATGGGCCAGCAAGCAATGTACTAAATTTAGCCAGGTAATGGTGGCACATGCCTTTAATCTTATTGGGAGTCAGAGGCAGGCTGATTTCTGAGTCTGAGGCCAGCTGGTTTTCAGAAGGAGTTTCAGGATAGCCAAGGTTACACAGAGAAACCCTGCCTCAAACAAAAACAAAAACCAAAACCAAACCCAATTCATCTCGTATAATTCTACAAAGGAATGGATCTAAAATATAGAATTTCAAATTCGAGAACTAGGCCTCGCCTTAGGCCTTACCACTCACCCTGAAGGAGATTAGTTACTGAGTTAGTTTTTAATTTTCCAAAAAATTATTTCTTAAACAATAGCTCCTTGGCATTGAACTGGAGTCTTTGAAAGTTCTGCCTCTCCTCAGAACTCAGCTATGACCTCATATTATTACATTGTTAAATAATCTCAGCATTTTTGGGTGTAACTGATTTAGCAAGTTAACACTTGATGCCATTTATATAACGTGTTTCTCAGAGGAGCAAGACTGAACAGGACTGGGAGGTGACAGCATGGCTGTGGGATTTAGGCAGCCTGCATTCAGTTACCCCAACAATTCTCATGCTCCAGTTCAGCTGCAGTATCTACAAATTCCTAAACAAGTGGCTTAAAAAAGGTACCTGCCATTGAGTCAAGCCCGTTGAGTGTGAATAATTCAATTAAACTCCATTTTTCTAATCGTGATTCAACCTGCATCATTAAGGACCTATTGTGTGCCAGGCAACACAGATAACACAGAGTGAACTCACTACCCGGAAGGGATGACTTCCACTGGGATGAGGATGCAGATGAGATGAGGGTGACTGAGGTGACGTTAAGTTGCATAGTTGCTCCATTGTGGAAGGACTGTCACATTATAGTTATTGAAAGTGGATTGCACTGGAATGAAGTCCAGTGCAGCCTGTAGGAGAAAGCTGTGTAGGACAACTGGACAGAAGGTCACAGGTCCTGAGCTCTCCGTCTAGCTTAGCCACCAGTGGGTGTGTGTGATCTTGGCCTTTCGGGGCTTTCATTTCCTTACTAACTCGAATAAGGTGGGACTTGATGGGAAAATCTCCAAGTTTCTTTAAATTATAAGTTAGTAATGTGAGTTGTGCTTTAGGCTTTAGGAACACCCACACTTATTGAGGTAAAAAAGCTGAAGAATACCCAGGTTTATTGAGGCAAAAGGCTGAAATCGCTAGGGATGTTTTTCTAATTAACAATTACCGTTGAGTTGCTTTCTGATTCTAAAGCTCTTTTCCATGTATGTTTCTCTTGATCCTCAAAGAACAAAACCAAACCTGTAGAGGTGGAAAAATACCCTGGGCTTTAAAGCAGGTAAGTACTATACTCTGTTTCACAGGGACAGAAAGCATATATGGTTTGTTTGGCCGAGCCTTAGGGTGTGACAGTTGCTTATAATTGGATTAGAAGAGAACTCTCTTTGAGGATATTGAGAAAGTTACCTCCAATTTCCCTTTAGATACCAGGTTGCAGGTTGTAAAGTTTTGGGGTCAGGGGAGCAAAGAGAGCACAAAGCATTCAAGGTTGCACGGGTTCTCCCTTCAGAATGTGACGTCAGTGAATTCAGGCATCGAGACAAATTTAACACAGCACCCCAGCTCTATGAGGGCTGAAGTGTCTGTGAACTCTTGAAGTAGATATGGGAATTTGATCTTTTGCCATACACATCACTGAACCACTTCCCAACCTGAAGACTAAGGTTTGGAAACCATGGAACCCTACCAGATGCTGAGTGAGGCCCAGCCTGAGTCAAGAGTTTCATTTCACGCAAAGGTCTATACCATTTCCACATCTCCTTCCTCCCCAGGAGCCTTCCTCACCATGGCCCCAGATCAGGCCCTTGAGGTTCCTTTCCAGACAGCTGATCAGGCTGGGGTGGCAGAGCATGCCTGTAATCCCAAACTGGGTAAGTAGAGGCAGGAACGTTGAGAGTTCAAGGCTAGCCTTGGCTACAAATGGAGTTTGAGGTCAGACTGAGCCATAGGAGACTCTGTTTCAAACAAAATAAAGGCAAACAAATAGATATTGTGTCAGTTGGTCACAAGTTCTGGGTCACCTGGAGTTGGCATTTGTATGTAGGTAGGTTTTTTTGATACCGTTTTCCTTGTTCAACTTCTGCTGTAATTTACTTAACACATTTACACAATTTCTTAATATGTTTATTTTTAATTGACAAATATGAATCTCATATATTTAAGCCACATGACAAACGAACTGAACAAGATTCAGTAGAGCACTCCCATAGCATATTCGACTAAGCAGAAGAAAGAACTGGTGAGCTCAGAGATAGTATTTGAAATGATAGAGATAATTTCTGCAGAGAGAAGAAAAGAATGAAGACAGCTTAAGGGATTTATGGGGTGTCAAGAGAGCTAACAGCTGTGGAAGCACACAATTTAGAAGCAAGTCAGAAAGAGACAGCCCATTTAAAGAAACAGGGACTTAAAAAGTTTTCACATCTTGGAAAAGATATTGTTCAGGGAGTAGAAACTGTTCATGGGGTCTTTTTACATAGGGGAGGAAAGGAGTAAGTAAGTGAGTTTCCTGTGACTTAAAACCGAGCTGGTTCCAAGAGCTAGTGACTGCTTCACCAAGTTTCCAGCTTGGCTCTGCTTTCCTTTTTCATCTCTCAGCCCCTTGGATTCAAAGGGAGCACCAGCATCTCCACTAGCATTTCCGCATCTCCCTGGCTGCCATTCTCTGGGCCAGCAGCCTCTTCTCAAGTACCCTGAACAGAAACTGGGACCAGATGATCCCTGTGGCAAGGAAAAAGACTTCGATTCTTTGGCCTTGGGCACAGGGATAGAATGCTGATGGGGTAGGGGTGGGGATGGGGGTTGGGGGCGGATGATGAGAAGCGGGTGGCTCCCAATAGGAAACTGGAATGACCTTCTGGGAATGCTCATTTCTGCCAGACGAAACCAATCTATGCCTTACATCATCAAACCCCAGATTACTCAGCATTAATGTATGTACTAGTGAGAAGCAAGCTTCCCTAGGCTACTTGGGACATCTGTTAGGGACACTGAGGGCAAAGGCTCAATATGTGCCTGGAGATGTGTCCACTCCCAGGGAATTTGTTTTGTTGCTCCTCTTACTGTCTTCATTTGGATCATATTTGTCTATTCAGGAGATCCACCATACCCCCAGGCCATAGGCATTTCACCACCCAGGTTCTTTTGCTTAGCAGAGGCAAGGAGAGACCTCTCAGTAGCAAAGACAAGAGAAATTAGAAGGGAAGGAGAGGGAGGGAGAGGGAGGGAGAGGGAGGGAGAAGGAGGGAGAGGGAGGGAGAGGGAGGGAGAGGAAGGGAGAGGAAGGGAGAGTAGTTAAAACCAGTACTATATATAGAACATATGGTGTAATTCCAGCTTAGTACAGCCTAGTCAGAGTAGACACCAGAAGGCCAACAAGGTGCAGTTGGAAAATCCCTTTTAATTTACTTTTGTACTTTTAAAACAGTGGGAAACTATGTCATATATTGGTTTCAATAAGAGTACTTATTTAAAATTCCCCTGGGTCACCCTATAGAGAAGAACACAAAGGCCCAAGGGAGGGAAGAGCTGAACAGGAAGTTGACACCAGCAAGTCAGCTTCAATGCAGATTTGGGACCAGGACCAGCATCTTCTGCTTTAAAGTGCATGTTCTACTTTCCAGAGGGGCTGAAAACGTTTGAAAGGTCAGGTCTATTTGGAGGACTAGGTCATCAAGGGTGTGGTGTCAAAGGGGATTGTTACACACGGGCTTCTTTCTTTCTTCCTTTTGCTTCCTGGTCATGAGGTGAACAGTTCCACAGTGCATGCCCATTAATATACTGGGCTTTACCATATGCCCTAACGTAACAGCGCCAGTCCCACAAGGATTGGAGGAACCTCCCAAACTGTGAGCTCCACATAATTCTTCTTTTTAAGTTGACTATCTCAAGTATTGTATTATAGTACCAGAAGGCTCCTTAAGCCAACCTCCTGAAACAACCTGTCACATGGTCCCGACAGAGCAGCTCATTTCTATCTTAAAAATATACTAAATAATGTCCATGAACATATAATGCATCTTCATAATTCCTGAATCAAAATTACACTGACAGAAAAATCTTTTAACCCCTTCTTGTCTCTATTTCCTGTATCCACAGGCAGCATTTTTAAAATTAGTTTCTTGTGCATTCTTCCAGGGAAATTTCTACATGTACAAATTACGTAGGGCATATTTTCCCACTGTTTTGAAAGTATAGAACTCTGTCTATTCTGTTTTTTAATCTTTTTTAAACATTTATTTATTTGTATGTGTGTGGGTGAGTGCACATGCCACTGTGATTGTATGGAAGTCAGAAGAAAACTTGCAGGAGTCAGAAACACTGCATTTATTTCTGGATGACACCCAGTTCCTCAGGCTTGGCAGGAAGTGCCTGTGCTCACTGAACTATCCTGTCAGGTCTTCATCTTCTTTGTAACCCTTGGACCATCTCTGTTGAGTAAAACATATTTTAAATGAAAAAAAAAACCTTTTTTCTAATGAGTAGACAGAGTATCCTTAGTCATTTAAAAATTATTTTTATTACATGTCTGTCTGTCTGTCTGTCTGTCTGTCTGTAGAGGGTGCTCACATGCCAATGGTATGTGTATGGTCACTCAAGGGCAACTTGTAGGAGTTGGTTCTTTACTTCTACCAGGTGGGTCCTGAGACTTGAACTCAGGTTGTCAGATTTTGTGGCAAGCACTTTTACTCAGTGAGCCACTTTGCCAGCCCACTAAATAGCTTTTTTGGCTGCAAAGTTTTCCAAGGTGATGTAGTAGAGGAACATGAGGAGGAGGAAGGGCCAACTCCACCCGCTTCCTCCTGGCTGTGATCCTCAGGAGCCAACAGGACCATGGACAAAGTGAGCAGTGTTTTCTCTCAAATGCTCACTTTGTTAATTATTGCGCATTACATAGTTAACAAGTATTAATTATTATTACTGAATTACTCATCGCTATTATAACTTTGGCCTGAGTTGACTTGAAGCTTTGGCTTATGTAGATAGAACTTTAAAATCACTATTAACACGGTTCCAGGGAGCCCTAGAGTTACTCAAAGCCCTCCAGTTCCCTTAATGCACTGTTGCCCAAAACACATATGCCAGCCCAATACCCGAGGACAGGAGTCAGGCCTGGGGTAAGGTAAATGACTGCCTTCACTGAGCATGTGGTAAACAACCCACTGTCCACCTCAGTGCTTCCCAGGGTAGAACTTCCCGTTTACTTGGACTCAGCTGCTTTTTGTCACCTGCCTGGGTTGGGGAGTAGAAGTAACCGTGTTTAGAGGGTCTGTGGGTCTGTGTTTGTGAGTTGCTCTGGTTGGTTATATGATTTTGGGCAAACATTGGTGGAAGGTTCTAGATCTGCATGTCCCCTCCTGGTGTCTCTCTTCTGACCTCAGAAGGCTGGTCACTTCTGGGGTGATAAAGTGTGACAAAAATCTGCCTGAGAAAGGCAATGACCTCATCCTACTGAGCGACAGGAGTCTTCCTGCCAGCCTGCTACACCTAAAATGGGCTGACCTGTCCAGAGGCAAGGGCGAGGCAGGAACCAGGGAGACAGTCTTCACAGGGCAGCTATGTGCATACTATTCACGAGCCTTTAGGCCTGCCCACACTGCCCTTTCTGTTCCGGGCAGTTGTCTGACTACCATTGCTGGAAAATCCTTTCTACTGTTTAGAGTAAATTTAACACCATTTCCCTCTGCATCTATGGCTCTCTCTTCTTCCTTTCCATGATACTTGGTTTCTCCTCCCCCTAGTTTCTGCACCATCCTCCATAGCTATTTCTGAGGATCTACTAAGTATCAGGGCTAGTAGATGATGTCAATGCTTCCCTAAAGAATCAGAGGGTGGATTGTTGAAATGGTACACAATTAAAAAATTTTTAAAATTAATAATGGCTATGACTAAGAAAGAAAGGGTTGCATGGTAGTTTTGGGGTGGGGTATAGATGTACCAGGTTAGATAGGTCAGTCAGGGGCAGCCAGCTGAGGAGGTGAAATCTGAGCTAAGCTATGAAGGGCAAGGTGAACCCAGCTGTGTAAAAGCAAGAGAAAGGGCATCCCAGGCTGGGAGGAGAGCAGGTGCCAAGCAGTCTCTGTGTTTGAGAAATGGGAAAGGCCTTAGGAGTGGAGTAGAAAGGATGGGTAGGAAAGAGCCAGGTCAGGGGGACTCTGAGGGTCTTGTGTGCTGTGTAGGAGGTTTTGTGTCTAGAAGCCACAGGGCTAGCCACTGTTAGGCAGAGGAAAATGAGCCCTGATTGGAATTAACTCATTCAATTAGGATTGAGAAAAGAGGTCAGACATGCCTCTAGCCCTATGTGTGCCCTAACAGAGGTGCTGTCCCTTATTGCAGCCACTGCCACCAGATGTGGCATGTTAGAGATGTTGGTCCCCTAAGTGCAGCCTAAGTACAAGGTCTCTGTGGTAGTTTGTATATGCTTGGCCCATGGGAAGTGGCACTATTATGAGGTGTGCCCTTGTTGGAGTGGGTATGGTTGGAGGAAGTGCGTCACTGTGAGGGTGGGCTTTGAGGTCCCATTCTCAAGCTCTGCCCAGTACAGAAGAGACCCTCTGCTGGTTGCCTGCAGAAGCCAATCTTCTGCTGTTACCTTTGGATCTAGATGTAAAACATTCAGCTCCTCCAGCCCTACATCTGCCTGCACACTGCTATGCCTATGATAATGGACCGAACTTTGGAACCTGCAAACCAGCCCCAGTTAAATGTTTGCCTTTATAAGAGTTGCCTTGGTCACAGTGTCTCTTCACAGCAATGGAATACTGACTAAGACAATCTCATTTTCACTTTGCATATTATCTCATTCAGTCTGTCATAGAGAACATGATCCATGCCCCCTTCAGCATCTGTAAATGCACCAAGAGTACAGATTCTGGAGGCTACTCAGGACCCACCACTAAGAATTGGAACTCTATCTCCATACCTCAGGACCTGCCACTAAGAATCAGAACCCTATCTCCATACTAATAGACTCCTACACTTGAGGATCTCAGCGGTTTAATATGAATGCACATCATCTGGGAATAAACACAGATTCTGATTCAATTGTTTGGAATGAGACTCTAAATTCTGTGTGCCTAACAAGCTTTAAGGTGTCATGAACACGGCTGGCCTGAGGAGCTTGAACCTTGCATGACATTGACCCATGTGCAGATTTGATTGCCGTGGCTATCCTGTTGTTAGTAGGTTATTCACACTTTGAGGACAGGTGGACAGGATTTAGCTCACATTTGAGTTGTATCACTCTAGGTGGGCATGTGAACTTCCATCCTTATCTGTAAAAAGGGAGTGGCCTCTCTTCAAAGATTGCTCAGGCAGTGCAGGACACTGTGGTATCATGTACTTGGCACACAGCAGATACTTAACTCTTGGTAGCTTGTTTTCAGAATTTGCATCCTGCTTTCATTCTTAAAATCTGGGGTTCTTTCTACCAGGCCTACGGAAATCAGGAGTTGGCTCAGTCAGTAGAGAAGGTTGGTAATTACACTGCTTGACACTAATTCAATATGGGTGGAGTTGGTTGATGGAGTTCCCTCGGAAGTTGATAAGTTTAGTCTGGTAACTCCATTTCTATATCTGGAGCTGGTTACTCATCAGAGCATCCCCTTCCTCAGAGGCTGAGACTCAGATGTGTCTTTTGTTGTCTAACCTTTTCTTTTCAGATCATGAGCTCATACAGCCTATCGGTTCTGACAGCAATCATGAACCTTTAGGTTTAATTGCAAAGACCACAGAGCACATTCCAGTTCAGTCATGGCTTCTCCAGGAGGTGCCTAGATCTGTGGCTGGCCTTGAAGACATGTTAGTGACCAAATTTTCAGGTTACTATGGCCACTGAATTCAAACATGGAGAGCACATAAAATATTTCTTGATCACTTCAGCTTCAGATCTGGATATTGGCTTTCTGGAAAGTGCTAGAAATCCTAGGGACAGACTTAGTCAGCCTCTGGATTCTTAATTAGAAACAATCAGTATAGCCTTTAATGATTTACAAAGCACTTAGTTTTATTTCATGGTCTTGCAAAGGACATAAAACAGATGTCACACAAATTGTACATGAGGATATTAAAGGGATTAAATAGCTGTCCCCCTGTCCCTCCTCAGTAACTGCCTCCTGACTCTACCTCAGTGTTTATTCATTCAGACTCCATTTGCAAGACAGTTGGTCTAAACAGGCCCTGGGCTGAGCCTTGAGACTGCAATGCTGAGGAAAAGCAGACATGTACTCCTCTCTTCAAGGAGCCTGCTTTCTATCCAGAAAGACAGATGTTAAGCAGATAATCACCCAGATAGAGGAGTGCTGCTGGGGTGAGAGCCAAGAGTTGGGGGGGGGGGTTGCTTTGGGAGCCCAATGGAGAGGAATTTGACATCAAAGAGAAAACTTCCCTGAAGCCTCTCAGAGGGGATATAAAGGATGATCTGGAAGCACCCGACAAGGGCCCCTGTCTTTACTCTAAGAACACTGTCCAACCAGCTGAGGGACTGGCAGATGTTTTGTATGGAAAGTTCTTAGCACAGATTCCAGTCTGCCTTTTGGTCCATTCATTATTTCCCTGCTTCTCTGGAGTAACCTTGAAGATAGAGATCAGTCACTGGATCAAGTGACACTCAAGGCATTGAGACTCAAGGAAGTTAACTGGGGATGTCCACATACACCTCTGCAAGGAATGTCCCCAGAATGGAGGTATCAGAGGATGGGAAGCAAATTACCACATCTTATCCATGCAGGATGGTATTCTGTAGTGGGCCTCCGGGCTCATGTCTGATAATAAGGCATAGCAAAGTATCCGGAACATTCTATCTCGGGTATCTTTGGATGAACCACCAGAAAACTTTCTTCAGTCTTGGACTTGGAGGCTGTAAAGATGGGTCTTTGAAGTTCAAATTGCATTTAGATTGCAAGCAAATCATTTGCTTCTTTATTTCTGCATGGCTTCATCTGCCAAGCAAGGGAGATAAGAGATCTCCTAAAAATGTTGTGAAGGTCAAACAAGATGATACTTATGAAATGCTTGCCTCATGATGAGCAGTAAGCAGTAAGGATGGTATTAATAAGGGTGTTGCCATTGAGCCCAGGAGGTGGCCCAGCAGTTCCCCTGTTCCCTCATTATGTAGGCAGAGGACCTCTTGTGAAACAAGGTTGCTGATCTCCTTTGGGTTTAGCTAATGCTCTTGTCACTGCTAATCTTAGTCTGATTTTTGTTGCCATAATTAACTACAGGATACTAGGCAATTTGCTAGGAATTGATGCTCATTTACCTCATAGTTCTGGAGACTAGGAGGTCTAAGCCAGCATCTGCTTAACATCTAGTGAAGACCTTGGCCTTGACCATAATGTGACAGAAGGTATCACATGACAAGGCAGCAAGAGGATACCAGCCCAAATCCTTCTTCTTACAGCATTGCCAATCCCATCACAAAGAGCCTCACCCACATAACCCTGTCTAATCCTGATTGCCTCTGAGGGCACTGCCTCCAAATACCATCAGCATGCAAATTTAGGGATTAGGTTTCAGTAAGAGTTATGTAGGGAAGAAGCGAAGTTAGTGCCCCAAAATCTCCACTGAGGGCTTGATCCACTGAATCCCTGGACCCTGCAATCACTCTCCAACTGCTCCTGAACACTTTCTGCTTTTGTATGGACAGTGCTCACCTGTTAATTGTTCACCTCTGTGCTTCCTAAAGCTACATCCCTATGGAGCCTTTGCCATTTCTCCATGAATGCTATCCATTCCCCCTCTCTTTGTGTATTGAGGCTATAGTGGTGGACACAGATCCAAAGCTCTTACCCTTAAATGTACAGATTACATTTTGCTTTGGTGAACCAGGCAACATGTAACACACAAACAGATAATGAAAACATGCCAGATGGTGGGGTTCTGCTTCTTGGGGAAAAGGCTATGTAATAAGGCCTGCTGGGATACAGAAGGAGAGTCTACAGGAGAGGCTAGGTGGTTGGGGAAGACCCTTAGAGGTTGATGGATGGTGTGACCTAGCCCAGGGAAGAGATGGGTGAGGCAGAAAATAGAGAAGGGTAAGCAGAAGCATGGAAGTTAATACAGAGTAGGCAAGAGTGTTGTAAAGGAAGCTGGGGGTGGGGTAGGAGCTGGATCAAGGGTTTACCTCTCTCAGAGATTCCATCAGTGCCCTAAAAACAACTCTGTTGTGGTCCTTTCCATCCCGGGGTGAATTGAGTTTTCTGTATCTGTAGCCCAAGTACAGTTCCTGGCTTCCTCAATAATGACCAGAGGACACTGGCAAGATGTCTCAGTATGCAAAGTGCTTGCTGCCAAGACTAGTGACCTGAATTGGTCCCTGGGACTCAAATGGTAGAAAGAGGAAATGGACTTCCCCAACTGGTTCTTTGACCTCAACATAAGCTCTCTGGCTTGCATGTATGTGTATGCGCACAGACAAGTGATTAATAAATGTTTTCTAAGAGTTGCTGGTGGTGGAGATGGAGATTTGGGGAGTGGAGCATGTTGAATGCAGCATCTTGTCTTGGGAATGTTTGCTGAATCAGCACTCAGAACGTATTTTCCTCCAACTGATTCTGAGAGTAACTTAGCATCAGCCCCAAAGCTGCAAACAGTGTCAGAAGATGCCCTGCCTCTGGTTCAGGTCAACATCGGTGTTCATCTCTCTCAAATGAAGGCAGAAGCCGACAGGAGGTGTTCTGGAAATGAGCCTGCGTTGTTGATCAAGACCTAATCAATTTCAAAATAGAATCTGGAGCAGAGTGTAGGTGACCTAAGAGGAAAGGAAGACAGGGGTGTGGCCTTTCCAAATCGAGGCTGAGCAGCTAGGACATCCGACATTGGCAAAACAGGTCCTGGCAGAGGGAATCTGACAGTTGAGCATGACAACTGGGAAGGAGTTGGAGCCATAAAGGATGGGGAAGCGAGAGTGAGGGTCTGAGTCATCAACTCTAATGAAACCTTGAGCCACACTCAGCTTTTCCTGCCAGCTCAGGCCCAGTGAAAGCCGTTTGCTCAAATCCTGTTCTATTTGAGGAAACGCCAGCTGCATGGGAGGAAGTACTGCTTGTTCCACATTGAGGACAAGAGCCCCTTCCCTTTGCTCATGGGTGTTTGTGGGCACCAGCCCTGGAGTGTGCAGGGTTATCCTGCCGCTCAAATAAGTTAGGGAAGTGCAGTCTAGCCTGGGAGGCCAAGCAGCCATCCTATTTGGAGGTTGGGAGAAGCTGAGCCCTGCAATTCTCCTGTACCAACTCCAAAGGAAAGAGATAGAGTAGCTAGGTTTCACTTACGGCCTCATCTGTTCCCTTCTCTTGACCTACGAGAGGAGCACAGAAAACCTGATTCAGCTATTCCCGGGGGAGTTGAACAGGTCACCAGGGCGTTGCTACCTTTTTAGGCTGGAGGCTGTATGTACCCTGACATCCATTTGCTTCCCTGGAAACCATGGCCGAAATGTATTAGGCTAGGTAAACTGTAGAGAACCCTGTTAGGTAGGAGAGGATGTCCCTTCTTTATCTGTCAAGCTTGATCTAGAGACATAGATGACTGGTGGTGAAGATGCTGAGCCTACTACACATATGAGGGATTTCAGGGGACCACGAGTTCCAACCCCTGTTCTACTGTAGCAAGTTATCTGGGAATCCTGCTTACAGTGTGTACTTTGCTTAATATCTCAGTGGCTGCTTCTGTTGCAAGGACTATGGCACAGGGTGCATGAGTAGATAGCAGGAAGAAATGAACTTTCTCTTCTTTATTACCCAAAAGCACCCTTACCTCAGCCAGTTTGGACTACGGCTCCTTTGGAAAGGAGAACAAGTCAAGACTAGCCTTTTATCATGGTAAAGAAAAAGGCAAGCAAAATTTTTATTCACATGTTATTTGGGTGATCTGCAGCTACGTGTAGCAGGATTTGTTGGTCTAGAAACATCAAAAACTGAGTTTTTTTCTGCTGTTCACATTGGCACATGACCTTGATCCATCACTGTGTGTCTCTGAGCTCCAGCAACTTTTGCATAATGAGGGGATTTGAACAAGAGCATGATGGCTTCAGCCCCATGATGTTTGACATGTATAGAAAACACTGAATCATGCTGTAGGCTCTACCTGTTGGCTGACTTCTTCGATGCTCCCAATTTAGGAGACAGCCTGTGAGGAGCTGATGCAAAGTCACTATCTTATGTTTGTGAGGATGTCCTGGTGTGTGGAGGCCACAACTTGATGTCAGATGTCTTTTTTGATCACATCCCTCCCCCCCCACACACACATACTTTTTGAGACAAGGCCTTTTATTAGACCTGGGGCTTGCCTATTAGACTCTATGGCTATCAGACTTTAGGGGTCCCCCTGTCTCCATGTCCTCAACACTGGTATTGTAGGTGTTTATGATCACACTTGGCTCTCTGGGTGCTAGGGATTCAAATTCAGTTCCTCATACTTATGCTTAGCAAACACTTTATTAATTGAGCTATCACCCATCTGCTACTCTTGTTACAAAATAACAATGATCTTTGGTTTCAGGGTCTCTTGGAGCTGCAGGCATCTAGCTAAGGGAGAATGTGACCTGCTTTGTTTCTGTGGTACAATATATCTCTTCATGGTTGCCTTTTTCTTATGAGCAGTGATTCCAGTTATGGGAGTCATGTAAAGTTTTCTCATATAACAAATGCATTTATGTGGACAAGAACATTTAAAGGAATACACGAATATGTTATCAACATGTGACAAAAATAGTGGGAGTAGTGTCCAGGGACAGATGGGCTTACGGAAAAGCCAGGTCAAGTGACCTATGTGTACCCTCCTTCCAGCTGTGAACACCTGGAAGGACAAGTGTCCTTATCTGAGTTCACAGCACTCACTGGTTGTCACCAAGTTGTCTGCAACACAAACCTGTACATCTGAAATGTCTGGTGTAGTGGGTGGCCTACCCGGAGCTCAACCCACAATTCTGATGGTGTCAATACATGACTCAGTGGAACATACTTTGATGTAACAGCTTCTTTTATGATGAAGAGTCAAAGGAAACCTTATGTTCCTGCACTCAGGTGCACAAGGAAATCACACACACCCCCACACACACCACACACACACGCACACAGAGAGCATACTCACCACACACATACACCATACACACACTCACACACACAACATACTCACACACTCACAGATACACAAATTAGAGAACTCATTGGCAGTCCTGTGCTGCCGTTTACTGTGGTGTGACCCTGGCAAATATCTTAGCTCTCCAAGACTCAGTTCCTCAGTTGTTTTGCTTCACACATGTCTCACACAGATGCACATGTTGTTTGGAATACCATTCTATATGGAATTTTCATGAGACAGAAATTTAGAAAATATATACATATTTTTTTCTTTAAAACAATGATGTTCCTCCCTCTCTGGGAAAAGGCAAGCTTTGAATTATAGGCAGATGAACAAACCAATGACTGTGTTCACCGTTTGATTGTCAGTTTCTTTTCTTTTCAAATCTTATTGGCTTTGTGTTTGGAGTATTTTTAAATTGACTGGCTGTTGGGTTCAAATGTTTTAAACAAATTTTGGCCTGGGCTACAGAGTTTGGGCGTGCCACCAAGCTGCCTTGGCTGGGTGACAGTTTAAGCACAGCCAAACAGCTGGTCCTGTAGGGAACCTCCTTGATGGAAATATTTCCCAGGAACAATGGTCTGTTGAGCTTTCTTGGCTTGGGAGCCTTTGAGGGACCCTGTGGTCTCCTCAGGTTGGAGCATCACTGACTCTCAGTGAGATGTGTCTGTGTTCTCTTTCCTCTCCCCAATGGCCCTGGTTGGCTCTGACTTCTAGGAGTAATGGAGAGCCGATGCCTTTGAGCCAGAGTTGGGGGACAGAGAGGTAGAAATTGGGTTTCTCATCACTTCACCTCATGCTTTCGGACCAGCCTTGCCTTTGGATAAGGGAAGGAGGGGGCTTGCCTCCTCTTCCATCCCAGCTGTTGGGCCATTGTTAATCTTTTTTGGGGGTTGGGTGGGGATGGGGAGTTACAGAAGCAGTAGATAAGAAGAGCTAACTTTCAGTATTTCCACAGAAGGAAAGAGCAGCACATTTAGCTGCTTTCCCAAATGCTAAAAACAAAAACGAAAGTACTAAAGTCGGAGACTTACAACCCTAGCCAGGCCAAAGGGTACTTTGTTCTATGCCCAGAATTTAAATATTTCACTTGACTTTACACATGCTTAGAGCATCTCCACAATAAACACCACACATGCTGGGGACACGTTAGAACAACTAGTTAACCTTTCTGAGGACAAGGCATAACCCCAGGAAATATGAATTGGAAGCTGAACCCTGTGCAACCCAGAGACAGGTTTTTAAGTTTCTAGTGACTTGGCAGCATGAATGGTTATTACAAAGAGATGCATGACAAATCCATTGCGGTGATGAATTGAGACAACATGCACCATTGAAAGCAGCCCTTCTATTATTTAAGCTAGAAACTGGCTTATGGTGGGTCTCAGTATATGGGTGTACTTTAAGGCCTGGTGGAGTTGACTTCAACTTCTCAAACAAGAGCAGAAGAAAGCCTCAGAACATAGTGACTGCCATTCTGGTGTCTGGGCCAGACTCTCAGCAACTTCTGCAACAGTCAGCTTCCGGTGTTCGCTGAGCCTCCTCTTCCCATTTGTGAGAGGTCCAGTGTGACTCTCTTCATCACAGGAAATTGCCCTTCAGCTACAGTCTTTGCATGACCCTGCCAGTTGGGTGTGTCTGACCCCGCCTATGAATTT
Source organism: Rhynchomys soricoides (assembly GCA_019843965.1). Classification (NCBI taxonomy): domain Eukaryota; kingdom Metazoa; phylum Chordata; class Mammalia; order Rodentia; family Muridae; genus Rhynchomys; species Rhynchomys soricoides. The sequence continues at coordinate 13,461,078 of JADRCH010000015.1, read as the reverse complement.
GACCATGTGCATAGGATAGGAGCCTCTGGGCGTCATTGCAGGAAGTTCTGATCCTGAGGAGTCTAAATCATCTGATCAATTCTTTTCTAGCTTCTTCGGAGTTGGTCAGTGTTGACTCTTCAGTGCCCCTGCCCCATCTACTGTCTGTTGGCTGTGTCTACAGCAGGGCACAGCACTGGTTCAAACTGAGCCAGGCTTATGCAGCATGACCCTATAAACACCTCTCCCCTATACTGTCCGAATCTTCAGCCCCAGTCTGCCTGGGCTGATTGCTACCTAGGACAACCTCTAGGAGAAATCTAGAGACCACATGGGAGAAACTTGAACTTGAATGGTGAAACAGATGTCTCTGTACATTTGGGGGAGTTTTGGGAGGCAGTCCCAGAGGCCTATGCACCAAGCAAGACTCCATGACAGCTTTGGGAAGTATTTCACTGTCTAATTTCAGAGTGAAAGATTAGATGTTGTCTTATACCAATGTGGGCACACACCTATAAATCCTAACACCCTGGATACTGAAGGAGGAGGATCAGAGCTCAAGTCTAGCCTGGGCTATATAGCTAGACTTTGCCTCAAAACACAAGATAGGGAGAGGGAGAGAAAAGAGTGTGGAGGGTCAGAAGGCAGGCATATTTATCGAGAACGAAAGAGGCAGGCCACTTCATTTTTATAGCTAAGGAGCTAGACAACCAGCAGGGTTGAAGTAGGACCACAGAGAGCCCAGGCAGGAGCTAGAGTCGCCCTTAGTAACTCAGGGTATTGCGTAGGATACGTAGGATAGTTGAAGAATTCAGCCCACAGGTGAAGATTTCAGCTGAGAGACAGGCAAGGACAGGGTGTCACAGGTTGAGTCGTTTGTAGCTTGTAGATGTGTCTGCTGCTGGACACAGCTTGCAAGTCTATGTTCCCAGAAAATGTCTGACCAGAGTCCTTTTGCTTTGTGCCTGCTCTGCCTATCATGCTGCTGGGAATATTGATCTCTCTGTAGAGACAGAGTCACCCTGTATATCATGGTGTCTTAGTCAGAGTTATTACTGCTATGTTAAAACACCCAGAAAAAAGCATCTTGGGGAAGAAAGGGTTTATTTGGCTTATTTTTCCACATTAAAGAATGTCAAGACAGGAACTCAAACTAGACAGGAACCTGGAGACAAGAGCTGATGTAGAGGTCATGGAAGGGGGCTGCTTACTGGTTTGTGCTTCATGGCTTGCTCAACCTGCTGTCTTATAGAACCAGGGCCACTAGTTCAGGGATAGCCCCACCCACAATGGGCTAGGCCCTCCCCCATTGATCACTAATTAAGAAAATGCTCTGCAGGCTTGCATTTCTTAATTAAGTTTCCCTCTTCTTAGATGCCTTTAGCTTGGCCAAACTGACAAAACTAGCCAGCACATATGGGTTCTGCATCTTCGGACTCAAACAAGGTTTGAAAATGTGAAATGGCGTACAGGCTAGTCTAAGCATGAACCGACACTTGTATCTTGTCATTCCCTGAATGATAGAGCCACTCAGCATTGACACTTCATCAGGTACTAGAATTCATCTTTGATGATGTGAGGTTATGTCAAAGAATGAATGTAGCTTACATGCAAATACAACATTTTATATAAGAGTCTTGAGCATCAGCAGATTTTATTATATGTCATGGGGCTTGGAACCAACAACCCACAGGATGACTGTACCCAGTATTGGAGCCTTTGAATTAGTGTTTGGGGCTGAGGAAGCCAGAAACTGGTTAAGTTGTTGTCCCTGTGGTATTATGGGTTGCAGATTAAGTGATCTCATTGTTTCTCTGAGGCGAAGGTTGTGCTATGGCTGCTGTCCAGCATCCAAGGTAACTGCACCACTGCTTGTGGAAAGGCAGAGATGAATGAGGCAGGAGAACACCCTAGGCATAGCTGAATGACCCCTCTCCTATGCCTGGATTGAAAGCAGCTTGGTAGCAGTTAGTCATTCTATTAGCAAAGGCTCAGACCAGCAGCGTGCTAAGTTTCCTGGATCTTGCCACTCAAATATATCATGTGTACTTAGTTGTCCTAGCATGTCACTCAGGAAGAATGATTTTCTAGGCCAGAGGTCACAGACTGGCTGTCTCCAAGCTGCTCTGGTCATCAGATGATTTTGATTTGATCTATACCAGAGTTAAACTATTTTTTTAAAAAATACTTTAATTGTATTTTATGTGTATGGTAGCTTTGTCTTCATCAGTGTCTGAGTACCACGTGCATGTAATGTAGTGCCCATGAAGGCTAGAAGAATATGTTGGATTCCGGGGAACTGGAGTTCTAGAGGGTTGTGAGCCATCATTTGGGTGCTAGGAATTGAACTCCGATGGGTTCTCTGGAAGAGCAGTTAGTGCTCTTAATCTCTGAGCCATTTCTACAGGCCCCCAGGTTTACAATCTTAAATGCTCATCACTTAATAAGCAGAAGATTCCATCTGTACGTGAAAAGCAGTCGGTAAGATCTAACCCTGGTGTTTGTAACTGACTCTTTTCCATGAGTCACGAGTTCCTCACATGCCACAGCCTCCTCCCCAGCTCACTTCACTTACCACTCCCAGTCAATATCCATAGAGAGTGGAATATGAATGCCTTGGCCTAGGCTGTCCAGGTCCCCACCTGCTTGCAGAAAACTGAGTTGAATCCAGCCTATTCACCTGCCACTGTCTACTAAGAGTAAGTGGAAGAAGAGGCTATATCACTCCATTGTCCTAAAATATTTACCATCTGAACCTTTATGGAAAGATAGTATTGATTTTATTGGGTTAGAAAACGGGCTGCCCATCCATCCACTCCACTCCTCTGCCTTCCTTGCTGTAATGTACTTACCATGCAAGCATAAGGTTTGATTTTTTTTTTTTGGAGCCACATAAAAAGCTGGGCACATGGTGCCCATGTGTGCATGGTAATCCCATGCACTGCGGAAGGGCTGATACAGGAAGATCTGTGGGGTCTACTGGACAGCTGCCTAGCCTTTTTGGCAAGTTCTAGGCTAGTGAGAAGGTCTGTCTCAAAAAATAAGGTGGTAGACTCTCTCTCTCTCTCTCTCTCTCTCTCTCTCTCTCTCTCTCACACACACACAGAGTTCCTACTATGAAATGACACTTGAGATGCTGTTCTAAGCTCCACACCCATGTGCATATGTGTATGCATACATGCACATACATGTGCACTGGAAAATCCATACACACACTCACATGTACACATACTTATACACACAAACACTTATACATACACTCATACACTCAGACTCATACATGCATGCTCTCTCACACACACACACTCATACATAGTCATGCACACACTCACATGTATACTTACACACATTCATACACACATTCACACACTCTCATACACATTCACACACATGTAAACACATACTCACCCTCATGTACACACACACACTCACTCTCTTACACACACACACACTCAAACACATACCCATACACCCTCACGTACACACTCACACACTCACTCTTACACACTCACACACTCAAACACACACCCACTCACTCTTACACACTCACACACTCAAACACACTCACACACTCACTCTTACACACTCACTCTCACACACTCACACACTCAAACACATACTCACACATTCATGTACACACTCACACACTCACCACACTCAAACACATACATATTCTCATGCACTCATGCGTACACTCACACACTCATGTACACACACTAACATACACACATTCACACACACTCTCACACTGACACACTCACACACACTCACACATATACACACACTCTTGATTTAGCATGACTAGAGAGCTAACCCTTCACTGCCAAGCAGCCTGACTAGGCTCTCTCTCCCACTCCTCTCCCCCTTGACTTTTCTTTTTCTCTCTCTTTTCTGTCAAGGTCTCAAATTCATGATCCTCTTGCCTCTGCCTCCCAAGTGCTGGGATTATAGGTTTGTGCTACCAGATCCAGCCACATTAAGGAATTTTCTAAACAAACATTTTCCTCTACCTCTGTAATCAATTAAAATAGCTCCAAAATGAAAGGGGAAAGTTGGCAATCCTGGCTCCCTAGACCTTGTGTTGTCAGCGGGTCACACAATGTCAGTTACTGGTCAGGGCCATAAGCTACTGTATTTTTTTCACCCTAGCCTGCCTGCCATAGTCATAAGGCCTAGGTTCCTTGAGACTATTGTCTTCCACTTTTCTGACTCTAGGCCTGACCTGCAGGCACTGGCTGTTGTCCTTTGGGGGAATGCTGTCTGGAACTTGTGTTATGGCTCTCTTCCATTGTACTTCTGCACTCTCCTCTCATTTTCTCCTCAGGATGATCCTGTAGCCAGGGGCTGCCCGTCCACCTACTCCTTTTCCTCTGCCTTCCCTGCTAAGGAGTTCAACCTTAGATTGTGATGGAATATGCCAGAACCCTGCTTTTCTAGTCTACCCTTCCATGGCAGCTGGAGGTGGTCCCATGAGCCTGCTCTGGTTTCTGACAGAAAAGGAGTTTTCTCAGAGGTTTCTGGGAGAGATTTTCTTCTTTCATAAGACAGCAATTTAGATGTAAGGAAGATTTCTCCATTTCCTCCTTTCTGGTTCTGGGTGTAACTTTGTTAGGATGTGGTGTGGGGAACTGCAGCAGCCAGCTTGGGATACAAGGGGAGACATTGGTAATTTGTCAAAAGTGGTGGGAGAGAGACAGAAAGGCTCCTGGGGACATGCTTCAGTCTCGAATAATTTCCATTCACATGGCAGAAACTAATACAGTCTATTAATGCCACTTTGGGGCTGGGAATGGTGGCATAGACCTGTAATCCCAGCATTGTGAAGGCTGAGGCAGGAGGATTTATGAAGTCAAGGCTAATCTGTGCTATACAACAAGAAGCTTGTCTGAACAAAATAAAACAAAACAGAACATAAAGCTGCTTTATGTTAGCTATTCTGTTTTAATTCTAACATTTGGCCTTCTTTTACCTGTAGCTTCTGCAATTAAAAAAAATTGTGTATAGCCAGGTGGTGGTGGTGCATTCCTTTAGTCCCACAGTCAGGAGAGAGAGGTAGGAAGATCTCTGAGTTTAAGGCTAGCCTGGTCTAGAGTGAGTTCCAGGATAGCCAGGGCTACACAGAAAAAAAACTCTGTCACACACACACACACACACACACACACACACACACACACCTCACTATGAGTGAGGCGCTGTTCTGAGAGTCTTTGCTGTATTAATTAATTTAGTTCCTGTTGTGGTACAAGGAAACAGGCACAATTCTGCTCCTTCTCTGTGGGAGGAAACCGATGCTTTCTCTGTGTGGTTGCCATGAAAAATCATTCTGTCACAATGCAGAGCCACGATGTAATCCTGGGATTTCTGGATTTCCAGGCCCTGGTCCCAGTAGCAACTTGGTGTTCGCTAACAGACAGAGAATGGTTTGTTCCATGTCACATGGCACTGTGCTGGCACAGACTCTGGGGAGCTCCCCTCCTCTATCTCCCCTCCTCTCCCTTGAGCTTGCCTTACTGGGTACTCATTCTAGCACTAGGCTTCAAGGCTCCTCAGCACCCACCTGCTTTCTCCCTCTAGAGTTCAGGTATCAGATCCTGGCCAGTCAGAGTGAACTCAGGAAGACTAATCACCACTGTTTTCTATCCTGATGTGAGGACATTGCCTGAAGAATGCATGGCCTGGACTTGAGGTCAGGCAGAGTTAAATTCAGTCATGGCTTGCTGCTTCTAGCTGTGTTACCTTGGGAAAATTCCTTTCCCTCTCTGAGCATTGGTATTCTCTTCTGTTACAGGAGATAATAAAAGCCTATATGCTAAGATTGTTTTAGAATATCAAATGGGGTGTTGACACTAAACCCTCCTGACATGAGTAATCACTTGAACGCTGACAAACATTGTTGGTGAGCCTGCACTCTTGGTCCTCCTGTTACATGGGCTGGAATGGGGTATATGGAATCCAGTGTCATAGAGGAAATAGGAATGGGCTTAGCAAGGGAGGCATTGACTTTTGAGTCAAGACAGTGATAGCTGAGTGGATTTTCCACTTCAGTGGCTCCTGTGACCCAACTATAAAATGTATCCTCTGTTAGTGAGGACACAGTACCCTGGAAGATGCACCGAGAATGTTGCTTGTCTTCTCCTCAGGACTCTGCACGAGAAAGAAGACCTGCCGCCCCAAGGTGTTGATTGGTGTGTCTTCTAAATGAGCGGTAGCTGCTCACAAACCCATCCCATCCCTCAGCACCAGCCTGGCCTGTGCCCATTATCTAGTGGGAGGTGGATGGGCAAGAATCCCAAGGTAGGGGAATGAATGAGCTACTTACAGAGAGGAAGTGGCACTTGTGACCCCTGAGGGTCAGGCAGGCTTGATTTCTTGTAGTACAAATATCTAGAATATGACCATGATTATAGTTTTTTGTAAGAATGAATCACTTATTTATGGTCATGGTCATGAACCTAGTCACACTGTGAGCCAACACCAGAATAAACTCACTCAACTGATGGCCTCAGAGCCAAGGGGGCTGATTGTCCATTGACCAGGAGCTAGCTAGGTCTGTTCCCCCCTCCCCCCGACTAATTTTTTTTTTTAAGAATAAAAACTTACAAGTAATTCTATATCTAGTAACTTTGATCAGACTCGATGTTTCATGTTTTTCCTCCAAACTTTGAACTTTCCCCTAAAACTATTTACCAATCTTAGTTTATAATTTTGCTCACTATGTAGAAATAGTGGTCGAGTGCTTAGGGCACTTTCTCGTTTATTCTTCAAACAAACCTAAAGAGTAGGCATGTTTTTAATTTCCATTTTACAAGGGAGTGGGGGTTGACAACTAAGTGAACCTCAGCCAAGGTCACCCCTGCTGTTGAAGGCAGGCAGGCAGGCAGGCAGGCAGGCAGGCATGGGAATTCCTGTCAGTCAGTATTCCCCCAGCTGACTCAGTAGCGGTTGGTTCTCTGCCTCAGTGATAGCCATGTGCATGGGAACATGCACCAGGAGGTCACAAGCTCGGTTAATCTGTCTGCAGTGGTTGGGAGTGTGCCACTGTGCGCTGGTTTTAGAGAGGAAGAGACCACTTTTGCATGATTATGTAAGCTGCCTGCAGTGTGGGTGGTGGAGCTTAGCCTGTCCATGCAGAATGGCAGAGACTGGGAAACTTTCCAGGGCAACAAAAAACATTGGGGACTTTCCCAGCACCACACAGTGAGTCCACAGCTGAACAGGGCTGGCACTTCCCAGGAGTCTTTTCAGTGAGTGTGGCTCTATGGGTGTTATGGGACTAGTAAGTGTGGAGAGGTCCCTGCCCTGTCTCTCACACTAGTAATGGGAAATAATTCAGTGAATCAGAGCACATGCTTGGGGAACATACAGACCTGTTCAAGCTATAGCTGCAACCCTCAAAGAGTGTCCCCCACCCTATCCGCTTTTTCTTCTGCAAAATGGGACAATAAACATAGACACTCCCTGGTTTGGAGAAGAAAGTGGGGACCCTTCGTCACATCTGGCAGGATAACTATCACACAGGCGTCTTAGTCGGGGTTTCTATTCCTGCACAAACATCATGACCAAGAAGCAAGTTGGGGAGGAAAGGGTTTATTTGGCTTACACTTCCACATGGCTGTTCTTCACCAAAGGAAGTCAGGACTGGAACTCAAGCAGGTCAAGGAGCAGAAGCTGATGCAGAGGCCATGGAGGGATGTGACTTACTGGCTTGCTTGCTTCCCCTGGCTTGCTCAGCCTGCTTTCTTATAGAACCCAAGACTACCAGTCCACAGATGGTACCACTCACAAGGGACCCTCCCCCCTTGATCACTAATTGAGAAAATGCCTTACAGCTGACTCTCATGGAGGCATTTTCTCAACTGAAACTCCTTTCTCCGTGATAACTCCAGCTTGTGTCAAGTTGACACACAAAACTAGCCAGTACACACAGGTAACCTGGGGGAGCTTAGCTATCTCTGTTCTGACTGAAATGATCTATGAGCCAGAAAGTTTTGATAATACTGCTCCAAGCAGAGAGACCATATGGTCTGCTTTGCAGCTGACATCTTGCAATGGCTGAGGTTGAAAGGCTAAGGAGGCTGAGACACTGAATCTGAGACTGTCTACATGAGACATTCATGTACTAAGACACCTCACGTGCACGTGCACTGGCAAACTGCGTGTGCAGGTACACACATGCTTATGCATATGCTTGTGTGTAGATACATGTATTTATGCTTGATACATTCGTGGCATGTAGAGTCCTTGAAAATGCATACATTGCATGCACATGCAAAAATACACATAGCACTTGTGCTATATACATGTGTACAAGTATATACACATGCACACACACAACTGTGTGTTCATACAGAATATAATTGTGGTAGATGGGTGCTCTACATACACAGTGCACACATGAGCACATTCTGGCTAACACTGCTCACTCTTCAGCCCTCAGTCTTGAGGTTCTTCATTCAGAGAGGCTGGCTGCTCTGACTCTTGGGTGTGGCCAGGCAGCTCATGTTGTGCTCTCTTGCCTCTCTGACTTTCCCCACTTTGGTTTGACTTCAGTTGCCGTTGAATAGTTCGAATAAACTTCACAGTTATGATTTTATACTAGAATATTAGTTCTGGGAGGGGCAGGGACCAGCCTGACCATTTACATCAAAAGCTCTGGATAGCCTGAGACATAGTAACTCTTCAGTAGATACATCAACAACCATCAGCAGGATCAAAATGTATCATTAATGAGCATCAGCAGGGTCAATATGTATCATTAATGAGCATTAGCAGGATCCTTCTTGCTTTGGTATGGGGAATATGTTGCTCCTTTGCATAAGATACTTATAGAAAATTTTGCCTTTATGAGGTCTGTGGTGACTTTGTATAATTTCCCAGAGAGCCAAGCCTCAGAACCATATAGAAATTCATGCAAAAAATCAACTTTCAGGCATATTCCTACTCATGAAGAGAAATTCTAGAGGGGAGAGTGTCTAACTCTTAAATATGGACAGCTCTTTAAATGTGCCCACCCCCCTGAAGAGTTGAGGAGATACCAGCAGCTGCCACAAGTAATAAGCTTGACATGTCCCTGTCTGGGCTGGAACAGACTGTTTTCTTTCTCTTGGGCCAGATTACAACAGTAATCAGGCCCCTGTTAGATGTCAAGAGGCCAGGAGGCAAGTGGGGGTGGGGCACAGAAATGACAAACACAGGCATGATGGTAAAAAGCATTCAGCTAGGCTAGTGCCATTTGCCTTCATTCATTCACTTGTGATTGATTAGATATGTTGGGTACCTTCTAAGTGATAGGTACTGTGTAAACTGTCTGGGAGAAAGCAAGGTAGAGAGTCCTTAGCTTCTGGGCACTCGAGTCTAGCTCTGAGAGAGACAGACTGTCAGCATTCAGTGTTCTCAGTGGTCCTGGCAAAGATAGGGAAAGCTCTGGAAGAGAAAGTGTTCAAGCTGAGGGTGGGAGATGAGCTGCACCTCGTCAGGAGGCAAGAGAATTGTTAGTGGTCAGGCTCCACAGGGAGAGAGGGCACCATCCGCAGAAACTCAATATGGCAGCCATGGGACAGGGGCAGGATCAGGGGGTACACATAGCTTGTCCACGTGGTTCCTGGAGCTCCAGGGTGATGATGTGGACTTGGGACTGCAGCATCACAGACTAAGAGAACCCAGAGCAAGTGAGAGGCACTTCCTAGGAGCTAGAGTGCTGTAGGAGACATTGTTCTGGCTCCTGGAGACCTGGTTACTGGGGATGTGGGAGAAGGAGTTTAGCAATCACTGCCTATGAGACAGGCCATTCTCTGGACTGTCATCTTACCTGAAAAATGAATAGGGAAGCCCAGGCAGTCTGTCAAGCATCTCACAGCTGCTGCTGTCCCTGTATCAGTCTAGATCAGGCCCCACCATGTGCCCTAGCCTCTCCCATCCCATAGCTCCCTATGTCCTACAGGGTCTGCCATGGGCACCTGGACACCCATAACCACCACCACCAGAGGCTGTGCTATTGTAATACACTCATTTCTTCTCTTGACCTCTGTTTCCATGTGCATGGGAAGCTGGCACAATTAATGATGTATCTGCCTCTGTGATGGTTTGTATATGCTCGGCCCAGGGAATGGCACTATTAGAAGGTGTGGCCTTGTTAGAATAGGTGTCTCATTGTGGGTGTGGGCTTTAAGACCCTCATCCTAGCTGCCTGAAAGCCAGTATTCTGATAGCAGCCTTCAGATGAGGATGTAGAACTCTCAGCTCCTCCTGTACCATGCCTGCCTGGATGCTGCCAAGTTCCTGCCTTGATGATAATAGACTAAACCTCTGAACTTGTAAGCCAGCCCCAATTAAATGTTGTCCTTATAAGAGTTGCCATGGTCATGGTGTCCACAGCAATAAAACTCCAAGACAGCCTATTTAGCTTTGTCTTGTGCCTTTCTCTATTCTAGGGACCCTTGACCTGTCCTACCTCAAGCTCACAGAGCTTGGGCTTTCCTGGAACTATCTCTTGAGAGAGACATTCCCTTGAAAAGGAGCCACCATTTCTTACATTCCACATTAGCAGTGAGTGTTTCACTCCCCAAACTCCTGACCAAACTCCTGAGTCATCATGGTTTGACTTCATCATGTGTGTGTGTGTGTGTGTGTGTGTGTGTGTGTGTGTGTGTGTGTGTCTTTACCAAGTATCTCTATCCCCTCCTAAGGATGCAAGCACTATATGCAGGGGGTATATGTAACCTGTTCATCCTCTTGCCTGGTACTTTCTTGGATAGATGTTATCTACAAGGTTATCGGGTGTCAACCCGATAAACGACATCAGTGGGTTTAGTGGCAATAGACAGCTGCTATAATTATTAATTATATGAAAGACTGACTTGTAAACTTAAGAAGTTCCAATTTTCAAGAAGCATCACAAAATTATAATGACACAGCCTGGTCACTAGAGGGCAATGTGCAGCCACAAAGCTGGGTGGTTTACAGGGACCCCCAACCCTTAGGGAGCGGTGAAAGTCTAGCATCTAGTCTCTTTGGTTTTCTACTACACACATCTAGAGTGGATAACATGTACTCATTTTTATAAAATATATTTTAGCCATTTTTTCGCTCTGTCAACCAACTCTTCTAGATCTTCCCCACCTACCTGTCCACCCAACTTCATGTTGTTTCGCTCTCTCACTCCCTCTCTCTCTCATACACACACACACACACACACACACACACACACCACTCCCAAACAAAACACCTCAAAAACCAAAAAAAAATCAAAACAGATAAAAAAAATTAGACAAAAAGAAAAACCAAGACAAAACAATACCAAAACAACACAAAAAGTACACAAAAACTGTGGAGTCTGTTCTGTGTTGGCGAACTACTCTGGGCATGGAGCTTGCCTTGGAGAGGGACTAGTATACCTAGTGATATTCCATTGTAGAAAACTGACTGCCCAGTAGATCTCAATTTCAAATAGCCTCTTGGTTAGGGGTGGGACTCTTTGTCCACTTCCCTTTCCTAGGCCTGGAGTTTTGTCTGGTTTGCCTCTGTGCAGGCCTTGTACATGCTGTCACAGTCTCTATGAATTCACAGGTACATCAGTTCCGTTATGTTTGGAAGATGATATTTCTTTGGACAGGCTGTAAAAAGCCTTAAAATGTGTAGATTGTTAAACGTTGGAAAGCTTGTCCAGGTCTGTTCAGCTTAACCCTGGCATTGAAGGCCCCGATGGGAGTATTCCACAGTCTTTCCCTCTCCCTTGATAGTCTATTCAGTAGTCTTATTTTCTATCACATAAAAGAGATCATCATGACATCTGCCTGGGCCTCCATCCATCATCCTACACCACGGGCGTTAGAGTTTCTGGCCCACAGAACAGGTTCCTGGTGTGTATAGCGTATTCTCTTGAGAGGAGGACTCTAGAATTAACACGAGGGTGAATGGCAGGGCCTGGGCCATGCCCTCATAGTGGCCCTCGCTTTATTCTGAATCTCTTTCTTGGAGAAAGAGCTATTGTGGACAAGCAGTGGCTCGGGTACACACGAAGAACACAATCCTTGCCCTGCATTCCTCTGAGGAGGAAAGGACTTAGAATACCTAGGCTTCAGATTGGCCTTGTCCCATGCTCTGTGTATATTCCAGTAACCTGAGGTTACACTGAATATCTTATAATTCGAGTCATATCCTAAATGCCCTTGAGATCTCACTTTAAAGAGGTACCATTCACGGTGTCTAAGGCATTTTCTCCTATGTGTCTGTTTTCCTAAATGAGAGCTCACTTGTATACCTGGGAGACATCTTATTTCAAAAAATGAACTTAAAAGTACATAGAACTCAACTTTGTGGAAGACGAAGTCTTTATCTCTACAGAGTAGGGAGATGGGGAAAGATCTGTGGTAGGAGATAAAACAATTAAATCCCGAAGCCAAGTGCTAAGCTCCTCCACACTGAAGCATTATTTGTTGTTGGATATTTAGTCACTGATCACCTGGGACAGGTGAGAACAGCCAGGCATCCCCTCAAGGCTGCTCCAAGCTTAACACCCTTGAATTTGAGGTCGTGTTGCTGCTTCCGTTTGGGAGTAACATCCATGGAGTTGAGATATGTTCTAATCTTGCATCACGAAATGACTGGATTTGTGACAGGAATCACTTCCTTCAGAACTCTCATTTCCAATCTTCTGACTTGCACATTTCCATGTATAAGGCAGACTGAATCAGAGCAGGACCGAAAGTGGAGGCTCTCGGAGCTGTAGCCATTCTTGTGCAGCACTTGAAAGTTTAGGGTCAGAGGGTTAACAATGGAGATGTGCTAGGCAGCTTTCACCATTCTAGGCCGGCCAGAACTCTGGGAGGTGGGGCAATAAGGACCAGGCCAGGTAAACAAGTGACAGATGTCTCCAGTCATGCCAAATCAGTGGCCGAGGCTGTTGGGTTAGAGAGGATAATCAACCGGATTTAGGGCCTAAAGTCTCCGTGTAATTCACATCAGTGGTGAGAGTGGAGGTAGTGTCCAGAGGGACCAGAGAGATACAATAAAATCAACAGAGACAGGAGACTAGAGAAAGTCAGCCATGGAAGAAAAGGAAAAGAAGCCATAAATGCTCTAGAGAACTGAATGTAGCAACGCGTCTTTGTGATCCCTGTACCCAGGAGCTGGAGGTAGGAAGACCAGAAATTCAAGCCATCCTTCACTACATATGGAGTTCAAGGCCAACCTGAGCTACAAGAGACCTAGTCTACAAAATAAATATACAAACAAACCCATGCTAAGAGAAAAGCATTGCTTTTAATACAGTTCCTCCAATGCTCTTGACTGTGTTGACACATGTACTCTGTGTCCAGTCACTCCTTTGATCCCAAATAGAGCTGCAAGGCAGGCTGGTTGTTCCATCTTAGTCCAGAGACTGAAGGCTGGAGAGAGCTCAGTGTCGTGGCTGTGAAATAGCCCAGGTCTCCACTCTGTACCTAATGCTGTTGAGTTAGTAAGTTTCCTACCTTCAGCCCAGTTCAAGCGACTTTTTATATGAGGAACAGAAGATGAAGGTAAGTCACTCTCTCACAGTCTCTCTCTCTCTCTCTCTCTCTCTGACTCAACCATGAACCCCAATTGGAGGCTACCAAGTTTGCTGATGCCTTGAGGCACAGGCCACCCAAAGCTTTCGACTCTTTGGCAGGAAAGGAGATACTGTCTGATGAAGGCCTGGCTCAGAGATCGTTAATCTGGTGACACACAGAAAGGATCAGCAGTGGAAAGATACAGAAAGGGAAACTCAAGGGAGTTGACAGTTGCAAAGGTGATAAGGCCTAGGCTGTAAAAAACTCTTATCAAGAGTCGGTCACAGGACAAGCCACAGAGTCTGGGTTCTGGCGATGCAGAGAAGGTCCTGTGGTACCTCATGTATCTGGAATGAGAACTTGGGCTTTGGAGCCAGACTTCAGTTCCAGTCCCTGCCCTGCACATCCTAGTTGTGTTTGCAGAGAAAAGTCAAGACCTTTAGTCTCAGTTCCTTCACATTCAAAGTGGGAGTAACAATGATTGTAAGGATTCAACCTAATCAGCTTGAAGGCACTCACCGGATTACAACCTCGAAAGAAGCACCAGTCCTTACTACGACCACATGGGAAACCGTCTTGGGTGACGTCTTTCTTTCCTCTTGCTGACCCATTCTTTCATAGCAACCCTTCTGAGATCCCATGCTCTGTCTCTTTCCCAATCCCCATCTGTGTACACAAAGAATCTGAGTCTTGGAAAGTGTCTTTGTTAGGGTTTTACTGCTGTGAACAGACATCATGACCCATGGCCAAGGCAACTCTTAATATGAACAACATTTAATTGGGGCTGGCTTACAGGTTCAGAGGTTCAGTCCATTATCATCAAGGCAGGAAGCATGGCAGCACCCAGACAGGCACAGCACAGGAGGAGCTGAGAGTTCAGCATGCTGTTTTGTAGACAAACAAGAAAAGGCTGGCTTCCAGGTCGCAAGGATGAGGGTTTTAAAGCCAGTATCCACAGTCACATACTTCTTCCCAAAAGGCCACGCCCACTCCAACAAGACCACACCTCCTAATAGTGCCACTCCCTGGGCCAAGCATTCAAACGCCACAGGAGGTGATGTGGTCCTGTCTGGAGATGTGACCAAGTGCAATCCTAGCTGAAATAATGGCATCTTTGAATTTAGCAACAGACAATACATCTAGCCACTAACTTCAGCAGGGAAGGCAGACTTCACAAGATGCACGGAGAAACCTAACAGAGATTGTGTAGAAGGAACTGGTCTAGTACAGGGGACTTTAGAAGTGAGCCTTGCTACTGGAGATCAGGGTGCTCATAGCAGGTCAACAAAATGGAGAATCTTTAAGCATTCAATATCTAGGCCATTGTTTCCAGAACCCACAATGAGGGGAATTTGTAGGCTGTGAGTTTTTCCAACTTTAACTATGAATTAACTATGAATGAAAAGGTTGGATTTTGTTTGTTTGTTTACATTTAGGGGGTAGTAGGGAATTTTGTTTTGAAATAAATATATTCAAAGAAGTGCATTTAGTCAACAACAGCAGCTGGTGACTCACACGTGGCAGAATCACCATCCTGGAAGCTTAATAGTGGAGTCATGGAAGTCCTGTCCTCTGCAATGTTGTGTGGAATTTAAAAAAAATGGAGACTCAGAAAGTCTGAGTGTCTGGCTGGCAGTCACAGAGTGAGTTAGTGGCTGAATTTAGTCATAGAAAATATACTTCATTGTCCCCCAAACCCCAGGATAATGGGAAAAGTGACACATGGCAATTGGGATCCAGGAGATAGCTGACAAGGCTCTCAGTCCTGCCACAACAGCAGTAGGGAGGTTTACAATCTCTGTTACTTCCTGTTTTCTCCCTTAGTTTCTCCTTTGTGTCGTCTGTGTCTCCTGTAGCCCCACTGTGGTGAGAGACTCAGCTTCTGAGGAAGCCCGTATCATTTTGCTCTTTTGGCCTTGGATCACAAGGCTAAGCTGTGGTTGCCTATGACCTTATTAGGGTAAGGACATGACTTTTAGCTGAAATGGGTTCTGCCTTAACTTCTGTACCGGGGTGGTGCTGATGTCTGTGTGTGTGTGTGTGTGTGTGTGTGTGTGTGTGTGTGTGTGTGTGTGTTAGGCATCAGGACCATCTCCAGCCTGCTAACCTTTCAGGGCTGTTATAGAAAGCAAAAGAGATTTTAGAAGCATTTTAAAAGTGCAGAAGACATAGTCTTGGACTGACTATCACATCCACTTCATCCACTGTCTTCCTCTCAGTAGCCAGGAGGTGCAAGTGCTAACCCGAAGCCATGTTGGCTCCAAAAGCTGACCCTACGCTGAGCCCAGAAAATGCTTCTATTTACCCAACAGCCTGGACTAAAAGAAAAACAAACAGCCAGATCATAATAGTGTGTGCTGGGCTTCATTTTGACTTTTACTGGTTTGTTGGTTTGTTTGTAACAGCCTTCTCAGTCTGTTAGGATACAACTGATGCCTAGAAATGAGAATGACGTCTATCCTGGCCACTAGGCTGCTGAATGGTGCCCGGGACTGAGTCAGGACAGGTACTCAGCACTTCAGGGCCGTAGAGTGCTCTGTGAGAAGGGATAGACCTGGAAGACACTAACCATCGATGGTCTCCCCACCCAATCCCACCTCCATCATGCGAATGTTTGGCATGTTCACAGGCTTCTGTATGTCAATGTTTTATTAGTATGTTTTTGTTTTGTTTTGGATTGGTTTGGGTTTTTTTGGTTTTTCGAGACAGGGTTTCTCTGTGTAGTCCTGGCTGTCCTGGAACTCACTTTGTAGACCAGGCTGGCCTCGAACTCAGAAATCCACCTGTCTCTGCTTCCCAAGTGCTGGGATTAAAGGCGTGCACCACCACTGCCCGGCTTATTAGTATGTATTAATTGTGCAAAATAGTGGGTTTCATCGAGCTGTTCCTGCATCTTTACATTTTGACTTGGAAAGAGATATGTGGGGGCTGGAGAAAGGGCAGAACTGGGGTTAGAACATGAAGCTTTTAGTTAGATGATGTTATGATCCACGCCTGAAATCACAGAACCTAGAAGGCCGAGGAAGGAGACTTGGGAGTTAAAGGCAAATTTTGGCTACATAGTGAGAACTTGTCAACAACAACAACCAACAAAAGACAACGTGGCTGCCAATAGCTCATACCTATAATCCCACTACTTGGGAGGATGAGGCAGGAGGATAGGCACAAGTTCCAGGTTAGCCTGAGTATGATTGAGATTCTCTCTCAAAAAGCCAAAAGCCAACTATCCAACAAATAAAAACCTAAGTCTTCTAACCAGATTAGGAAAGTGGAAGTGTCTATGAAGGGAGT
>JADRCH010000015.1:13384771-13439279 GCA_019843965.1 Rhynchomys soricoides | reverse complement strand
AACTTGGAGACTTCTCAAAGGAATGAAGAAGGCATGGAAAATACCTAGAACTCGAGGATGTGGAGGATCTAGGCTTGGGGGGTCTCAATTCTATTTACTTATGACCAGTATAGTTTACAATGCCTGTGTAAACTTGTTGTCCAAATCAGCATGAGTATAGTATTTGGAAAAAAAGGTGGCTTTGGGAGGGATTGGGATCAGATGAACTCATGAAGGTATTAACTCCAAGTTGTATTCATGGCTTTGTAGGAAGAAGAGACTGGGGCTAGCCTGTTTGCTCTGTCTGGCTCTGTGATGACATAGACCATGCTAGGACTCAGAAGAAAGCCCTCAGAAGATGCTAAGCAGATGTTGGCCTTGTGTTCTTGGACTCCAAACCCCCAGAACTATGAGCCAAACCAAAAACAAATCTCAAAATAAATAAATACCAGCCTCTATCCATTATAGATTAGCCACTCTGTATTATTCTGTGGTAGAAGTAGGAAGTGCACTAAGACAGTGAGAGGCCTTAGTCAAAGGCACACATACTTCAGGGCCAAAGGTTTCCTCTATTACAGAAGAAAAGGGCCTATAAGATCAGTGCTTCCCACCAAGATGTGTGGCGTGGCTTCAGGAAGTGACATGGCAAGCTTTCTATTGCAGCCACAATTTTAAGTCAATTCTTCATCAAGAAAAAAAAAATCTCAGTTTGATGCTAATACTTTTAATCATTCTTTAAAACATGCTTATCTTCCCTTTTATTAAAACTGGAGCCGACCCTATGCTGGAAGCTTCCAATAGGTGATAACGCATAGGTGATTGCTTTTGTACTGTATTTTATATCTATAGTTGCCTTCCAGTTTTGGCAAACTACACTCATCGTACATTTGCAATGATGTAACACCTCAGAGAAGCTGTGATTTCAGCAGCTCAATACCCCCCCCACCCCCCTTTTCTTACTCTTGCAAAGTGTGCTGAAGTCAAACTAACCCTATAGGCTTTAGAAAGCCTAAGACATTTCTTGCCAAACTTCCTTTTCATCTGAATCTCCTGGAGGTCCCCTTCATACAGAGGGTGCTGGACCTCACCTCTACAGCTTCTGACTCTGTGGGTCTGGGGGACTGATTCTCTGGTGATACTCCTGCTGCTGGTGTGGAAATCACTATGTCAGAAACAGCTCGTGGACAGCTCTTCTCATGGTTCAGTGATGTAGGCTCAACGGGATTTCTTGAGCATCATCACTTGGATTGCCTCCTTGTTGGAAGAAGAGCTGGTGCTCTGCCCACAGAAGGGACACACATTAGTTCTTCCTGAAATGCATCCACCAGAACCATTACAAGGAACCACCTGACTTGAGGCAGTGTGTAGAGCAGAAGACCTAGGGCTATGTGATTCTCTCATGTACCCAGACAGAAAGGAGGGAGGAGAAGGATGAGTAACAGACCTCCAACCCAGAAGTCTAATCTACATCCAGACATTTAAATCACTCTTAGCCATTGAAACATGTGGGGCTGTAGACTGTGACAGACAGCCTGGCCCTCTGGTCAAGCATAGGCTTAACCGCGGGCGACCCGGTAGGATTTACCCTACAAGGGACAGAAAAGAACTTTGCCAACGCTCCCAGGAGGCCCTTGGCTTCTGTCAAACAGCTACAGCCCCCAAAGCCTCTAGTAGAGAGGTCTGTCATGTGAGGTCTGTCATGTGAGGTCTGTCACATAGGAGCAACACCAAGCCCTCCCACATGCAAATAGGGTATCTTTAAACTCTCAGACCAAACCAATGGGAAGTACCTGTTCTCAGACCCCTGACCCGCCCCCCCCAAGACCCTCTTCAGGTAGAGGCGTGGCCACGAAGCCCCAAGCTATTCCCATGTTAATGAGAGAGACACCTAGAGACTTAGCCACGCCCCTTCCCAGTTACTTCATCTGCCCCTCCCGGAGGTTGCGGTATGATTTCATCCACACCATTCAACATAATGCCAATAAACGTCTTAGAATTATGGACTGTCTCTATTCATCTTGACCGCCGTGGGAAGCAAGGGATCCAGCCTTCGATTAAGGAGCTGCTCATCTAATCTCTTGCCGAGGGTGTCTCAGTGCTTCCAGATGGTACCCATTCATCCAAAGCCAAAGCAGCTAGCTGGCGCCCAGGTTGCCAAAACTGGTCCCATGGTGGGTCACCAGCTGCACTCTGCGGCCCGTCTGTTCCCAGGTCCAGTGGCATCCTGTGGTGTCTGCGATGTCCGGAGCCTGGGAACTCCAGATCCGGCTGCGGTGTTCTCAGGGATGGCTGCCCTTCCCCCACCCACGGGTGGTGTCCTGGCAGCTTCCCATAGCTCCCCACCTGCCCGTCGGACTGTGGGCAGAGGTGCACAGCCACTTCCCGAGTGTCTTGTCCCTCCCAGAGCCACAGTGCCCGGGGCAGACACGCGTGGCTTCACTCTCCCCCACACCAGCTTGTTCCCACAGAAAAAGTCATTTTAAAAATCTCCTGAAGCAAAAAGTCATATAGAGGAAAATTCAGAGTAAAGAGTGATAGAGAGGCCCGTGATTATGGCCGAAGTAGAGGAGCCATATGGAAGATCTGAGTGCTAATTATCTGTCATATTGGTTCGAAAGACTGTAACAATCATACTGCAGAGACTTTCAAGACCATTTCTTTCCCGCCTGAGCTGGTCTCATACCTCCTGAGCTGCTCTGCTCAGAAACTCCATATACACCATGGAGCCCTAGGAGTCTGTCTTAAGATTTAGTTGGGGAAGAAGAAAAGCAACGGGATTATATAACGCTTTTGTACCCTTTATAAAATACCCAAAGAACTTGACCTCAGGTCATAGTCTCTTGCTAATCCCCAACATCCTCTATGGTTCTTTAAGGCTCCATGGCTCCCCAAATGTGATATGTGGCTTCTATTTAGACAGTAGGGGTTTGCGTGTTATTTGGGGAAGGTTCTGATTCAAGAAGTTTTATAATGCAGTGAGAACATGTGAGGTAGCAGTTGGGGGTTTTGTGGTGGAAAAGAGAAGGGGAAACTCTAACACTTGCTATCCATGCTTCCTATTTTTTTCTCAATTTCTTCTTGTTTTAAAATAAACAAGTGTTTTGGAGCAATGTCTGCCAAGCAGCACTGAAAGGCAGCTTTACAGAGATTGAGTTGTTGAGCTCAAAGCTCTACAGTCTGCATTTGGCTCCAAACCACTGGGAAGAAGGGACTGTTGGCTGGAGCCGTAGGTAATGGAAACAGCTTTGCTCATGATAGGGCATGCATGGAGAATCTGTGTGCCTAGTTATGTTTCAGGGCAAATAATTTGTCATTTAGTTCTCTGCACTATCCAACGCATTGGAAGGAATTATATGCTATTATAGAAGTAAAAAAGCCACAGGAGCAAACTTTTAGCCCAATTCCTATTTAAAACCATGTTCCTGGTGTTCTAGTCTGCTATTGCTGCTGTAACATGTTAGTGTCAACTAATGGCTTGTAAAGGCATGAATGTGTTGCATCTCTGTAGGTCATAGATCTCAGTGGACTACCCTCAAGTTGGTGCTGAATTTCTTTCTAGAGGCTATAGTATTCCGGGTTCAAGCCAGCAGTATGGCAGAATCCTTGAATCACATCCCTCCTCTTAAAGCTCCTTCTTCCAATTTGGAGGGTCCTTGTGATTACATAAGAGCACACAGATAAGCCAAGCTACTTTTCCTACCTTAGGGTTAGTTAATTAACAACCTAATTCTTCTTTAACGTGTATAACATTGTAGTCATAGGACATAGATACTTTTGGGTGGTATTGGATCTTGTGCACACAGGACCCCAGAGAGTGTTTGTAGATTATCTGAGAGAAGAACTTGGAGTGCATTTAATGTTCAGTATCTTTTCCTCTCTAGCTCATCACTTTAAGACATGGGTCAGGTGGGTTGATTGGGTTGATATCTGCGTTCAAGCTCTATCCCACCTTTCTCAGCTATAGAAACCTGGGGAAATTATTTAAGCTACCTGAATCTCAGGGTCCTGACCCTTAAATGAGGACAATCAATAGCATTTTCAGATGAAATATGAAGTATGAAAACAATGAAAAATGCTTAGCCCACTTTCGGGATACGATCTCTATAAATGATATGGAAAACAGCATGCTTAGTTTGGGTGCTGTTAGCTTTTTTTGTCAACTTGACACAAGCTAAAATCAAGCAGGGAGAGAAAACATTAACTGAGGAATTGCTTCTACCAGATGCCGATAGGCAAGTCTGTGGAGGTATTTTCTTGATTATTGATTAATGTGGGAAGACCCAGGCCATTATGAGCAGTGCCACCCCTGGCAGGTGGTCCTGTGTGGTATAAGAAAATGGAGCTGAACCAGGCATGGGGAGTAAGTCAGTAGGCAGCACTCCTCCATGGCCTCGGCTTCAGTTCCTACCTTCATGTTCCTATCTTGAGTTCCCATCCTTACTTCTCTTAAACTGGACTGTAAATGACAAGGTATAATAAACTCTTTTCCTTCCCAAGTCACTTTTGGTCACAGTCTTTCCCACACCAGCTTACCACAACTGCAACAGGCCTCCTCAGACTTCTGAAGATAGTAGGCCTGGTGCTAGAGTCATTTGACAGATAGGGATACTGAAACTCAGAGAGTTAAAATGGAGGACATGGGGTTATTGAGACAGCTTATTGGTACACCAGGCCACTGACAAGCTCTGGGATTCCTTAAGCTACAGTGTCCCAGCACTTTGTTAACTTTCAATTTAACTGACATAAGAGAGTCATGTTAATGTTTGTAGAAGTCTTACAGCCCTCATGCTCCAAATGTTCAGCTAAGCTCCTGATGTAAGATGTTCTGAGGTTAAGTTCACTGGTTTCTCCCTTGCATAAAAACACTGTGGCTCACCACTGTGGCTGTATTCTTTCCTAAGATTTAAAGCAGTCATTCAATAATTCTGTCCACAGATTCATGCCTAAGGCTTCTGTGTATCGTCCGAGTGTGAGATTGAGTAAAAAATTACTGTATAAAATTATATAGATATAATTCCTGTTAGTGGGGCTATGTCTTTTAGGCAAAGAAATATGCCTTTACTTGACCATTTATTTATTTTACAGTAATTACTAATGTTTTGAGTAGAGAAGTTGGTATGTTAAGGGCTTTTAAAGCTATTAAAGTATTTTAGAGGATCTGAGATGTAACATCCCTTCTCTCTGTCCAAATTTGGCACTAAGAGGAGAGAGAGGAGTCAGTTGAAGGTCAACATGTCTGAATAATTACTGATTAAAGCTGCCTAGTGTGGAGCTAAATGGCTTGCAAATGCTTTTAATCCACTTCTGGAAGGCAAAAACACCAGAGGGGGTCAGCACTGGTCAGCACAGCTCTGAGCATAAGCCAGGAAGTGGTCTCCTTTGTACTGGTAACCCATCCTTAGAGAAGAGAAGAGAAGCTGACACTCTCCTAAACTGACCAATCAGATAAAGCCTCTTTCTCCTCTGAGGAGGACTATTAAGAGAAAGATATCAAGTGCTTTCCTAGTGCATCCTGGTGAGTTTCTTCCATGTAAAAACATCTGCAAGATGTAGAAAGGCTCTCTCTGAAGAGCCTGCAGGAGGGACACAGAGAACCTACTCAGCTGCTGGCTCCACCGAGTCTACGAAGCTGTAGATATCTGCCTGATCTTCCCTGAATCTCTGTAGTACCTGAAGTATATGACATTAGGAATGGCTGGGCCACACTGACCCAGGGAGGGAGGGAAGAAAAACAGAACTGGTTTTATGGATGGTTCAGTCCACCACCTGGGAAGCCTGTATGGTACCGAAGACAACTAGAATCTGGACACATTACCTCAGGAATGGCTGTGTTGTGAGGGGAATTGAGCGAAACGCATTAGAGGTAGAACACAGTCTAGCCTGCAGGTTGGTCTCCAGTGCTGGTGTAGGCAGGATTAGAAGCCGACAAGGAAATAGGGCTGGGGCTATAGGATGGTTCTAGTGCTCAATACCTATGAAAAGGAAGGATGCAGGACAGGAAGGATCAAGAAGACAAAGCAGGCCTGATGGGCTCTCAGACAACCTGGTGGGACCTGTCACTGTAGAGGGTCAGTGTGGCCCAGCCATTCCTAATGTCATACGCCCCAGGGATTCAGGGAAGATCAAGCAGATGTCTACAGCTGCATAGATGTGGTGGAGCCAGCAGCTGGATAGGTCCTCTGTGTCTACCATGCAGGTTCTCAAATCTCAGTACTCATTCATGTGTTCTTTCTTCCTCCACCACTGGCTACCTTCTTGACATGTTAGCCATGCTCAGTTGCTCCAGGCTGGCCAGATACTCCCCACTGCACCAACAGAATGCTTTCTACCTTGTCAAATGACATCAAGTCTTTTGTGGACAGAACTCTGTCTGCACTTGGCCTTAGCATGTCCACAGGATTATGGCTTGTTCACTTTTGCACCTAGAGTATCTAGGTGGCACCTGTCCTAGCACCTATACATCTGGTACATGCCCATGTCCAATACACATTTAATAGATGCTTTTGTGTAAATGATACAGGCACTCCCAGACATATGTGCCTTGTTCTGTGTCATATCCTTCAGGGTATCCAGAATAGAATCTCATACTCACATGCACTTTCTCAGGAAATTCTATTTTTTAAAAAAATTTTGTATTAAATCAAAGCTTATCTTCTCTGGCCAAAATATACTCAACACAGGATCTAGAAGCAGAGGGGAAAATCAAGCAAGTATTCCAGGCACAGGGTCTCAAAAGGTACTGGAAATGATTTCTTAGGAAAGAAAACTAACATGGTAGATACCCTTCTGGATTTTTAGAAAAATCTATTCCAGAGAGGAATTACTCAGAGTTCTATAAAGATAAATTAGTCTGGGACTGAGATCTTTAAGACCTTAAGAGGGATGAGCTTAAGATGGGCAGGGAGAAAGACAAATGAGGGACCAATGACAAAGCCATTCATGTCCAGGTATAGAATCTATTCCTATATGATGCTTAAAAAGCACCACAGAGGCAAAGTGTACCAGCCTCCTCCCCCCAGACCAACATGGACGGTTGAAAACGAATGTCCTTCAGTCATTGGCTGGGCCTCAAAGGCAACAGGGAGGTAAGATCCGATGTGCCAAAAAGAACTGGGGGCTTCAAACAAGCCAAACAGGAAAAGGAAAGGCCCCTTCAATTGTTCAGAGCCAAAGAGGAAGACGAAGGCAATATCATCTTTCATCAGCCACTCCCTATTGGGGGAGGGGGGATGAGCTTTCCTATGCTTCTCAGAGCTTGCAGTGAAAGGCTACTTCCTTCTCCATTAAAAGCTTGTAATGAGATGGTAACTTCGACTTCACTAGGATTCTTTGGGGCCAAGTCAGAGTCTCAGCCATTTATTTGGTAACTCTTGTCTCCTTTGGTTAATATATGGTAGAGATTTCTTTTTTTTTCTTTAACTTCAGAGGATAAACAAATTTGAAGGAGTCTTTTGTGAGGGCAGAAAGAGGTGTCTATATGACGTCCCCTCCTTTTTTCTTTATAAAATTATTTATTTTTATTTTAAAATTAATTTAATAAAATATATTTATTTTAAATTAAAAAAAAAAAAAAAAAAAAAGACATGTCTTTCCTGTCCCCAATGGGCCAATAGCCTTTTGGCAAAACAGATTTGTGACAATGGTTGCACTATGAGAGCTTACTATAGTCTCGTTATTTTCTTATCTATTTCTTGTAAAGACACCATAAGATGCTGCTGCTGATCTCCCTTTATACCTAGGAGGGAGCTAAAGCTCAGGAACTGCAGTTTCCTAATCAAAATCACCATCAGAAGTAAAGTGGCAGAACAGAGACACAGCCTCAAGCATGGCAACTCTCAGGCAATAGTTCTCATCTGAAGCGATCCTGTTCCCTTACCCACTCTTCCAGAGAACATTAACAATATTTGTGGATGTTTAGTTGTCACAGTGGGGGTGGGTGGGCATAGAGACTAGGGATGCTGTTGAATATACAATGCACAGGGCAGCCCTTCCCAACACCAAGTAATACTTGCCCTAACATGGCAGTGGTACTGAGGGTGAGAAATACTGTTGAAGCCATCTCTGTGTGGATATGGGTGGTTGTTTTGACTTCTTCAGCTTGTTGCCACTCTCCTGGGCTCCTGAGTGTCATATTCATAGGACTCATCGTCTCTCTGGTTTCATTTTTTTTTCTTTTGATTTTAGTTGTTAGCCATCACTCATATTCTAAGCTGTTCGTGGGTAAAGGCTTCGCCTCTCCATCCCTGACTCCTCCTCAGTATCTGGAACACAGCAAGTGTTCAATGGATATTTGTTAAATTGGCAAATTGGCGAACTGGCAAATGGACATGCAGAAAGTACAAACCCTATAAAATCGCAAAAGCAAAGTGGCCGCCAGCACAGAAGTGAGTCCTGCTTCTGTCTGAATCCAAATCTTCTGTTCTTGGCCCCATGTCACAGAGTTGTTATGAGGTATGGGATTGAGATCCAGTCTGTACTTTGTAGGAGCTCAGAGCCCAGCACAGGGAAGAGAAAGTCAGTGATGGTCAGGGTGTGGTTCCAAATTCAGTCTGAGAAAGAAATGAGGAGCAGAAAAAGATGGGAGGAACTTGGGTTGTGCTCAGGCCTGGTACATGCAGACCATGAGAGAATGCGGTGGACAGTTGCCCAGATATTAAAAGAACGGCTTAACATGTCTACAGTCAATCTTTCTCTCCTTTTAGCAAAGATGGTCAGTAGGACATTTGTCTTTTCCTAGTCCTCAGGGACTTTGGATCTCTTACAGTCTTCAAAAATGTTGGCCAGTGGCTGGACGAGTGTAAAGTCAAGGTCTAGAAGTGCTCTGAAGTCAAATACCTGGCTGGCATTGGCTCCATCTGTCAGATGCTGGCTCTGGTGGGAACAGTGACTGAATGTGGGAGCAAACTCCCATGGGCTCAAGGCTGGAGTAGCTGCACGGAGGAAAGGGAAGGCAGGGAGGAAGGTCTGGGTAAAGGCAGGGAGAGAGGCAAAGGAGATGTGGGTGAGTGAAGGAGCTGGGGGAAATGAGGCAAAAGAGAGAGAGAGAGGGGATGAGGAAGAGAGGAAGGGAAAGGCAAAGAGAGGTTAAGCCAGAGGAAAAAAAGAAAATGGGGGTAATGGTAAAAATAGAAAGTATTTTTGAACATTTATCACTACGTATCATGTAGACGTTTTTTAAATGAAATATTACATACAATATTAAATTTAGTTTTCATACTGAAAATATCCCCATGGGTCATTCTATCTCCTATGGGGCATTTATTCTCATGGTCTTTTAAAAACATTTTATTTTTAATTATGTGTGCATGTGTATGTTTATGTATGGGTTTGTGCACATGTGAATGCAGGTGACCATAGAATCCAGAAGATGCTGATGCATATCTTAGAGCTGGAGTTACAGTCAGTTGTGAGCTACCTGACATAGATGTTGAACTGAACTCAGGAGTTCTGTGAGAACCTGCTCTTAAACACTCAGCCATCTCTCTAACCCCTCTCATGGTATATATATATATATATGTATTTACAGGATTCTACAATGAATATAGATTTTAACCAACCTAAAGCCACACAGGTAACACGTGGATTCAGATTTGAGAAAACAGCAGGGATGGGAACTGTTGTTTTGGCTAGTCCATGGAATGGAAAGAGCTAGGAGAGTGGGAAGGAGCATGGTGGGGTTAGGTGATGCCTGGGGGGTCTATCAGGATACACTCCACATTCCTGCATGCCTGGGGGTAGAGCAAGATGTCTTGAAGGAGAGAGGAGTGACTATTGGCTCACTTGGGGGTTTAGGGCAGCCTGGAAGGCTGCTTGTCTGAATGGACTTTGCAGAGATTGTGATACTGTGGTCCCAAGAGTGTTGTAAAGCCTTTGCTAGATATCTGTCTTTCTATCTTCAAATGAAACAGACAGGAACCATGGAGATGATCCAACAACTCTTATTTCAGTATGCCTCAGGGCAAGGAAAAGGAAGAAACAAAGTGAGGAAGTTATTAATATAAATAGAAGTACTTCCTGTAACATGTAAAGTCTGCAGGTCACATCTCATGTTGTATTTCTGTCCTATAGTGGCTGCCAGGGCCTCTGCTTCAGGAAGAAGGAAAGTGCCTTAGAAATCAGTAAGGAGCTAAGGTTATGGCTTGGGACTTCTTCAGTTGTTAGTCTTTCCTGAGGATTGAAAGTCAAGGCCGATGTTTTCTAAATGAAATTATTGTTTCTTTCAAATTCGCTTCCCAGAATGAAAAGTCCTGCATAACAAGACTCTGACCTATTAATCAGGAGGAGAAGATGAATGCTCACATCAGTCATGTGCTTATGCCAAATGTTCCTATAATAATTGTTTATAAAAGAGCTTATTTAAGAAAATGTTGGTTCCCAAAAGAGTAGTGTATGTTCTCACAGGAGTAACTTAATAGAAGCAAACAGCAATGTCCTTGGAATCTCTTAGATAAATATGTATGTACATATCATTCTCTTAATCCCCACTATGCCTGCGGTGACAACTTTGCTTGTCTTTGAAAGCCAGCTCTGAAGAAATTGCATCTTACTTTCTGTGTCTTGGTTGCCATTCTATCTTCCAACATCAGCTCCTGTGGATCTTTCTTGTCTATGGACTCTACCATCCTCCCCTAGAGGAGAAGCTACCCAGGGCTGAGCCTGGTGTTTCTTGATTGTTACTATGTCCTTAGCAGGTTGTCTGAATCACAGTAGACCCATAATAAATATCAATTGGAAGAATGAATGCATGGGGTCACCATCAACGAAAGGCAGATAGGTTAGCCTTATTGATGCAATCCGTTTGCATTCTGTTTGGAAGCCAGGAAGGTCTGTCTGAAATGGACTCAAGGAGTACCAGAGGTGCTGCTTCAAAAAGCATACACTTTCAATAGAAAGAATTTGCCTGTCTATTAAGAAAACATCACACCAGGCAGGGGTAGGGCAGTGGGTGATATAGATAATGTGCAGTCTCCATAAATGAGCATCCCATGGTGCTTCTGTGTGTATTTGTAGTCCTTGCTGAAGACACCTTACCACCAAGGGCTGCAAGTAATGATAGCAGGTCTAGCAGGTACAAAGCACTGTGCTAAGGGATTTAGCCATGCTAACTCAGTTAATAATTATAACTACCCCACGAAGTAGGACTAGTTATCACTCCTTTCTGCAGATGAATTTGGCGCACAGGAAGTCATGTGGATGCATATGGATGGGAGCTTCTAGGCTGCCCCATGGCTGGAGGGCAGGGGAGGACCTCGTGTAGGCGAGGAAGAACATCAGGCAAGAGCCTGCTCTACCATTTCTGTATCTGTATCAGCACTTGATTAAATGTTGCATGCATTGAGCTGCTGCAAAAATTAGTAGAAGGAAGTTTTTGTTTATTTGTTTGTTTTCTTTCTGAGATTACAAATAAAAACTCATGTTTTTGCTCTAAGGCTACAAGTATTCAAAATCTGGAAAATCTTAAACACTGCAATATCAATTTTATATAAGAATCAAAGCCAAGACTAAACATTTCCATTCAAAATAACTCAGGCATTTATTTTCTGTTCCACCTGGCCTGCATATCCAGGGGTCATGAACTTCTAAATACTTTCAAATCAAGAGGCTTTCCTTTTGTACAGAACTTTTGTTTTCAGGGGTATGTTCTGAATCCATACTGAGTAGAGTAAAGCAAACTAAAGGTAAAATTGAAAGTCCTTGTCTTGGAGTTGCTCAAGAAAGAGAAACAAGAAAGGCAGGTAAAGACCATACAGAAGAGGATATGCAAAGAAACTCATTGGATTGGCTAAGGCTAGAGAAAGGGGGTAGGTGTGTGCTAGCCCTGGAATAAAACCACAACAGGAAGTAGTGACGGTGGCAACATCAAGGTTTTCGAATGCCTATGGTGGTCTAAATGAAAATGTCTCCCATAGGTTCAGATGTTTGAATACTTGGTCCCCAGTTGGTGGTACTACATGTGAAGGACTAGGAGACATGGCCTATTGGAGGAAGTGTGTCACTGGAGGCAGGCTTTGAGAGTTTAAAACACTCACACCATTTCGGATTCCTTCTGTTTTACTGCTTGCAGCTTATTCTCAACTTGCAGCTCCAGCTGCTGTGTTCTGCTCTGCCATCAAGGACACTTAGCTCTCGGGAACCGTAAGCCCAAATAAAACACTTTCTTCTGTAATGCCTTGGCTATGGTGTTTCATCACAGCAACAGAAAGATAACTAATACAGTGCCTAACATCGTATCTACACAGATAAGTGCTTTATATTCACAATGCATCGATGAAGGACGTCAGGTCAGGAATTCAAGGCAGAAACCTGGTGTCCGGCACTGATGCAGAGGGAATCCTGCTGACTTGCTGTCTATGGATTGCTCATCTTGCTTTCTATATACCCAAGGACCACCTTCACTGGGGTGGTGGCACTGCCTGTAATCATCCGGATCCTTCCACAATCAATCTTTAGTCAAGACATGCCTTCACAAACTAGCCTACAGGCTAATCTAATGGAGGCATTTTTTCAGTTGAAGTTTCCTCTTTCCGGACAGTCCAGCCAGGCTTGTGTTCAGTTAACTATAAATAACCACTATGCATAGAAACTAGATGAATATAAATGTAATAAGAACACCTTCAGTCGGGCAGTGGTAGCACACACCTTTAATCCCAGCACTCGGGAGGCATAGGTGGGCGGATTTCTGAGTTTGAGGCCAGTCTGGTCTACAGTGTGAGTTCCAGGACATCCAGGGCTACACAGAGGAACCCTGTCTGGAAAAACCAAAAAAAAAAAAAAAAAAAAAAAACACCGAGGCTCTAGGGTGTCCATCCAAAGCCTGTAGGGAGTAAGACTTTCTAGTGAGCAAGTTGAAAACAATGACTTGAAGTAATTCTTGCAACTGTAGAACCCCTTCGAGTTTCGAAGTGTGCCTTTGTGTGTGTGTGTGTGTGTGTATGTGTTCCCAGAGCTTTGAAGTACACACTCAACTCCTATAGTGGGAAGGCAAGAATACAAATCTGAACAAAGGAAGCATTAACAGAGATGGATACACATCTCAGGAAGCAGCCAACTGGGGACTTATTCCATGTCTGTGTGGGTCATTTCCTCTTTCCAAGTCACCAGCCAAGAGGATGGAAGGCCCAAGGAGGAATTAAAAGTGTGAGGGCTAGAAATCAGTCTGCACTGAGGGTCCCAGTGATGCTGGGACATGTTGTCGACAGGCTCTAGCTGCATGGTGCTGGCTGGCTGGCCTTGTTCCTCCTAGGCTGGGTGGGGGCCGAGAGGAGCTGTGCCCAGAGGTATTTTTGTCTTGTTGTCTCAACTCAGGCAGCTCCACTTGGAATGATTTATGATGATTTCTTTGGTTTGTTTTGTAAACACAGCCCACACCATGGGAGGGAGTTATATTCCCAGGGTCTTCCTTAGCAGGGTTACTGCTTTTAAAATATTTCTGCTGGAGGCGGAAGTTACATTGTATGTGTTCTCAAGTAGGTTAGCCTAGAACATCAGAAGCAAGAGAGTCTTTGGAGATTACCCAGCCCTATTCCTTCATTTTATAGTTTGCAGAACTGAGGCCCAGCACAAGCTAAGAGAGTGGCTGGCTGGAAAGATTTGCCTATAGCACCCTCAGATATTTCCCGAGGCTAACTATAGTCCTGGGGCAAGCACACATACGCAGTTCTCACTTTTGTAGAACCCAGGCACCTTTTGGCTTTAAATAAACAAGTAACATTGTGTTGTATAGGAAGAGGGGAGATTTGGGGGTTTAAAACAAGGCTGCATGCCCTGACTTGGGGCTGATGGTGGCTCTAGATAGAGACTAAAGGAAGAGGAAGGGTTTGTCAAGGGAGCAGGGTTCTGGGTAGAATCTGAGGCAAGCAGGCAGGAATGAGGGATTGAGGTACTGAGCAGTGAGGATCCCAGGGGAAGGGAGTATCCCAGGGGAGGTGAGACATGAGGAGGTGCATGGAAAGAATTAGATTGAATTACAGACCAAGTGCAAAGTAGGGGAGTTTCAAATATGCGCAGATGAAGTGATGAGATTTGGTTTGCCCTTTCAGTAAGACTGCTTTCACTGTATGGAAAAGAACATGCTGGAAAGTGTTTGATACAGACACTGGCTCCTAATTCTATCCAAAGTGGTTCAGGGTCTACGTGTAGGAGATGTTGTATTCTAGCTGAGATTTCTTTGAAGCTAGGCGTTAAACACAAAGCTGAGTCTAGGGCACATGCCTTTCAAAACCTCTTGGCCTGATTTGGGATAAAAGCCTGACAGTGTATTTCTTAGTGTTTGAATTATATTTTCCAATATCTGAAACCTGTCATAGGAAAAAGGTGCCAGGTCTTAGAAGAAGTCTGGGATAAAAAGAGAGCACCAAGCAGCCGGTCCTGGGACAGAGCTGGTCTAGAATGGATCCTTCTCTCTCCTAGGTGCCTTTAGCAGAGCATTTTACAGCCCACAAAAGCTGTCTTATAGCCTCTTGCTACCTCTGCTTGTCTTTCCAAGTTCTGGTTATCTACTTTTCTATCCCTTCCCCCCATCCACTTTGGAAAGTAACGTGAGGAAGTCAAAACTATCGGCTTTGAAATGACGAATCTAAGTTTGAATGGTGATGACTTTCACACGTATTAGCTTTATTAGTTAACTCTCTGGTGCTGTGACAAAATACCTGTAATATTCCCATTGTGGTGGTCTCCTTCCGTGCTTGGCTGTCTCCATTTGCTTTTAGGTTGTGGTGAGTTTGAACGTTATTCTGGAGAGCATGAAGTTGAGTTAAGTTGCCTACCTCATGGTGACTTGACATAAGTGGGAAGGGTATAGGAACAGATATACCCTTCAAAGATATGCTCTTAGTAACCTACTTCCTCCAACCAGGATCCATGTCCTAGAAAGCCATTCAGCAGCAAACTTATTAATGGGTTAACTGAATGGTGAAGATACCATCTCCACCAGGTAAGGATCAACCCTTCAACATGTGAAATGCTGAGCAAGTATCTTAGCTTTTCAGTTTCTCAATGACCTCATCTGTAAAATGGATATATTGTTATTTTCATCGTGGTTTTGAAAGATCTAAATAAGGTAACGTGTAACACTTTTAAACTTGATACACAGAAACTACACACTGAGCTCCTTTGCTCATTCATTTTTTTTTCAGTTTCTCTGGTACTATTGTGGACATGGCTAGGTATTCAGATGATTATGTTGACCCCCTAACTTCTCCATCAAGTCTGGGGAAGGTTTCAGTGAAGGAAACTGGCTCCTGTCAAAGAGGTCTGGATAAAGGCTCCATGTCAGGGATGGGTCTAAACAATATCTAAGCGATGCTATCAACTGCTAAGACTCTCAAATTAGCCATGATTTCCATTTGCAGTTTCCTCATTCAGTTTAATTTATCACCTTGTTCCTACTTGTTTCGGGAAATATTTAAAAAGTTTGGCAACTCTATGCCCCAGTGGGCTGGCTGGCCATGCACTGTCGGGCAATGGCTGGCCTGTCTCATCTCATGAAGACTCTCTGGCCTGGAGCCCCCAAAATGTCTCCACCCGACTCACCAAGTTCATGGAAGTCACTACCATGCCAGCCCCACAGGACTGCCCATCCCGTGGCCAGCCGCTACAACACCCAGCAACCCAGCAAAAACAAAACTCTAGAAGCTTATAATTAATCAGTCAGATTTATATGTCAATACATTCTCAATTCACAAGATGCCCACAGAATAAATTCAGGGCCAATTGATAATGATACAAGCTGCCCACCTAGATTAGACAAGTTATCCCAAATTATTCTATCCCTATATGATGGTATAGCTACCTGTGGCTATTTAAAGTCACACGGAATCTGGATCTTCCTGTTCTTCCTCCATCTTGCTTCCTTCTCTGCCTCCTGTGTTGTTCCCTGTTTCTGCAACTCTTAGCTTTGCCTCTCCTTTCCCTGTCTAATCACAGTGTTCTTGTTGTATTAATATTTAAATTAATCAGACAGGGAAAATTCTGCTACAACTATGCTGGCTGGCAGGCCATGACTTAGGTCTTATAAAAGACAGCAATATTAGTAAGTTGTTGGCCTTAGCCAGATAAATAATGCTAACAGGGTGACCAGCAATAGAAATGGTAATAAAGCAATCCTGTCCCATGAAGAAAATTATAAGCACCAGAGTCTTTGTTTTGCTAGAGAAAGACTCAGTACACCTTCCAATGTCTGAAGGTCTGTCATAGGAAAAGGGGCAAATATTTTTGGGTTCCTTGTAGACAGAACCAGTGCTCACTGATTATAGCAATCACTATAAGATACATTTTGTCTCCTTGAAAGGAATAAAGCTGTATGTTGTCTTTGGGTATCTAGCAGAAGAACAGGCTGTCTAACAAGCAAAGCATACTCAATCTCTGGGAATACTCAGGCATAGACTGGGTAAGTGCTCACAAGGGTGCTGTAGAGGGAGTGCCTGTTGTGGGTGGGAGGTTGGTGGGTGATCTCTAGGTTGTCAAAGTATAAAGATCCAGGGTTTCTGTTTTCTTGTTCTTGTGATCTATCTCTGATGCTTTCCAACTTCCTCTCTCTGGTACTGACCCTGCAACTTAGCCTCAGAACTTCTGGAACACAGTTCTGTGTTCTTGCTGTACCAATTTACTAGTCCTGAGACCTAAGCCATCCACTGCTGGGGCATGCATGAGCTAGAATCTAGACTGTTCTAACTAGACAGTTTGGTTTGTTATACCAGCTCCTTTTTTAGAAACTTTGCCCTTTAGGTATTTGTGGTTTTTTTCTCATACACATTTCATACATTAAAAGCTATACACATCAGAATTTCTACAAAACTTTTAACATTTCATGTTTTTGAAAACCAGTGGCATAGTGAATGTACAGTTTGTCTGCTAGATTCAAGACCCAGCTTCATTCTCACTATCAGTATTGCCCTTGTTGGGCCTCAGTATTTCTGTCTACTAAACAAGGTGACAATACTTAGTCTACTCTTGGTCTAAATAGACAACATATACAAAATGTATAGACTCAGGTCTGGCATAGGGTCATTTATTTTCAATAAATATCAAAGGTAAGTAATTGTTAGATAATTTAGTTGTTTGTGTTGTGAAACAGTTGCCTTCAAGAAGCTATTTGAGCAGGGAGGTAAACAACTCAAAATAATTCAGGAAGTCTCTGAAACTGACAAGATTCACTAGGCCCCTCATTCCCAGAATAGGCAATAAAGAAGTTGACAGTTACCCTCAGACAAGCCAGATCAGAGATGGATCTATATGCCTGCAAAGAAAACCCACAGACAAACTAAGCTACAAAGACTGAGACCAGACTAGCTACCTGGGAAGAAGCTGAAAGCATCCCAGATTCTTGGAAGAGGTTTAGACCAGTTACTTGGAAAAGACACTCTACTTTGCTGAACTGCCTGCAGGCTGTGCAGTGTACTCTAGGTTTCCCAGCTTCTGTGAGCTGTCACTCATGCTAATGTGGGCTTTGGTAATGCTGTCTTTGAGTCATTTTCTGCTCTTGTAAGTAATCTCTCACCCATACTCCCCTGTGAGTAACCCCCCAAAAACTCATTGGTTCACCAAGTTGGACTTTGATGGTATCTGTTCTTTGGTCGGTCGTGGGTTCCCTCTTTGGGATGAGTAGATGTGTGTGTTTCATCTCCCCAGGAAAAGGTTTGTCACACAGCAGTTCTTTCATTTAGCTTCTAGTGTGTTGATTTTGAAGTACTTCTTCTGTGGTTTAGAAACTGGAATAATATTGTCATTTGAAAGATTCTAGAAGTTAGCACTCTTAGTTAGGGTTTTACTGCTGTGACGAGACACCATGACCAGGGCAAGTCTCATAAAGGACAACATTTAATTGGGGCTGGCTTACAGGTTCAGAGTTTCAGTCCATTATCATTAAGGCGGGAACATGGCAGCTTCCAGACAGGCATGGTGCAGGAGGAGCTGAGAGTTCTACATCTTCATCTGAAGGCTGCTAGCAGAACACTGGCTTCCAGGCAGCTAGGATGAAAGTCTTAAAACCCACACCCACAGTGACACACATACTCTAACAAGGCCACACCTTCTAATAGTGCTACCCCCTGGACCGAGCATACACAAACCACCATACACTCCAAATCAGTGTTTAAAACTGAGAACATTGAGCCTCATCTAGAGCAAGCTGGGAAGAGAATGCAGAGATCTTTGCTCTTGTCTTGTATGCATCAATTTGTCATAATTTCCTTGTCGAACATTGATTAAATTATCTTGTTTTTCTGGAAGAATAACACCAAATAACAAACGCTTTGGCAATAAATCATTAGATACAGCATCAAAAGCACAGGCAACCAAAACAAAACAAGTCAAGAAAACCATCTGTATTAAACAGTTCCACCCAATTAAACAGCCACCGAGTGAGAAAGAGCCTGCAGAATGAAGGGGCTTGGTGATATATCTTTGTAGTCTTAGAACATAGAAGGTGGAGCAGAAAGATCTGGAGTTCAAGGCCAGACTTGGGTATAGTTGGATTGCATGAGACAGCATCTCATTAAAAAAAAAATAAAGTATATGCAAACCATATGTAGGACAAAGGGCTAATATCAAATATATAACAAGCACCTTCAGCTCAATAACAGAACCCCAAATAACCCAACTAATGCATGGGCAAAGGGCATTTCTCCAAAGGAAAAATACAGATGTCAGTAAATACATGAAATGTGCTCAATAGTATGGATCATTAAAGAAACTTGTACTGAAATTATGGTGAGTTCAGGCTTGGAGGTCTATGGCTGTGATTCTTCGCACTTGGGGGGCGAAGGTAGAAAGATAGCTACAAGTTTGAGGTCAGCCTGGGCTGCATGTAGGTAGAGTAAGATCCTGTCTCTGAAAACCAAAACAAACAGAAGCCAAACAAAACTGAAAGCTCCAGCAATAACAAGAAAACCCCACAGTATAATAGCAGCCTTGTATACTGTTGACAGAATAGATTGCTTCAGTTCATAGAGATAACAGTATGAAGAAAATGGAACTAACTTGAGGGTGCTCAAGTGTGTGTGTGTGTGTGTGTGTGTGTGTGTGTGTGAGAGAGAGAGAGAGAGAGAGAGAGAGAGAGAGAGAGAGAGAAAGAAAGAGAGAGACAGAGAGAGAAAGAGACAGAGACAGAGAGACAGAGAGGGAGAAAGGGAGAGGGAGATGGAGAGGGAGAAAATGAGAATTGTTTATTGACTCAGTTTACTTCAAAACAGTAACCACAGTTGGGTCACACCCAAGAGGCTGAGAACCTGGGAGCTCTTCAGTCCACAAGGCTGAAGCCTCAGCAGTTCTAACCTGGTGGTGGAAACCGGGGAGGTTCCTGGAAAGCCTCTGGTCCTCAGTCAGTGATGGAAGCCTGGAAATGATGTTCTAATATCAGCAAAGGAATCAGCAGCTGCAACAACAGGGCAAACAAACTCAATGGTGAGAGGGAAGGCCAACTGAACAAAAGGTGAGTGGCCTTCCTTCTGTCACGCCCTATTCATCTGGGCTACTACCCAGAGATGAAGCACTCTCTGGGCTGTGTCTTTCCATATCAATGAAGGCACTACAGACAATTCTTCAAGTGAGGCTGCATCCTCGAGGGATTCTAATATGTGGCAAGCTGCTGTCAAAACCAACCTTCACACTTGCCAAAATAATTAAAATTGAGATCTCAAAGAGACATGGGTACTGTACTGGCTGGTTTTGTGTGTCAACTTGACACAAGATGGAGTTATCACAGAGAAAGGAGCCTACCTTGAGGAAATGTCTCCATGAGACCCAGCTGTAAGGCATTTCCTCAATTGATCACTATCAAGGGAGGAGGGCCTCGCCTTGTGGGTAGTGCCACCCCTGGGTTGGTAGTCCTGGGTTCTATAAGAAAGCAAGCCAGTAAGCAGCACCCCTCCATGGCCTCTGCACCAGCTCCTGCCTCCAGGTTCCTACCCTGTGTGAGTTCCTGTCCTGATTCCTTTGGTGATGAACAGCAATGTGGAAGTGTAAGCTGAATAAACCCTTTCCTCCCCAGCTTGCTTCTTGGTCATGATGTTTTGTGCAGGAATAGAAACCCTGACTAAGCTTGAGGAAGGATATACCATAACACCCAGCTCCAGAGGAGAAAATGGATTGAAACAAAGGAAGAGCTAATGGAGGGGAGTGATTTTATCTCAGCAGGAGTGCATGTGTGGGAGGGGCATACAGCAGGTTGGTAACTGCTAACGAATGATCCTAGGGGCCACTGGAGTGGCTATAATCAAAAATACCACATTTCAGATAAACAAATTTGCAAATGGTATAGCTTGTTATGCCAGTTGTTTTTCTCCCGCAGGAAGGCAAATCACCAAATGAGAGGAGGCTTTGCAGCTGGGGTGAGAGTTATTGCAGCTAGCCCTAATGGCACAGGTAGGGCTGATGTTTCACAGGTAAATATGCTCGATACATTCTACCTGTGCAGCTTTTAGTGTGTGACCCAATAAAGGGGCTTAAAAACCAATGGGGGCAGGCCAACCAATACCTGTCTTTTCTAGAAAAGCTGTTGTTTAAACAATTCAAATGAAGGTGGCATGTATGTAATTCTCCTGTGTGAATAAATGAGATTTCTGTTGGCTTCCAAGGAAGTCCTGTACTGCCTCGGAACCTAGTCCCCTACAGAGAAGTAGGTGACAGCTCTGAGACAACCTTGAGTGAATGCCACTCTTTCTAGCCTACCCCTTGGAACCTGTGTTCCAGGTCCAGGCTTTCAGCATGTGTGGTTGCAATAATTTCCAGTTCGATGACAGATGTATTGTGAGTGTGCAGACTGTAGCTGTGTTTCAGCTGTCAGACTACAGCACTGCGTTGACACCTATTGCGGGGAACACAGCTGAGTGGCAGGTGTGACGTCACACAAAGCTGTGCGTTGTGTCCTGCCAACATGTTCCAAGGAAGAGATTTTTCTAGAATAAGTGGCAACTTGGCTTTGGGGATTTATAAAAAGAAAATATGGTTGAGGGCAAAGTCAAAATCTTGTCAACTTTTCACTGGGACTGGAGGACACTGAGTAAACACACAGTTCTGACTGTGCTGCTGAGCTCACACACAGTGAACCTCTACACACATTCCAGAATTTGAAAGTGTCCTGTGAACACGTAGTCTGAGAGTCATTGTCCTAAGTGTGACAAGGAACAAACTGTTCCTTGGTAACGTAATTTTGTGCAATACTGAGTTGAGCAAAGTTCAGCTAGTTTCCTACTCGGGGAAATTCAGTACCCTTAGCATGCTAATGTAGTTCTTCCTCAGTGTCTACAGGAGAATGCTTCCAGGATCCTCCATGGATACCAAAATCTACAGATAACCCAAATGTGCAGAAAATAGCCCAGCATTTGCACATAAATGATCTATATCCTCTTGTGTGTGACTTCGAGATTACTACAATGTCCAACAATATAAATGATAATACTACATAGATGGTGTTTCTATTATGTTGTCTAGAGGATCAGGAGATAAACAAATCAATGTATGTTCAGAACATATGAAATTTGAGAAATGGCTTTGATCTGTTATTCACTGACATTGGTCTCTTGCATATGGAGGGCCATCTTTAAAATGCATTTTCCCCCAAGCCCCCTCCCCCTGCTATTTTTTTTTTTTTTTTTTTAATTCTGGCTAAAGAACCATTTGGTTTTTTTACAAGAACACATGGAGGTACCAATGGTCTGAGGAAAACATGTTGACAAAAACCGTGGGATTTCATCTTGTCTTTTGTTTCTGAGCAAAGGTCATATGGTCATGGGAGATTAATAGGAAGGTTCTCTCTCCCTAGACTCTAATCTACAACTCAGCCACTCACCTAGCCCCTAGCCTTTGTTAAGGTGAGAAAGTTCCAGGATCCTGTTACCTTCCTTAGGGAGACCTTAGAGGCACTTCTGAAGGCACAGAGGGGAAAGCAGAAACCTGCTCTTCTTTGGGCAGAGAGCATCTTTGAACACTTGACCTCCTTAGATCCATACTCCTCCAAATCCCTTTTGCTTTAAGCTTGTTTCCAAAATGCAGTTTCCAGAGCCACCCTGCATAGGACACATTAACTATGTGTTGGGACTGATTTTCCTTCAACTAGATGGAAGCTATAGGAACATATGGACTCTGCAAGCTGAGCTAATCCTGTAGCCAGCATATCCTTAGCCTGAGCAAGTAAATTGCTTGGTGTATTTTGGATTTTGCCCCCTCTTCTCATTGGTAAACTATAGAAAGGGTAAGATGGAATGTATCTAACACAAATATACACTGTCTTAGTTATAGTTTCTATCGTTGTGAAGAGTCATGGCTACAGCAACTCTTCTAATGGAAAATTTTGTTGTTGTTGGTTTTTTTTTTCTTATTCACTTACATTTATCTCACTGCCCCTTCCCAACGTCACCCCCCCCCCCCAACCCTCCCCCCCCCCCCCCCCCCTTTTTCCTTTTTTGTGGTGGTCCCCCCCCCCCACTCCCTTGGGTATACCCCCAACCCTGGCACTTCAAGACTCTTAGAGGCTAGGCTCTTCCTCTCCCACTGAGGCCAGACAAGGCAGTCCAGCTAGAAGAACATATCCCACAGACAGGCAACAGCTTTTGGGATAACCTCCGTTCCAGTTGTTCAGGACCCACAAGAAGGTCAAGCTGTGCATCTGCTATATCTGAGCAGTGAGGCCTAGGTCCAGCCCATGTATGTTCTTTGGTTGGTGGTTCAGACTCGGAGAGCCCCAAGGGTCCAGGTGAGTTGACTCTGTTGGTCTAAGGAAAGGTTTTAATTGGGGCTGACTTACAGTTCAGAGGTTTAGTCCATTGATATCATGGCAGGGAGCATGGCAGCGTGCAGGCAGACATGGTACTGGAGAAGAAGCTGAGAATTCTACATCCAGATCAGCAGGCAGCAGAAAGAGAGTGAGACACTGGACCTGGCTTGAGCATCTGAGACCTTAAAGCCCATCCCTAGTGACACACTTCCATCAACAAGGCCACACCTACTCCAATAAGGCCATCTCTCCTAATAGTGCCACTCCTCATGAGCCTATGGGGCCCATTTTCATTCAAACCAGCACATTCATTAAGCTAACTTCACACTAGATGTCCTGCTTTAAGAACAAAACAATGGATAAAGTATCTTATTTGTTT
Source organism: Rhynchomys soricoides (assembly GCA_019843965.1). Taxonomy (NCBI): domain Eukaryota; kingdom Metazoa; phylum Chordata; class Mammalia; order Rodentia; family Muridae; genus Rhynchomys; species Rhynchomys soricoides. Next base: position 13,416,210 of record JADRCH010000015.1, on the reverse strand, counting down.
GGATGCATGACAACACTATGTTATCTGCAGAGACAGCAGAGGAGGTGGCGGGAGTTTTCCTCAAAGATCTTGACGATTCCTTCAAGCTCTGGTGATCTGGGTGGTATTAAGCCTTCAGATTCTTCCTGTTGCAGTTGGCCCTGTGACTTCTGGTCTGCAAAACAACATTAGGAAACTCTCAGGATCACTGTCATCAGTGCCAGGCAACTGTCAGCTGGTCTGCTGTTGACGGGATTTCATCTTGTGGAGGAGACCTTGTGGAGCCCAGGCTGCTTCTCTGTCCAGTCTCTGATAGGGAGGTAGTATTTCTCCTGAACACAAGTCTGCCGTGAAACATTTGGGCCTGGTGTAGAACTGCATGCATGTCAGTCACTCTCCTGTATTGGTTTCCAAGTATTAGAAGGAAGAAAAAAAGTAGATCACCACTAATGAAAACCCTGGGTTCCTTCATTTCTTAATGCCTAAAAGCAAAATTAACTAAGTTAAGTTCTTCATTCAAAACTTTGGAACTTCCCTGGTTCCAGGAGCTTCCTTCTGTATTATCACATGGCAAGCTTCTTACTACAGTATTTTACTTATTTTATTTGAGCCCAAGCTTTGTGTAGCCCAGGCTACCCTTAAACTCCTTATTTAACTAAGGATGACCTTGAACTCTCGATCTTCCTGCCTCCACTGCCAAAGTTCCGGGTATTTCAGACAACCACACACAACCTTTCTGAGACTTAGAGACTCGCTTTCCCCATTCTCCATTCTGATTTTTCTCCCTCTTTTCTTTTCCTCTTGCTCTACTCCCAAGTGCCATTTGCAGAAGATGGTCAGCAGAAATGAAATCACCAATAGCAATGAACTGCTGATTATGTTCATACTAAAATACAACAAACCAGACCAGACAGCCTGATAACCTTCAGCTGACTGGAGAGTGAGGAAAGGAGACTGAGGCCTTTTAGTCATCTCTACAACCCCAACAAAAGCTCTCAACCAATCAGGGAACCATGCCTGGAAGCAGCATTGTTAATAACCTGCAGCCTCAGGCTCCTACTCCAGTTCTTCCTCACCTCTACATCCCCAGGAATTCCACAGAATTCAGAGAGTTTGTTGTGGCTCAAGATCACCAAAGGTGGTTGGTAATGGAAGCCTGGAAACCTAGCAGAGAGTCCAGGGATGGGAGGATTGCCTTCCTCTGGTTCCACATCCACACCAGTTTACATGTACTACTGTAGTTAGATGTCCTAGGTTACTGAAGGCCATCACCAGTAATACAGAGGCATGCATGTAGGTTAGGGTTAGGAGTTATGCAGAAGATTTAACAATGTATACAGGTTAGAACACTGCATAATGCCTGTCACACAGAAGGCTCATGACATTTGTCAGCGGTGTTATTGTCCTGCTTATGGATGATATCCACTTTCATTTTTGATTGGACATTTATTTTCCCTGACACCATGGAAAGCTCTGGCTGGGATAATTTGTCAGTTTATGTTTTCACACAAGTGGAATTTCTTTCTTGCCTCTTGTTTATAAAACAAACACCTGCTGAGGCCTTACTGCATTTCAGATTCTTCCCAGCAGCATCTGTAATGGTCCTTAAGGATGTAGAGGAGTCAACTGGAGGGGAGATGAGCATGCCGCTTAGAGCTGAAGAAACAGGGAGGGGAAGCCTTCCTTGACGTTTTTTTTGTAGTTTAGAATATTGAGGGAATCTCTGAAAAGCAAGCCTCTTTTCACACTTGAGGGTTTTGTTTCAAAATAGCATTCTCTCAGTCTGGCCACTGGATAGCTTCTGGTTTCTGGCGATTGGACCATGGCCTTGCAGTCTCTGCTTTAGGTTGGAAAGCTTCCCCACAGCAGGAACTAAGGGTGGCTCAGGAAACATCCTGTATCTGTGTGCCTGTTTCTAGCCACATCCAGCTAGGAGTTTTATTTGGCAGTGGCTGGTGGTTGTTCTGTTTGTGCTTCCGGGGATCTTTCCAAGGGCTGTATTAGTGTAGGACCCTACCCTCAAATGGAAACAAGAACAGCCCAGTAAACAAAGTGAATCAAAACAAAACCCAGAAAATTCCCCAAACTCTAATCTGTTGCAACAAACTTTTCATACTTAATCTATGGGTTGTTCATGTCCAGAACTATGCATTCCAGAGAACAACATCTAGTATTTTAAATTTCCCCAACAAAAGAAAGCAATTCCTTAGTAAAGCCGTTCATCGTGCTTGGGACTACTTCCTTGTATCTAACCTACGTGCTTCCTGACACAGTGAGGCTGTGTTTCAGCTGACACACCTGGCCGGAAGTCCAGTCGGAAGTCCAACCGGAAGTCAGCAGCTGAACATATAAAGGAAAGCAAGGCTTCATTTTTTCTCAGTAACTCTGTATCTTTGAGAAAGAAAACCCTGTGCTGGGTAAATAAACTTAGATCTGCTGCACTGAGAGACTAGTGTTCCCAGGGAAAGAACCTCCAGGGTGACAAGGACTCCATAACTCAGTTACAGAGGGTTGGGTGGCATGGTCACATAGGGGCTGCTTTTTTCCCCTTGCTTACCCCCATCTTCCCCTATCTGGCTTCTTTGTCACATTCTTGGTTGTGTGATATGATTGTTCAGGCTACTGCTCTATGGTCAAAGGAAAGACTGGGAACCAAAGGACAGAAAACTCACCTTGAGCCTTGGTTGTGACCTTTGACAAGCTTCTACCCTTTTTGGGACCCTGGTTCTATCCATGGGAGGTAGGAGTTTTTTTTCATCAGAGCATGTTTGAGGTGCCACCACCAATCAACGTTCTGAAGTTCCCGAGTGTATTGTCCAGTCAAGCCAGTGACCTACTTGTAAAGGATAGAGAGAGCAAGCCATGGCTTGGAATTCTCCAGATGGCCTGGTAGATGGGCCTTCGCAATAAACTTGCCTACAGATCGGAGCAGGCTGTTTCTCCAAAGCTCTGGTGAGGATTGACTGGGCCACACCTTTGGCAGTGTCCCAGAAACATCTGGAATGTGCTTATCAGAGTGCATCGGACTCCTTAGTCTGACACTTCCACTATCCAAATACCAAGAGAGATCAAAGTTGGCAGGAGGTGGAGCCCAGGGGCTGGGCTGCCAGATCAACGTTTCCACTCTGCTGCTGTTTTGACAGTTCTGCTCCGAAAGAATAAGTCCTGTTGATGCTTCAGAACACTGAATGGGTTGTTCTTCCCAAATGATTTGTCCTCAAGAGGAACAGAGGAAGGGCTCTTGGGGACTGAAAGCTTCATTAAGTTACTCCTGTGCCTAATAATTTTGAAAAGTATCTAATTAGAGAGGTGGCGTCAGGAGCCTGGGGTTGGAAGTCCAGATACTTGGGCTCTAGTTCTGGCTTTGCCACTACCTGGCTGAGCAGCCTTGGGCAAGTTGCTTCATCAGTCTGGGCTTTAGTGTTCCCTCTTAGTCTCTTCCTGCCCTGGCACACCTCCATTCTGAGCTCTGAAGATAGAAATCACCTTCCTTTAAAAAAACAAAACAAAACAGAAAAACAAACAACAATAACAAAAACAAAACCAGGGCTGGCTGGAGCCACCTCAAGTTGTTTTATTTATTTTTTTGTCAGCTTAATTCTCTTAGGTGGAGGTGTGCCTCTGGAAGAAAAGTTACATTCCCTTCCCATACTCCTCCACCTGAAGAGTTTTGGGATACAGCCAAGAAGGTGGGTGAGTGGGTGGGTGAGTGGCACAGATGCCTGAAAGCTAAAAGGGACTCTGGCAATGGCAACAATCACTTAGCTATTTCAAGAACGCCACTGACTCAGGCGCTAGTTCAGAATGCTTGGAGTGTGTGGGAACCAGCATTTTCTGATTCTGAAGACCCCGCGTACTGTGTTCATCATACATCCTGGCCACACCAACTGTAACCACCGCAGCATTTCTCACGCTAAGTATCAAGTGCTTACTCTGTGCCAAGAACTTCCCTGAGCGTATATTACCACACCTATCCTCAGAGGCCTATAAAACAGGTGTGAATTGGATCTGCCTCTTACAAACGAGGAGACTAAAAATGTAGAAGGGTCATGTGACTTGCTCAAGGTCAAGTAGCTGCAAAAGGCGTTTGGGATTTGAATACTGGTCCATTTCACTGCAAAGCTATGGCTCAGTTACCTCCCAGGTCTTATTTTATTTAATTTCCATTCAGAAAATCTACCAAGAGGCGCTATACTTCCCATTTTACAACTAGAGCTTTAGTGTCTGAGGGTTAACTTGCTCCACCTGGTAGAGGTGATGGTACAGGTAAGACCCAACTGAGGACTTCTCAACTGGATTTCTCTGGACTTTAGCCTTTTAGGAAAAGCCCCAGGGAGTTTGACAGTGCGCTTTGTGGATGGAGCAGAGAGACTTTGGAAGGGGGGATGGGGCAGAGAGACTCTCTACAGTGCTCTGAGGGAAACTCTGAAGTGTGGATGACCTCCTATAGCTCTTGGCCTGCTTGAATGGTAACGAAGTTCAGGACCTTAGGCACACCCTGCCTCTCAGTTTAACTGGTCTTAACTTTCCTCTTGGGGATATTTATTTTAAGAATCAATGGAGAGATAGCTATGAAAAGACTTTTAAGTGAGAAAGTGTATAAACAGAATCATTATTACAGACATTCTACAAGTCTGCTCTTATCTTTCAACAAATCAGGCATTAAGCTGCATCTCTTTGAAGATTCTTGAGACTCGCCATTGTTTCATCGTCGTCAGAGCCTGCTATCCGGTACTGAGCATCTTGAGGCAATGATCACAGCTGGTGCTTCTGCCTGACTCATTAAAGGATGTTACACCTCGGATGTGAGACATGACAATGACTGCCACTGTGACACATAGTCCATCCCAGACAGGCTGGAATAGGACATTCCTGAACAGATTCAGGCATGAGAAGAGAAAGAACAGGTTATAAACAGATGGCCCAGGGCTTAGGAGAGGCAAGAGATTGCTTTAATTTTTTTTTTTTAATGTTCTTGTTATAAAAGGCTCCAGGGGTGTAGCTAGGTGTCCATTTCTCCCCTCTTATCACCCTTTGGGAAGCACACATGTCCACATGCCTTTGGATTCCCTCACCCCAGAGCCTTGTGCTTCTCAGCCTACTTATTCTAGCAGGGGCTTGATAGGGAGTTCCTCACAAAAGTAAGCACCTAGTCATCCAAGGGATGAGAGGAGAGGAGTTCTGAGGAAAGTATCTGCCAGCTCTGCAGGATTTAGTGCAAGTTCTTCCTCACGGATAAGTATTTTCCCACTTTGACCTCATGGTCCTAAGATGGCACAGGATGGAATTTTATCTCCTTTGGGATTTTCTTTGAGTTTATTTGGAGCCTATGAGGAAGATAGAAGCAGCCCCACAGCTTTAGCTTGTAGCCAGAGCGGCTCCTCCTCCCTTCAGCCAATAGGCAGTGGGAGAGAGATTGGAAGAGTTCAGAGGCACTGTATGACTCAGTGGGAAAGGAGGGACTGCGACTCAAATGATGAGTCCCTCAGGGATCTCCTCATTTGAACCTCTCCAGTCCAGGAGAATAGGAATGTGAAGACGTTGACACCGCTGTCTAACAATTAGCTACAGGTGAATTTCCTGCTTGGGTTGGTACCAAAAAATATCATTGTCATGGGAAGGAAGAAGTCAATCTTCAGGAAGATGCTGAGTCAATTCTACCAATGGAGGGCCTTGCAGAGCCAAAGTTTTATTTTGTGTGATTGAAAGGTGAGAACAAAACGAAGAAAACTTGAAAGCCAAGTCACAGAAGTTCTAACACGAGGTTTATGGAAAATGAGACTTAAGGTAACATATGTCTGATGATCACCATTTCTGAACTTGAGTGTCACTCATGATGACATTAGAAAGAATTGGCTTTAAAATAATAAAGAATGTGTCTAGGTTGAACTTTTGTTAACTTTGTTAGACTTTAATAACTTGGAGAAATTGAGTCATTACAAAATAATTTATTTAAACTGACTTTTAAAAAACACCCAAGTTTTATTCGTTCCACAAAGGTTTCATTATAAGATTGGTAAGTCTGCCCTCTGTGTGTTCAACAATCCAGGCTTAGAGGACTATGCCAAGGAGGATAAGATGCTCAAAAGGGAGAGCCAACCACTTGGCCTTTGCCCTCCAGGGAAGATAGGATCCAGAGGAAGATGGGACTCCATCTGTCCAGAGAGGTCACAGTCTCCAGAGGGTAGGCTCAAGCCAGTGTTCATCTTAAAAGGAGGCATGGTTACTTAGTTTGGTAACAAATAATAAACACGTTGTTAAACGTATTCAGCAGGCAGTACTCTTTCTGTGTGTCTTTTGGCTTTCTTTGCTTTTACCATCTAAGAAAGACTGCAATTGACTATGAGTTTATTCTCATAATTTATGCCAGAGTTACCATAGACTTTTGCAAGATACCCTCTCCATAGTCACATTCTGTTAGCTCCGGTGATAGTGGGGAAGATGTATAACTTGGTTTATTATCAGGAGAAATAGAATTTGCTCATTTCCAAGACTTGGTAAGACTTGGAAGGCTTTGCATTTGATAATTTCTTTCTGATTGTTTGTTATTGAAGCCAGCACTTTAGACTTTTGATCAAAGCATGTTGACCAACACTGAAGTCCTATTGTGAGCCAGTGCCTAACATCAAAGAGCTGTCAATGGTTTGGGTAAACTCTAGAGCTGTGTATTTATAGACTTTATCTTTCTTTCTTTCTTTTTTTTTAACATTTTTTTTTTTAACCTTAAAAAGACAGCTTGTGTCTTAACCCCCCTTAGACTGGAAAAACTTGGTTAGTTGTAAGAACAAGTTACTTCAGTAGTCAGTCCTTAGCAGTCTAAAGACCCCTTTTGTACTGCAACTATACCCGTGAAAGCAGACTTGGTGAGCTTAGAAAACGTTGCATGTACTTTAAATTTCTTAAAGTGTGTTTGCTTCCTATTAGAAGAATGTGTATTTTTATGAACCATAAAGATGACAGAAGAAGACATACCCTTTCTTAATTGTGCCTCTGATCTTCTGACCATAGGCACCGAAGACTAATTTTTGAAAAGTTGTATACTGGTTAGCTCTTCTGTCTTATCTCAGGACCAAGAGACTTCTTGCCCAATCTTTTCCTTTGGAGTTTGCAGTTTATCAGTTTCAGGCTGATGATCTGGTGCCGATAACAACCTGGAGAGAAAACAAACTTCTATCTATTGGTTGTGGGGTGTGGGTCTCCCCACTCTCATGGACTGTTGGCCAATATAGTCCATGAGGGCACTGGGAGCAGAGACATCAAGCAGGTGCTTTGGAAGCCCTGTGAGTATCTATAGTGAATGAGCACATCAGCTGCTACTTAGGGTGACTAAAGGCTTATAACGTCTTGGGGAAGTAAAGGGTAGGGACATCGGGATGGGCAAAGGTCATTGACTAGGGACTTAGGATACCCGGCATACCTCATTACTATGGGGAGACATTTCAGGAATCTCAGGTGCTAGCTGAACAAGTTTTGTTAGGAGAAAGGAAATTGATCCTACAAACTAATTGAGGCTAACTGACTTCCTCAGGTAGAGGTGACTGTGGGGGCTTAGAATTCCCCCGACTAGATCAGAAAAGGAGAAACCCTGTTAACAAAGGGAGTCCCCCATTACACACTGAGCCCCAGAAGGCAGCCTGGTCAGTGGTAGAATTTGACCTTAATTAGCAGAATTTTCCCACAGTGGGGGTCTTAATAAATATGTCTGACCCCACAGCAGTATGGACAGCTGAAAGAAGTGAACTTACGATTCCTGAGGAGTCAACTGAGGGTCTAAACCCAAGAGGGAGATCAAAGAGAAGCATATGGCTCACGCGGGTCTTCTACATAATTCTAAGGAGAACCTGACCATATCTATGTAAGGACATAATGTTGGCAGAGTTTACTTTGTTTTGACTTTTATTAAATATGCTGTTTATGACTTGCTTGTGTTATTATGGAGGAAAGAATATTTCTGGTCTGCAATTCAGATAGAAAAACTATTAAATTAATTCAGTCTTAAAATTCCCCATTTCTTGATTGGGGTCCCTGGTTAGTTCAACTTCTGGAGTCTAAGCTCTGTAGGGAAGATTACTATTATATAGAAAATAGATCTCAGGATAGAAAAAAAAACCCAAAAAACCAAAGCTTAAAAGAAAGAAAGAATTGAATGCTGTGGTAAAATGGTCAAATTTACAATGTAGGTGCACTTAGCAAGAGCGACTACTATGTTTACACAACAGGACATCATGAGGCTCAAGTAGACCCTTTTCCCTAGAATGGGAGTCAGACCTCACTGGAATAATTGCATGCTAGCCTAGTTTCAGGAGGAAGCTATTTGGAGAATAGACTCCCCAGAGTCTGTGTCTCTTGTGCTTCTATTCAGACTGTGAAAAATGGCCCATCAAAATTTGCTTCTTTTTCCATAGCAAATAACTCCTCATGTATCACAGAGAAGGGAAATGGATTTCCTCACTCAGTGGGGGATCTTGGAACCTATACCTATGCCTTAAATGTCTAAAAAAAAAAAAAAAAAGGACAAATAGCCATTATTCAGCACTCAATGTCTCCTGAGCTGAATTATGGTGGTACCGCAGACAGGGGAAGCCTTCAAGGCTACTGTCCAAGTGGTATGGGGCCTGTGCACTGGTTCACACGGCTTCACCCTCCCACTAGCCTTCATCCTCCTCTCTCGGTGAAACTAATCTCAAGAGGCCAAAACCGGGATCTTTTGATATCTAAGTTGTCACTATAGAAATCCTCAGTAGAGTTCCAAACTAATGTAACGCTAAAAACCAAACAGCCGCAGGACTCAAATTGGCTCTCCTTAACAGCAAACAATAATGTAGATATTAACTCTCACTGTTCTAACTTGTAATTGTAACTTTTATTTGCCTGATGTAATCGTCATCTCCATGGCTTACTGCTTCCCTTTGTACGATCTAATCTAAGCCTAGAATATTTTCAGCCTTCGAAACTTACTGCTGAATAAGTTTACCCCTTCCTGGTTGTTTTCTGAGCTCTGGCTGGCTAGTTCAAGTCAGCTGTTCTGGATCAAACTCCTCTCCAAGCTGAATGATTCAGTCTGGCTTCTCTCAGTTTCTCCTGAATTGGCCTCATACTGTAAGACTCTAGGGAGCCTTAACTTTCCGGAGACCCCTGAGTGAATGCCATGGAGTCGGGGGTTGATGCAAAACACAAGAGGAATTTATTTATCCAGCATGCTGGGTTCATTCTTCATACCAAGGCAGGAGAATGACCCCCGTAGCCTGTTCAGGGACCTTATATCAGGATTTTAGAGCAGCAGCCATTAGGCACAATGTGATTGGCAGAACAGTGTGACTTTTAAACTGATTGGTCTTTAGGGAATGAGGTAGTAGGGGCTTAATCAGCCCCTCCCTTCCAGCCTATGTGCTCTCTAACCTGTTTCTTCCAGGAGGGTAAGGGTGCCCATGTGCTCAGGGTCCCTGGTGGAATTTTCCAAAGTTCCTGAGCTGATCTCTTCAATACTAACTTAGGCAATATGTTTTAATCTTCTGGCTCCTTCTCATTCTTTGGCTCATTCTGTCTTCATCTGTGTCTGGCTTGTTCTCACTCTGCAACCTGTCTCTGTACAACTGTCCAGGTAAAACTGGCCTCCTCTTCTTTGTTTTTTCTTTGTGCTGCTCTCTGTTAAGTAGCTTCACTTTCCTCTCTCTTCCCGTGAGAGTTGGATGTATCCTATTCCGTCAAATCTTCCTCTTTGTTGTCTGCCACTCAATTAGACATCACTTTCAAACATGGGTGCTTCCTTCTACAAACTAACTTTACCTTCATTGTTTGGGACTAAAGGTGTGAACTAAAGGTATGTTCTTATTCCAGGTAGAGGGATTAAAGGTATGTACTAAGGTCTGAGCCACACCACAACTAGATCAAGTATCTTGTAACACTAACTCACAGGATCTATCAGCAGTGTTCTTAAAGCAGTGGCTCTCCATCTGTGGGTCACGACTCCTTTGAGGTTCAAATGACCTTTTAGGGGTTGTGTATCAGATATCCTTCATATCAGATATTTATATTATGGCTCAAAACACTAGCAAAATTGCAGTTATGAAGTAGCAACAAAATGATTTTATGGTTTGGGGTCACTATAAAATGAGGAACTGCATTAAAGGGCTGCAGCATTAGGAAGGTGAGAACCACTGTCTTAAAGGAATACCTAGCCAACTGGATCCATCATCTGGATGATTTGGGAGAACAAGACTGTACTGTCTGTGACGGTAACAGAAGGAAAATATTTGTGTCCTGCCTGATGAAAGGTGTCGTGCTTCTCCTCCGAAGAATACAGCTCCTGAATTATCAATTGCTGTGCCTTTCAAGGATTAGACACTTTTACCAGTACGATTTAGAAAGCTACCAAAAACAAAAGCGAAACTAGGGCCAATAAGAGTCAAAGAATAAGAGGAAAAGACCGTAAGAAACAAATGGTTATGGTCCAATTCAGTATTAAGTTTATCAGAGTTACATATAAGCAAGAGGTATGGGACCCCTCTCTCCCATGGAGGGTGGCTGGTGCTGGCTTATCTCAGAGAGCTCTGAGATCTGGATCTGGAAATTATAGATAGTCTACCATGTGACTAGGCCCACAATCAGGAAGCAGGCAGCCTCGAGCTTCAAAATATTCATTGCGTTTCTTAAACCAATGGGATGTGGAATTTGGGAAAGTGGCAAATTCTAGCCTATGGAAAGACAAGACGGAAATTTCTAGTGATCAGGGCACTTTGAAAACCCCTCACTATGCCAATCAGTGTGCTAGACTTTTTGTTTTATTTTTTTATTGGATTGCCTTTTCTCTATACTAATGTCTCTTTCTGCAGAATTGTATGTCAGCAATCTCTTCATTTCCACTAGACTTGAATTGATGTGTTGTTTCCAACAGTATTGATGACTCCTTAGTTAATTGTTCAGTTCCAGTTTGGGTACAGGTTCTTGTGGCTATTAAGGGTTAAGCTGTTCTTGGCCAGGCTGTCTAAATCCAGAGACTGACTGGCTTCCCATTGATTTTCTTTCTCAGAGAGACCTCTAATATGCTTAGGACTGACAAAGGTCAATGTTACAAATCATGGTCAGCATACAAGGGTGACAGGGCAGAGGAAAGCAAATCCGTATGACCGCTGATTCCTGTCCATCTCTGCATACCTGTTGGGCCATGCCACCAATTCGCCACCTGTCCTTGGCCCCCCTTCATGGTGTGCTCTCTTTGTTCATTTATGTTGTTTCTTGAGCACAAAGACTTGCATCAGAAACTGGCTCTGACTCCTCCGGCAGTCTGGCCACGTGGTGGGGGCAGGCTGGCTGATGGACACCTGCCTGCAACGTGACTTATGCTCCAATACATGCAATTAAAGGAAAGCTGATCCCTTCTGCCTGGGGTGACTCCTGGGTGGCCCTGGGAATGTGGACGAGTCATAGGCAGAACATGGGTGGGAGGAAGCCAGCGTGCCAAGCAAGGGAAATGGCATACAAAGGTAACTCCTCTCTTTGTCTCTCTGTATCACCCACCGTGAGTGACAGAGTGGGTGGCAATGGGTCAGAGATTTTTGGGCAGGAGGCCAAGGCAGGCAGAGCTAGAGTACTGGCACACTCAAGAGCCTATTTCCTATTTCCCAGGGCCTAGCAGGCTGTAGACCCACACCCCTCCATTTCCTTTCCTCCTGGCTCCTCAGCATGCCTGCCTCTTTGCAGTCAAAGGCTCAGTACTGGCCCCAACTCTACCTCCAGCCTATCTTTACCCCTGCTCTGCATTCCATTCCTTTTTTCCAGGTCCACAGCTTTTGAAATCCATTTTCTTGTATCTGGCTATTGCAACACCATCCTCATTGGTCTTCAGGACTCAGTCCCTTTACTACTACTCATGAGCTGTGTGCTTCCAAGGAATCTTCCTGTAAGTGTTTTCTTGCTTCATGTAGCCATTCAAGTCTTCCTAAGCATAATCCTTCAGATTCTGTTTCCCATCCACCGTGGATAGACAGGGCCCCAGCCATAGTCATGACTTTGTTGTCTTTCTTTCTAGCCTCTGTCTACTCACCCAGGACCCTAATATTTTCCAAAGTGCCCTCCAAAGCTTTATTTAGGGTCCCCTAGGGCAATACCATTGAAAATCTGCTGTACTTACAGGCATCAATCTGTGCATTCTTGTCAGTGATCTTTAGTGAGACCAGCTTCCACATTAAGGAAAAGCTGAATTTCCATAGCAACGTGCCATTCTGTGGTCCTTAGCTGACGTGAAGTGAAAACAAATTATACACAAATACAGCAGAGCAGCACTGTGTCCTTCACAGATCACCTGAGAAACACCATACTAGGTTATATCACAATCAAGCCTGGCCTCTCCGTGCACGCTCCCCTTTGCTCCCTGTTACCCTGTTGGCTCTGTGGAGCTGTCTTATTATTTTTGTATTGGGAAATCAGCCCCTATGGTTGCTTCTTCCTGGAGTACTGCTCTCCAAAACATGTGGGGAGCAGCTGGCTTTAAAACTACACCTGCTACTGAGAACATCTGCTCTCTGGTGCTGAATTTGGATTCAAATTTTAAGACACTATTTACTTTTCCTCCTCTAAAACAATTTTTCTTTCTGTTTAACACAATAAGTTTTCTCTAAAGAGTTTCAAAATCATCTGCTGAAATGTAAATTATAAACAATAAAGTGCACTGGTTTGTTTGTGAGTGTGTGTGTTACTTGTGCACTTGTGTGAGCAGGCATACAAGCACAGGTGTGTATGTGTCTGTCCCCCTGTATTTGGAGGGTAGAGGTCACTGTTCAGCATCTTCATCAATTGAACTTTACTTCACTCTTTTTAGACAAGGTCTCTCATTTTATTTGGAGTTTAAAGATTTGGCTAGACAAGCTGGCCAGGAAGTCCCCAGGTTCCTCCTGTCTCTCCACCACCACCACCACCACCACCACCAAAACCACCACCCCCACCCACCCCACCCACCCCCAGCAGTGGCCTTGCTGGGATTACAGGTACATGATGTGTCAAGTAGCTTTTTGTATGTGAGTGCTTAGGATCCAAAGGCAGGTCCTCCTGCATGCAGGTCTAGTTCTTTACTGACTGAGCCATCTCCCCAGCCAAAGTAAATTTACTTTGATTGTACAATTTGATGGATTTTGACCAAAGCACTCACTTGAAAGATCCCCATCCTAGTTTGAGATGGAGCAATGTCTGTTCCTCCTGGAAATTCCTCTAAGCGTTCAATTGCCAATTCCACTTCCGCTGCAGCTAAAGGCAGCAACTGATCTGGGCTCTGCTGTTATAGTCTGGCTGCTTCTAGAATATTCTGTGGAAAGGGCACTCATGGAAGCTCTGCTGGCTGCTGGCTGCTTTGCCTGGTGGGGTAGTTTTCAGAGTCCCCACAATTTGGATGTATCAGAGGTTCAATCCTTTCTGTTTCTGAGAGGCATTCCACTTCATATAGTACATTTTGTTTACGCATTCTCTTGTTAATAGACATCTGTCTGGGTTAGTTCCAGCTTTTAGCTGCTTGAATAAAGTTCTCTGAACATTCATGTACAAATCTTTGTTTTGACAACTGTTTTCATTTCCCTTGGGTAAATGCCTAGTAGTAGAATTGCTAGGTCATCTGGTGAAGATTATGATTAACTTCATTAGGAATCATTAATCCCCAGGTCATATTACTTTGGCAAAATCACATGAATTCTGATTGGATCCTAGGTCCAATGCTCTGTGCTGAGTTGCAGTTTGTCATGGCACTGTTCCTATCTGAAATGACCTCATTCCTTTACTCTAGGGCAGTGGTTCTCACGCATTCTAATGCTGCAACCCTTTAATACAGTTCTTCATGTTGTGGTGATCCCCCTCAACCATAAATTTATTTCACTGCTACTTTATAACTCTAGTTTTGCTGTGGTTATGACTCTTAAAGTAAATATGCGTTTTCTGATAGTCTTAGGCAACCCCTGTAAAAGTGTCACCTGGCCTTTAAGGGGGTCATGACCCATAGGTTGAGAACCATCACTCTAGGGACTTGATATATCGAATCACATGGAATTCTCTGCCTGTTTCTACGTTTGGGACATATCTGAGATAGAAAAGTAAAAAAACAAAACCCAAACCAACCAAACAAAAACCAGTCTTCTGCAGACATTGCCTAGCCTCATGGCTCCAGTTAAAGTCCTGACACATATCACTTACATATTCAGTAACCAAATACCATTTTCTCCATTTTTAGAACCACACGTAAGGCCCACCCACATTCTCCAACTGACTCTAGGAAACGTGTTTTCATCTTGCTTCCAGCAGCACAGGGAACTTCAACGCCACTTTCTTTTTTTGTTGATCATGAGCAATCAGGTATCCTTATTACTTTATCAGAAAACACTTCTTGCTTCCTTCTTAAAGCCTCCATACCCTCAGACCTACAACTGCTTCCCCAAACATTTCTTTTCCTTTCTCTTTTCACTAGAAACCAAACTACAAAGGCCTGTCTGCCTTGCCAGTAGGTATAAGGGCCCAACACAGCATCTGTCTGTAGTAGGTGCTGCCTCCAGCACTTGTGGATAAAATGATGGATACCCAAGTCCTTTATCTGTGCCTGGAGACCTGTGACCCTCTCCCATGATTGCCAGATATTTTTCAGTCACAAGATTTAGCATCTACCTGTCTTATCCCATTCTTTAAAGAAGGTTGGTTTTTTGTTTTTGTTTTTTGATAAGGATGAACAAAGTGCTGAGAATGACTGACTCTGGCTGTTCAGTCCAAGCCCCCATCTCCATCCCAAAGCATGGGGAACCCTGCAGAAGAGAAAGTGAAAAGAACGTAAGAGCTGGGGCACGGGGAGTAAGGCTGGGAACCATGAAATGTCTCCTGGACACGGCATGGCTGTTGCAGGCATGAAATCATGCGACCATGGTTGCCCACCACACAAGACCCGAACAAGATCAAGCCAGTAAAAAATGTAGCACAGGTAGAGTGAGGAATCCTGACCCCACTCCTTTGCTGAAAAGCTCCTGGCAGCTGATGACCTCTGAGGGAGGGAGAGTCACTTTTATTTGGGCATAAGGCTCTGGTAGGCTGCCCATGCCTTCATGGATAGTCCCACACTCAGGCTATATGGGCAGCACTAATTGCACTCAGTGAGTCATTAAAAAAGAAGGAGAGAGAGAGAGAGAGAACAGGAAGTTGTTGGGGATGGAGAAGTTGAAGGGGGGAGTCAGGAGCTTATAGTCAAGAAACACTATACATATGAAAATTTCTAAGAATGGACGATATTACTTGGCAAATAAAGCAGGGACCAGTATCCTATGCTCGCTTTCTCACATCAGAGCCCTGGTTACTTTCAGAGCATTGCCTACTGACTACATGAATTTATTCCAGTAATCATTAAAAGAAAATCTGATTTTGTGATTAAAAAGTTTGTCCAGGAGCTGGAGAGATGGCTCAGTGGATAAAGTGCTGGCTGTGGAACCCATAAGGACTAGATGGAGCAATGAAGATCTTCATACTTTTATACTTTAAAATAACAGTAACAACAACAACAACAATAGATTTTATATATATGGTTTGTTTGGTCTTTTTCTGTTTTTTGCCTGCATGTGTGTCTGTGCACCTTGTGCATGTCCATGCCAGTGGATGGAGTCAGATACCCTGGCACTGTAGTTATGCAAATGTTTGCACACCACCATGTGGGTAATGGGAACCCAACCCAGGTCCTCTGCAAGAACGAGTGCCCTTAACCACTGAGCCATTTCTCTATAATACCAGCACAGCCGTTTGGGGCTGGGAAGCAAAGATGGGAGAATCTCCGGAGGTCTGTGGACCAGCCAGCCTGAGGTGGCAGGTACATACTGAAATCTGACCTTTATATGTGTGCATGGTAGGTACACACACTTCTGTACTCACACACACATGAACACACAGACATACGCATACATCATACACTCACATTAAAAATACAGTCTGTGTAGAATTTGGCTAAAGGTGTTTTTAATCATTAAACTTATCCTTTTTTTTTTTTTTAATATTCTGACAGACTATAAATTTTCAAGAGTGTGTGTAAAGCAGTTAGCATTGTCCTAACTTGAGATTCATTTAGATAACATACAAGCTCCTTGGTCAATACTTTTTCCTCACAGTCTTCCCTTATTTTCCTTTCTATTTCTTTACTTCCTCTGGCCTTTCTTCCAATCATCCACCCCTCTTTAAAAAATCTCTTTGCCGCCTGGTGGTGGTGGAGCACACTCCTTTAATCCCAGAACCTTGGAGGCAGAAGCAGGCAGATCTCTCTGAGTTCCAGCCCAGCTTGGTCTACAGAGCATCTCCAGAACAACCAGAGCTGTAGAGAGACCCTGTCTTTAAAACCAAAACAAATAAATGGAAAGATATAAAATTTAATCAAAATTTTCCTTTGTAAGTTATGCTGTTGTGGGACTCTTGTTTGCACGGTAAAGCATGTAGGTGTCAATGTGTATCGTACTTGTCATTAACCTGCATCTGAGATGTGAATCTTGAAATCTGTCATGCCCAACTTCACAAAAACATATGTAGCTATGGCTCTTATTTTGCACTCATAGGTGTAGCTAATAGACAAATAAATGGTGGCTTTCTTGGTATGTATGTTCGGGGTATACTATTCAGATCTCAAATTATCTGTGGAATCTGTCTCTACCTGGGGAGATGAAATTGGCCATCAGTTGGGAAAAGAAGCCAGGATGTTACACATCTCCTCTCTAAACACAAAGCACCAAGGGCTCAGACAACTCTACCAGTCTTCCTCAGCATTAACCTCCCACCTCCTGATAAAAATGTTACCCACCTTCCAGAGACAGGATCCCTGGGCCTGGCTGATGGGATTCAGAGTCCTGGTTTACTGCCAGCGTGTGGTATTTTCAGCAGCAGCAGTGGCAGATAAGAAGCCAACAAAACAGAAGGAAGGCAAACAAAACCTCATCCAAATTTATGGGAAAAGCTCCTCACAGCTTCCAGAAGACTCATTCTACCAGGGATGTTTCTGGAAAATCAGAGCCAGGATAATTGGGGAATACCAATGTACAGATGACAGGACAGTTGCTTCATTAATTCTGTATGGTTGAGCAGGGGCTGAGAGGGTCCTGCATCTGGCTTCCCCATTTCTCCTGAAGCTGGTGCCCTTTAATTGCATCAGACTGTCTCACTAAAGGATATTTTTAGTACATTGTACTTATTAAATATAGTTTTATGTTCTCTGACCCGTCTTAAAAGCCTGTGAGCCAAATGTTTTATATCCCTCTGAGAAACATAAATTAAGTAGCTTATTTTATGTGTTCTCTAATTGATCTTGCAGCTTTGTTTGGAGGCTCAACTCAGGCAGCAGTGAAGGAACAGAGCAAAACAGCCAGTGCACAAAGGGTGGGCGGTGATATTCTCATTAGAGTGATTCTGCTGTGTGGCCAAAGACCCTGTGTCTTAGTTTTGTGTCTATTGCTGTGATAAACTCATGACCAAAGTCATTTGGGGAAGGATTTTGTTTGTTCAGTTTTTAGTTTATAGTTAATTATGAAGGAAGTATCAGCAGGAAGCTGGGCAGGACCCTGGAAGTAGGAACTGAAAGCAAAGGCCATGGAAGAGTGCTGCTTGGTGGCTCACTCCCGGTGGCTAGCTCAACCAGCTTCCTCTACAAGGTACTCTCGCCCAGTGGTGGCACCACCGCAGTGGGCCGAGCTCTCTCCACATCAATGGTCAATCAAGAAGATGCCTCAGGTTTGCCTACAGGCCAGTCTGAAAGAAACATTTTCTCAAGTGAGATTTCCCCTTCCCAGATGTCAATGTCTTACTTTACTGTCTGTGGCTGTGATGAAGATCATGACCAAAAACCACTTGGGTTTATCCATCCCTAACACAGTCCATCCCTGAGGGAAGTCAGGATAAGAACTAAAGCAGGCCAGAAACCTGGAAGCAAGGACTTAGGCAGAGATCATGGAGGAATGCTGTTCAAAAGGCTCTTTCTTCCTGGGCCTCTCAGCTTGTTTTCTTATACTACCAGGGCTGCCTGCCCAAGGGCAGCAGTGGCCACATGGGCTGGGCTCTTACACAGCAGTCATTAGTGAAGACAGCGTGCCACAGATTTGCTTACATAGCAATTCCATTGAGGGCTTTTCTCAGTCAGTGTTTCCCCTTCTCAGATGACCTTTTGTCAGAGGGTCTGAGAACATTGCAAAGCTCTTGGTAAACTGTGTGTGTGTGTGTGTGTGTGTGTGTGTGTGTGAACCCCTCACCTTTTTGTCACTCTGGGGGTAAGCATAGATGAAATAGAATCCCATGGCGGGGGGGGGGGTTGGCAGGTAGCAAATACAGTCCTTGGAGCTAGTGATTATGTATGATTATGTATGTATAGTGTTAGGTCTCTTTTTGGAAAGGAAGAACTAAAACCTGTTCAGCTGGGACTTGGTTTCAGGCAAATATCCCCAGGCAACATCCCATTCACAAGGCATCTCTGTTGCTGAAGGGTAAAGTTTGCATTTTCTCAGAATGTTCCTGAAAGCTACCCAGCAGGGTCTTCCAGTTGGGAAGACAGTGGTCTCACAGTGAGAGGCTGGCAATGTGACTGGGTCTGCCAGTGCCCCCCTCCCCCCCATCTCAGCCCAGGCTCCCGTTGCCTCTAAGCCTTGATGTAAGGGCCTTGTTGGTTCTAGTGCTGCCCAATGTAGAGGGACAGAGAAGAAAGCTTGTGGCTCGGGTATGTGTGTGAGAGTTTCTAGATTGGGTTAACAGAAGATGGAAGCTCCATCTAAAGGCTAGTAATACCAGTCTGTGGGCTAGTGGTTCCAGACTGTAAGAAGAGAAAGCAAAGTGAGCACCAGAATTCATCTCTTTGCTTCCTAACTGTGGATCTAGTGTAACCAGCTACTCTGCACCAGACCTTCCTCTCCATGATGCAGCTTGTACCATCAAAAACTGTGAGCCAAAATAGACCTTTCCTTCTTTAAGTTGTTCTGTTTGGGCAATTAACACAGCAACAAGAAAATTAACTAGAGATATCCCTGCTCATTATTTTAAGAAGGTCCTTAAAAGTAGCTATCAGGTATCAAGTTTTGAGTTCTACTCTCTTTGAGCTGTGCAACTGAGGATAACCTAATTATTTATTTAGACTCTATTTGTACAAATATGTAAACATTCTATCTGTAACCTTAGGCTAAATGAACTAATACAAGTAAAATAGTGGCCACAGTCCTTGACATATGGAAAAAGTTTCAATAAACATGAGCTGTTTTTACTGTTACAATTTTCCTTGTCACTGTTACTGTCTTCATCCCTGCCAATCATTCTTTCTGCTCTGGTGACCTGTGATTGTAGAAGCTATTGCTGCAGTGACCCACTAGATGCCTCCCTGTGTCTACCATTATTAGCAGGCTGAGGTGTCCTAGTTGATTCTCTTGGCCTGTTCCTGTCTTGTGCATAGGAAATAAACCAACTCAAACTTGAGTTCCTGAGACAGCTACTTCTGCCTCATCCCTAACCAGACCACATTTCCCACAAAGGAGACAGAAGGAAAGAAGACCAAGTCCCAGCTAAGCTCTTCAAGTATACTATGTACCTCCTAAGGTGTTCTCCATAGGTTCTGAGCTTAGTGCATCCCTCCACAGATGCTGTATGTATCTTTAGTAAAGATGTACCAAGACGTACTGTACGTACCAAGCTTTAGTTTCATCATTAATTGTGTTACTTGGTGACCTTGGCTAAGTTGTTTCATCCACATAAGGTCTCTGGATTCTCTGAGCTCTGATATTTGGGTGGAGTTGAGAGGGGTGCATTTACCAACAGGCCACTGGATGACAATATGAAAGATACAGATTTTGAGCTGGAGAGTGGCCAATGTTTGGTGTGTTCTGAAGACCAGGATCAATGAGGGCAAGTCTTGGCGGCATAAAAGAAGCATGCAAGACCATGGCATGCAGTGTCTCGGAACCTGTTCCTGAGCCACCAGAGAAGTAGTAGAGGCTTTCTCAGCTACCCTGATGTTTGTTCTGCTGCCTGCTTTGGAAGATGGCTTACTCTTCTCTTTCAGTTGCTGGTGTCAAGTAAATGGCTGGATGGTGTCTTGCCATGGGCAGTCAAGGCACAATGGGTTGCTGAGCTTGTTATCTAAACACTGATATACTCGATGCCTGATGACTTTGGGTCCCTTCCTTTAATGGGAGTGGCAGCAGGAAGAATGGTGGTGAAGAATTACACTGTTTATAAAAGCAGTTTCTTTCTGGTGTTGGGAAGCATGCACCATCCATTAAAAATGTGCTAGCTCAGAGGCATCATGTTCTGTTTGTGTCTAGCAGGGTAGCCTGTTATTGTGTGGACCTGACATAACAACAAGAAAACAACAAGTCAGTTGTCACTAAGTAGAGATAGTACTATGGTACATCCATTCTAATAAATGACTGAACTTCTCTTTGAATGATCATCTTCAGTGACACTGTTTATTCAAGGAACACGTACACTGATTAGGACCCAGGATTCAGCACTTGTAGCTACTCTAGGAGCATGGGTGAGCTTTTTAGTGTTCTTAGTTATAAACCAAAGATAATAGAACCTATCTCATGGGCTTGTTCTGAGTTTTAAGTGAGATAATTTGTAGATATGTATAGCGTAGTTTGTGGCACAGGCAGGTACTCAGTGTATGTTGAATACAACCATTGCTAGTAGTCATTGAAAAGGGAAAGCAGAGAGATGAAGATTGAGTGGAGTCAACCATATGTATGTCATGAGACTGAAATATACTGCCTGAGATTTGGTGGCTCACCGTGCCACCTTCCTCTGCTGGGACCTGGAGCTCTATATTCTCAGTCCCACCACCTTTGAGCAATGAAAGTTCTCAGCATTCTCTCATGCTGTATGTATGTTCTGGTGTCTATAAGTTATACAATACACTATTAGATATAAGAATATCACATTCAATTTCACAGAAGCTAAGATGGATAGAAATATCAAGAGACTCTCCAACATTTCCCCATGTTTTTGGAGATGTCTGTGTTCATCTTTAAGGAGGCTGAAGCCTTGAGAGAGCTCTTCTGTCAGATGCCATGCTGTATAGGGAAACTTAGTGATATTGTTCAGTCTTAAGTTAGGGTTTCCATTGCTGTGAAGAGACACTATGACCAAGGCAACTTTTATAAAGGACAACATTTAATTGGGGATGGCCTACAGGTCGAAGGTTCAGTCCATTATCAACAAGACTGGAAGCATAGCAGCCTCCTGGCAGGCATGGCACTAGAGAAGAAGCTGAGAGTTCTTCATCTTGTTCCCAAGGGAACTTGGAGAAGACTGTCTATCTCCCAAGCAGCTAGGAGGAGGGACTCAAAGCCCACCCTCACAGTGGCACACTTCCTCTGATGAGGCCACAACTCCTTACAGTGTCATTCCCTGCATATACAAACCACTACACTTTCTAAAGCAGTTCTGGACTTTTAGTCCAGACTAAACTTACTTGACATTGTGGTTGGTCATACTAGATATGTACATAGACAACCGCAAAAACAGTTTCTGAAAATTATAGTTCAGTGAAAACCCAAAGACAGAAATGAGCCACTATATTAGGTTGTGAAGTGTTCACACTTGTGTAACCGGAACTCAGATTTAGAAACAAGAAGTTCCCCATATCCCCAAAGCTCCTTCTTCCATTGTTCTTTCTAGCAATTCTTCTCCCTAAAGCTAACTAAGACTGTGACTTAAAGCTCTGTTCACCTTGAGCTCTCTGCATTGCACTATTTGTATGCAGTTTGTTAATGAAACAGCATGACATCGAGAGAAGATGTTTCCCTCCCTGTAGTTAAAAGGTAATTTAAATATTTTCCAGTTTAAAGCTATTATGTGTAGAGGTGCTGCCAGACATTCCTGTATGTGTCCCCTGGTGTGATGTGCATGTGTTTCTAGCCATGCATTATATTAGTCATATGTCTAGCATCATAGGTGTGTCTTTGTTCAGCCTTAGTAGTAAAATGATGATGTCTTTCATTTTTCAGGAGTGATTATGTAGAGTTCTAATATAGTCACATCCTTGCCATACTTGGAATTGACCTTAAATTCTTACTCACTTTGATTGATGCATGGTGATACTTTATGACTGATTTGGGTTTCTCTTATGACTAATAAGACAGACAATGACTATGTTTTTTTCTTCTTTGGATTGATTCTCTGCATTTCTCCCTTTTCCACGTTGCTCTAATTTATGCTCAACATCAGCTCCCCCATGGATGTTACTCTAAAGTTACCGGTCTCCCAGTCACCAGTCTCACAATGCCTGCTCTTTTACAGTTTTCCTTGGCTAATATACTTAGGGTCTTTCAAAGGCAGAGGTCCATAAAGTTAAATTGAACTGGTTTATGTCATGAAGACAGAGGAGGAAAATTAATTGTTAAACTTAATGACTGGACAGGCTTGCACTACAGGCCCCAGGCACATCTTGATTCAGAGCTTAAACAATACCAGTACTTTCTGGTTTTTCTCTCTCTGCCCACTGTGTTGGCTCTATTTCACATATGATGGCTGCAGTAGTTTAAGCGTTAAGTAAGAATAAGTTTTTCCTTTTGGAAATTATTGTTTTTTTCTTTTTAAAGTTTTTATTCTTTTTATTTTATTTGTATGGGTGTTTTGCTTACATGTTCATCTGTTTTCAGTGGGGCCAGGAGTGGGTGCTAGATCTTCTCAAGCTAGTTACAGTTAGTTGTGAACCACCACGTCAATACTCTAAGTCAAACCTTAGTGCTCTGGAGGAATGACCAGTGCTATTAACCACCAAGCCATCTTTTCTAAGCAAAAACCAAAGCAAGCAAAAAACAACAAACAAAACAACCAACCCCTAAACTATTCAAAACTTCAACACAAAGTGCCACCATAGAGTCCTGTTGGTTCTGGTTGGACTGTCTGTGTTGTGTCAATTCTGGGACCATTTTTCTTGGGAGATTACCTCGGTATGGGTAATGTTTCTAGCCTGAAGGAGAAAGTGGATTGAATTGGGCCTGCTCAGGTCAGATGAGAGTTGAGAGGCAGTTAGTTGTCTCTTCTACTGGTTGACTCAATTCAAGGTTGGAAGCCTTTACTTTATTCTAGGGAAGCTCTTTTACATGCATTAGCTATAATTTCCCACTAGTTCTATGTACTAACTGCTCCCCTAAACTGTTCACCTTGTTTCCACCCTAACCAATGTAGTTTAAGTGATTACCTCTTGGCTTTTGAAATAGAGTTCTTTACCTTTTCTTAAACCGTTAGAACAGTGTCAATGATACATAGTATGCGTGTAGAGTGTGCACACACACACGTGTGTGTGTGTGTGTCTGTGATATATGTAGTTCTTGGTGTAAGTGTGCATGTACATATATGTGCTTATGGGTGTATGCATGTGTACTTGGATGTAGAAGCCAGCAGTTGGTGTTTGATGTCTTTCCTCCACACTTTTTTTTTTAAAGACCCTCTCTTAAAGCTCATTTATTCAAGCTGGAATGGCTGGCCAATGAACTTTAGGAAATTCTCCTGTCTTTGCCCCTAGCCAGAACCAGGGTTGCGGGCTCTCTCCTGTTTGTGCCTGTGCAGCAGACACCTTGCCAATGGAGCCATCATCCTAGCACCAACATGGCAGTCTTTGATGGCTTACTAAATATTCAACACTGTGCACAACACTTTTCTTTCAGAGTCTCATTCAGTTCTCAGAGCAACTTAGTCAAGTAAAAACTTGGCTCTATAGGGGAACAAAGAAAGCTGTGATTAAACACACTTCTTAACACTCAAAGGGTTTTGGTGGTTTGTTATTTTCCTGTGCTCTTGATCTCCATTACTATGTTTAAATGACTCCCAATTTTATTGTAGTGACAATAATTACAACTGTTTATTTGTATTGACAGTCTACTGTGTAGAAGTATCAGCAGGGAAGGCTCAGCACTGACCCTTGCAGCATTAGCTGAAGTGTGGAGAAGATAGAGGGCAGCTTCCAAGCTGGATCACTTATGAGGTTGAGAAGCTGGTGTGAGCTATTCTTTGGGATATCAGCTAATGGCTGAGCCAGGGACTGCGGGTTCCGTCCATATCGTTCCTCTGATGATTCTGTGTATTTTCTTACTTGATAGTAATTATGTGCCAAGAGTCCCAAAAGAGAAGTAGGTAGAGGTTTCACGTTAAAAATCTATACTTTTATATGTTGTATAATGAACCTAGTATAATGAGTATTGATGAGCCTAGCTTCAAAGGGATGGACAGAAAGTGCCTTTAGATATGTGGAATAACAAAGGTTTCTGGGTTAAATCTTAAAATTGCCACATACTAGGCAATAAGAATCTGTGAAATGTACCAAAAGGCTTTCCATGACTAACCAGCCCATTTTCCCATTTCTTGATACTTCTATGCACAATAGCCTTGGGTTGCTTCAATGCACTATATTCTCGATCACCTCAGGGCTGTAGCACTCACCTTCCCCATCTTTACCCAACACCCTACCTCTGAATCTTAGTGGAAAAAGCCATTGCTAATGGCAGTCTAAGTTAACTTCTTATACACAATGTGGCTCATAGTGCAGCATCATACATATGTTTGAACAAAACAAAAGATTAAATAAAGGAGACCATCTCATCCCTCTACCTGATGCTCCCTATTTGTCTCCAAGTCTTTTTGTGGTGTGCTCCAGGCTCATTCAACCTCTCATGTCCATGTAGTTGGGCTGCTGCTCTTGCAATGATCCAGCCCTTCCTAAGATCCTGTCTTCTTTAAGAAGGTGTCAGTTTTTCCTAGAATCTATGTGAGTTAATCATCTAGCATCCAGGAGCACACTGGCTGCAGCATGTACATCAAAGAAATGTCTTGAGAGCTTTTTTCATGGAATCTTTGTCTAATGCTTGTAGTGTTCCTGTCGGCAATAACACTATTTGTTTCGAAGCTCCTGGAAGGTAGGCTTGATATTTCTGAGTCCAAATTCTTTATATTCTTAGAAAACAGGAAACAGATGTCCACAGGGCCAGCAGAACACAGCTGGATTTTAATGGGCAGAAAGCACAGCAAGAGGGAAGTAGGAGCTGGATGTACTCCCTGCTGTCCAATGAGTGAAATTTTGCTCTTATCACACTATGGCCTAGGACAGTTTCTATTTAGAGGACACAAACAGATTTTGTAATGGTCAGCAGGCTAGAGTTGGTTCCACCAACTGGGGCTGTCTCTCAGTTTCCCTGGGAATTGTTCTTGATGTTCTTAAAACAAGGACTCTCAGGCAAGCTGCCTCCATCCCAGTACCACCAATTGGTGACTCAAACCAGGAGCAAAGGAGAGGTGTGGTGAGCTGTTCCTGCTCTGGATTCTGACCAGGTTCCGGCTTTTGGGTTTATCCTCTTTGACTCTGAGACTCACAACAGAAAATTTTGTCTTTCTGAATATTGTTTTTGTTGTGTTTTTATTTGTTTGCTTGCTAGCTTTAGGAGAGGATTTCATTATTTATCCCAAACTAGCTTTGAACTCCCTCATAGCCTATACTGGGTTGGAATCTATAATCTTCTCAGCTCAGGTTCCTGAATGCTGGCACTACAGACGTGAGTTATCACACCCAGCTCTATAAAGTTGTTTTGAGGATTCAAGCATGGTAATCTAAACGATTACGATTTTAGCAAGCATGTGATTAAATAATTCTACAGTTACTGAGAAGTTCTTACAGAAGGATGTGGTATAATGGGCCAGTTAGAGTCTTGATTTGGAATCAGATAATACGCATGTTTAAAGACATTATCTATGAACTGTGTGACTTCAGCAAGTGACTTTCTGAACTTTGATTTTTTTTCATGCTTTTAAGAAAAAGATAAAAATGATATTATTGTGCTAATTCAGTAAGACAAAATACTTAAAACATGTTCAACAATGCCTAGTATATATGTTCAAAAAGTAAATAAAAGCTTGGTATATTTAGTCTGTATTAATAGATGAAGTTAGGGGGTCCAAAGCCCAACCTCTTACATTTGTATTGTGAAAATTATCTTTGCAAACAGTTGCTTTTGATTAGAAGAAACCTGAGATTCACATAGACAAAAAGTGTTGAAGGTTTAGTGGGAGTAGACTGGGACCACATGCCATAGTCCTTGAAAGATGAGACAAGAACTTCGGATTCTTTCCATTGCTCATGGCAAACTACTGAAGATGAGATTTCCAAATATACACTTTAAATGGGTCATATGACGATATCAGAGGAAGATTGAATGTGGAGAGACAGCTGCTCACTAATGTATGTGTAAGTGATTCAAAAATTATTGAGCCCCTATGTACCAGATGCTGTTGTTGAAGGCAGAGAAGAAAAGAGAGAAATAAAATCCAAAGTGTCATAAGTACTAGAATAGAGAAACACATCAGTAAAGTATCTAGCTTGAAGTTTTGCTTATTCCAGACAAGGCCTTTAGAAGGAAGTGACATTTATACTCAGATAAAAGGCTCATTCTAGCAGAAGACTTGCCAAGAGCAAGGGATGCAAGGACCAGAGAGAGTAGGGTACAAGTGGGGCTCGAATGTCCTTCTGTGTCACCATAAGAGAAGTGACTGTGGAGAGTGGATGAGAGGGGAGAAAGTAGCCCTCTTCTGAGATGACAAGGCTGTGG
The DNA here is from genome assembly GCA_019843965.1 of Rhynchomys soricoides. NCBI lineage: Eukaryota > Metazoa > Chordata > Mammalia > Rodentia > Muridae > Rhynchomys > Rhynchomys soricoides. The sequence continues at coordinate 13,389,670 of JADRCH010000015.1, read as the reverse complement.
AGCATGATGAAACTGGGTGGACAGGAGGTGTGAGTGGCCATGGTGACTGCTTAACATCCATCCTGTGCTGGTTAACCCTTCGAGTGCCTTCTACTTCTCATGAGTAATTCTTGGGTTTTTGCAACACCAGCTTAGCTTAGTTGGGAACTCTGCATGTTTTATTTTATATCTTAGGCTGGTGTGAAGGAGGACCTTGCACAGCTTTGGAGGGCAGACATGAGAAGTGGCCTTGGTTACCCTGTGCAGGTCATTGGATTGAGATGCAATGACAGATAGGCACAGTGCTATCTGGTAGAGCATAGCCTTTGTAGCTTTTCCTCTTGATAACAGGCAATGCCAGGCCCCATAACTTGTTTGTGGAACCCTGAGAGGAAGCCTTTGACAGGCAATCTTTTCCTCTTCTTCTCTTTTGTGAGTCCACTGGTGGGTGTGAGTGCCTGACTTTTCTGATTACCATGGCTCTTTTTCTGATCCTTCCAGAAGTCTCCTTTCCCAGTGTCTTCCTCAGGTTGGGTAACAGCTAACTCTTTTGTTCCATTACAATCACAACGAATCTTCCCCTAACTGAAGCTGACTGGTATCAGGTTTTTAAACCTCCAAGTAGTTTATCCCTGAGTATTTCTGGTATGCCCAGGAAGCCATAGAAGGGCTAATATTTCTGTTTCTTTGCCCCAAGGAGAGATACAGGTGATCAGCTCATTTAATCCAGAACCAAATAAAGGTATTTGTTTAAGTCTCTGACTACTCTCCTTCCTTTGAGCCAAGAAGATCAAAACATAGGAAACGATAAGCTGGATTACAGTGTAATAACATAGAAAAAGAAGGAGACAGAATGTTCCAACAGGAAAGAACAGTGTGTGCAAAGATCCGGGGGCCATTATCATCTTGTCTACTGTAGGCTTGCCATGGAGATGAATAGATAATGCGTCTGAATAACTTCATCAAGCTGTCCAAACCTTTGCAGACATGAACTCAAATTGCACGGCTATTAGTAGAGCAGATTTCCACTGCCTACTCTCCAGTAGTCCTCTGGAACACTTCACTCTTCTCCATGATTCAGCCTTCAGAAAACTAGAATTTCAAGAAATATACTGAAGTGGTTGGAGTCCATAAGACCTAAGGTAATTGGCTCAGGGAATTCCATGGCTTACTCCCGATCCCTGTGGAAAAGACACTAAGAGACACTAAGAGTTTCTTCTTTCATGCCAGAAATTTTCTGGAATAGAAATACAACCACAATAATAGAATTGCTCCATATTCTTCTCCCCAGACACTTTCATTTTTTTTTTCTCGTCTATCCTTGAGACAAGTGAGAATGAAACAACCTGGTATAATAATTGCTTGCATCCAAACATGGGCAAGCTATCTCACCTCTCTGAGTCATGGATTCTGTTTGTGTAAGATGAGGAAAATTTACCTCATGGAGTTGCTATACTGTGATACATAATCAATGATCAGCAAATGCTAGATATTATTACATCATAATAACAGTGATTTTTATTATTGTATAGGATTAGTAGGTTGCTGGTATTCCTCATCACATCGAAATGTAACATGGTGAGGGCTGGAGAGACAGTTAAGGGTGTTTGATGCTCTTCCAGAGGGATGCAGTTCAGTTCCCAGCAACCATACTGGGTATCTCACAAGTGCCTCTAACTCCAGCTCCTGGAGATCTGATGAACTCTTCTGGCCTCTGCAGACACCCACACTCACATGTTTGCACACACACGGAGACATACAAATATCTACATACTTACAAATAAACCTTTTAAATATATATATATATATATATATATTGAGGGCCACTATGAACTTAGAGAAATCAGAAGAATTCACAAGCTTGGTGGGCTCTCCTAATGTCAAGCATTCATTCTGGTGCATGCAAGGACAACCAGTCAGGTTCATTTAACATCATAGTTATGGTAGAAAGGAGACAATAGTCAGCCCAGGTTTCCCACCAGCCCCCACTCAGTCTCTCTTCTTGTCTTTACAGCTAAACATCTGTGCGCTTGAGTGTGCTGACTCTGACTCATTCCTACTGTTGACCTACAGTCTGATGTCTGTTTGAACCTTGCCACCAAAGCTGACTTTCCGATGGTGGCCAATAACTTTCATGTTTCTACACTCAGAGAACACATCTTCACTTCTTGACCACTCCCACCTATGTTGTTAGGCTTCCTTGACAGCATTAACTCTTCCTCTATAGAGAGTTTACTTTCTACCTTTCTAGATGCTATTCATTTTCTAATCTTTTCATTTATTTTACTCTTGGTTTAGTTTGTCTGAGCATTAGATCCTGTTCTAAGAATTCTTGTCTTCATGCTACATACCTCACCCAGAGGGATTCATCCATATCTATGGGTCAGCTATCGATATACAGAGGCAGCCCAGTTCCCTTGCTTAAGCTTTGTACTGTCCTATCTACCATCTTACTGTTGCTATGGGTGTCAAAAGATGTTCCAAACCCCAATTGTTCTAAGGGGAATAATTATCTCCATGAAATAAGATTCCTCCTATGATCCTTCTGTCAATGACTGGTACCTTAGTTGGCACACTATTTGAGAACCATGTGAGTCCCCAACTTCTGCCTTCCTCACATCTCTCATTCTCATCACTACTTTTGTCAGCTTCCAAAATGTCTCTGGGGTCAGTTGTCTTTCCTCTCTCCTTGTTAGGACCCCCTTGTCTTTCTGCTGATTTCTTTCAATGGCTTCCTCATTGGCTTCCTGGCTTTCATTCACCCTTCTTCCCAGTTATTCTCCACTGAGTTGCTAGTATTTTATTTCATAAAGGGAATGTTGGACCCAAGGCATTCCTGCCTGAAAAGTTCAGCAACTTGTAGAAATCTCAAGATGAAGTTCAAATGCCCTAGCTAAGCTTTAAGGCTTTTTGTGATTTATGTCTTACTTGCTCGCTGACCTCATTTCCACTTTGCTCAAACCCACGAGTTGGCCCCACTGATCTTCAGTTTCTGTGAGGCATCTCCAGGCCCTTTCATAGAATCTTCTTGAGTAACTACAGGTTTAGGCCCCAGGACAAGGTTGTCTCTTCCTGAAAGATTTCTCTCATCCTAGGTCTAGGATAGAACTGATTAACCTTTTTTGGCCAATTTGATGCAAGCCAGAATCATTTGGGAAGAGGGTCCCTCAATTGGGAAGATACCCCCATCACATTGACCTGTAAACAAGTCTGAGAGAGGAGGATTTTCTAGATTAATGTTGATTTGGGAGGTTCCACCTCACTGTGGGCAGTGCTATCCCTAGGTAGGTGATCCTGGGTTGAATAAAAATGTAGCCTGGGTATACTAGCAAGCAGCATATCTCCATGGCCTCTGCTTCACTTTCTGCCTCTTAGATTCCTACCCTGAATTCCCTCCCTAAGCTCCTTTCATGATAGACTATAAGCTGTAAAGTGAAATAAACCTATTTCCCCCCTAGCACGTTGCTTTTGGGAAAGGTGTTTATCACAGCAATAGAAAGCAAATTAGGACAGTCCACTTCCATGGAGGGGTCTTAGATGGCTCCTTTCATAAACTCTGTCTCCTTCCTGATGATTTATTCCCAGCTTGGGCGTTGGAGTCAGGCCTTGGGGATTTGAATTCTGTCTCCTATTAGATGTTATTTAACCTCAGTGAGTCTTACTGTGTTTCACCTGTAAAATGGATTCAGTAAATAAAATTGATTTTACAAGTTGGAAATGAGGAATAAATAAGAAAACATACATGAATTAATGTCTATATTTTCACAGTTTATCTGTCTATTCTCAGATCTAAAGTTTGTGTCAATTTTTTGATCTGCTATCATCTACCATATCTAGTTCTTTATAAAGAAAATCCAAAGATTTCTTCCTACATGTGTTTTCTGTGTATGTCATGAGGCAGGGGGTATCATTGTTCTTTTTTGAAATGGAAAATAGAAAGGAAGCAGAGAGAAATTAAGCAAAAGACTACCTTCCTTAGATTTTCCCCTCAACTACTCACTATAATTATTTTAAAAGTATCATAAACCGAGGAAATTTGGAAAATATAAAACCAACAATGAAGACATTTTTAATTATAGTTTTATCATCTAAAATCCATGTTATCAATATTTTATATTTCATAGAGATTTTTAAAAACAAATTCACATTTCTTTATTATGACATGTAATTAATTTTTTTGTACGTAAGTTGATTAAAATCCATATTCCATGCTTGAATTTAGGCTAAGTAAAGGAGAGATTATGCCCTCCAATGAATGCCTAGTATTTGCTTTATTGCATGAAGCTACTTAGTAAAAAGTATATTTAGTAAATCATAGGTTTTGGCATTTCGGGCTATTTAAAAAATAATACTGTCCTCTTAGCAGTTCTTCTTGCCATTCTTTCTGTTTTTCTCATTAGTTGCTTGATAGTTTATTGCATAAGCATCCCATAAATAATTACATTATTCATTTATTGTTGCACATTTAGGGTACATCAATTCCTCCCTATTCTAATTAACATTGGGAAAACTATTCTGCTGAAAACTATGTTGTCTCTATATTAGACGACTTCCTTAAGTGCTTGTCCTAATTTGAAGTATCTTCTTCTTACAAGTCTCCTTTTGAAAATTTTCTACAATTTTCTATTCGATTTTTAATTCATTGCTTGTAAAACCTCCACTCATGGTTTGTGACTTCTTTCTTTCTGATAGTGTCCAAAGCTGAGGGTGACTTTCCTGTTCCCTACGTGGCAAGGAGATGCTATTTCTCATACATGAAGAGACACTAACATGGGACAACCTTGAGGAAACAACACGTCAGCCAACAGGCAAACAAAAGCAGTGGTTTATTTTTTATAGGTTATCCTATTCTTTGACAAAGTCACACATGTACATAATGTGTTCTTATCACTCTCATCACACATGTACATAATGTGTTCT
>JADRCH010000015.1:13371578-13384761 GCA_019843965.1 Rhynchomys soricoides | reverse complement strand
ACTCTCATCACACATGTACATAATGTGTTCTCATCACTCTCATCACATGTACATAATGTGTTCTCATCACTCTCATCACCTGCTGCTTTCTTTTATTTCCTTCCTACCATGCCATTTCCCACTTCAGTGTGTGTGTGTGTGTGTGTGTGTGTGTGTGTGTGTGTGTGTTAGTGGTTTTAACCAGGGCTGTTTTGTGTTTCTATAGTTTGAAGCAAGCCATCTGAGCTTGGTAGGCTCATCATTAGGTAATAACTGAAGACAATGGCTGTCCCTGCCCCAGAATCCATCAGTAGCCAATATTTTAGCAGGGAGTGGTACAGCCCCAGGAGCCTCTCCCTGATCCATGATTGACAGATCCAGTCTTGTGCAGACTCAGTGGAGGCAAACTTAGCTGGTGTGAGATCATGTTGGCAATGGTTGTGTTATGCCCTGAAGAGAGCATTTCACAGTCCTTCTCCTTCCTGTGTTCTGGCTCATACAGTCTTTCCCAGAACCTCTTCTGTTATGTTTACTGAGTCTTAGAGGGGATGGCATAAATATCTTTTTTATGGATGGATGTTCAACTACCACTTATTCTTATTAGCATCTAATGAAACCATGAATCTCTGTATTCGCATCATCTACTGCAAAGAGAATGTTATGTTACTAAAGTTAAAAGAAGCATTTGTCTGTGTTTATAAACAAAAATATTTAAGAGATAGTTTGGCGTCATGTCAATTTAACTAAACATTAGTCATAAGATTCTCTCCTCCTAGGGCCTATGACTTCTGTAGGCAGCCAAGTGCAATGCCCAGAGCATGTATTGTTTGGGAGGCATCTTGGTCCTTCCTGACCAACAACTCCTAAGGAGGTACTCACAGGGTCTTGGAAATGGAATCAATCTAGATTTCCACTAACTGGTGAATGGATAAGGAAAATGTAGTAATACACACAATGGAATTATATTCAACTGTAAAGAAGAGTTAAATGATAAAATTTACAGCTAAATAGATATAACTAGGAGGGAAAGTTACATTGAATAAGATTACCCAGTCTCAAATGAATGCTGAGTGTGCTCTCTCATAGGTAGGTCCTTGCTTTGAGTCTTTATATATTTAACTTGGAGTAAATGTGGAAGTCAGCAGAGAGGGGGAAACTGGAGCTAGGAAGGCGTAAGCATGGGTAGGAAGGGAAGTAGAGGATTATGAAGAAGCCGTACAGAAACCTACCACTTCGTAAGGCAACTAATACAATAAAAGTTAGAAAAGATAATGCGGGATAATGTTCTTCCTAGAAACAGCTGTTTGTTTGTTTGTTTGATTATTCACTTACATCCCAATATCAACCCCCTCTCCTCCCAGTGACCCCCACAGTTTCTCCCCCCACACCTCCTCCTTGTCCTCTTCTTCCTTCTTCTTTTTACATTCACCTTTTTAAGAAAAGAAAGGAAGAGAAGATACCTAAATTAATAAAATATACATTTTGTGTATTGTGGTGTAATGAAAAGAGAAAAGTGAAGAGTGGAAGAGAAAAGGAGAAAGAGGGAAGAAATAGATAGAAGTAGAAACTAAGAAAACCCTGAAAATTTAAGGCAATGAAAAGAGAACAAAACCAACATCCTTTATTTTTATTATTATTTATTATTATTATTTATTATTTTTATCCTTTTATTTTTTTTAAATTAGATATTTCCTTTATTTACATTTCAAATGTTATCCCTTTCCCAGTTCCCTCCCCCAGAAACCCTCTATCCCATTCCCTCCCCTTGCTTTTATGAGGTGTTCCCCCATCCACACACCCTCTCCCGCCTCCCCACCCTCGAATTCCCCTATACTGGGGCATCGAGCTATACAGGACCAAGGGCCTCTCCTCTCATTGATGCCTGACAAGGCCATCCTCTGCTATATATGCAGCTGGAGCCATGGGTCCCTCCATGTATACTCCGTGGTTGGTGGTTTAGTCCCTGGGAGCTCTAGGGGGTCTGGTTGGTTGATATTGTTGTTCTTCCTATGGGGTTGCAAACCCCTTCAACTCTTTCAGTCCACTCCTGGGCATATACCCAAAAGATTCTTCAATATATAACAAGGACACCTGCTCCACTATGTTCATAGCAGCCTTACTTATAATAGCCAGAAGCTGGAAAGAACCCAGATGTCCTTCAACAGAGGAATGGATACAGAAAATGTGGTACATTTACACAATGGAGTACTACTCAGCTATTAAAAACAATGAATTCATGAAATTCTTAGGCAAATGGATGGAACTAGAAAATATCATCCTGAGTGAGGTAACCCAATCACAAAAGAACACACATGGTATGCACGCATTGATAAGTGGATATTAGCCCAAAAGCTTGGAATACCCAAGATACAGTTCACAGACCACATGAAGCTCAAGAAGAAGTAAGACCAAAGTGTGGGTGCTTTGGTCCTTCTTAGAAAGGGGAATAAAATACTCATGGGAGCAAATACAGAGACATAGTGTAGAGCAGAGACTGTGGGAAAGGTCATCCAGAGACTGTCCCACCTGGGGATCCATTCCGTATACAGTCACCAAACCCAGACACTATTGTAGATGTCAAGAAATACTTGCTGAAAGGAGCCCCATATAGCTGTCTCCTGAGAGGCTCTGCCAGAGCCTGACAAATACTCTCGCAGCCAACCATTGGACTGAGCATGGCGTCCCTAATGGAGGTGTTGGAGAAAGGACTGAAGGATCAAAACCAAAATTCTTAAGAAGGAAGAATAATCAGAAAAACAGAAGAAACAGCAGCAGAAGAGACAAAAACCCTCTGTGTATAAAAGCATAGATTGAGGCCATTTAATTACATCTTTTCGTCTAGAATTTTATCTGATAATTTTATCTGATTTTATCTGATATCCTTTCTGAGATTTAAAGTAGCTATAATAGTTTTTAAGTTTTATTTTTATTTTTCTTCTTTTCAGGATATTTCTCCCTGATTATTTGCATTGCTCCTCTGGGGATACAATTTTCATTCTTAGCAATAGTCCAGTTACCATTTCTGGGACAGGCTCAATTTGTTAATTTTACTATTACCAAGTAATGCTCATGGTTGTATGTGGCATCCTGAGAGCTCTTGGCATAGCTGCTGAATAAAACCAGCAATGGGACAGCCGCTTCCGATGAACCAGCAACGGGCAGCCACTTCTCATGTTGGCATATGGGGCTCTTTACTTTTTCATTCCCTATCTCTTAAACATTTACAGTGATGGTTTGATCTTAGGTCTTCTCCCTCTTTAAGAAAAATTGAGGGCTATAAACAGTTTTTGTTGGTTATCCCTAGAGATGCCACCCAAGAGAACAAAACAAACTTTTAATAACTAAGTCATAGATTCACTTGAAAAACAACAAAAATAAGTCAACGGTGTTAACATCATTAGCATATTGTTATGAAAATATTTCCAATTTGAGACATTGAGATAAATGATATTATTTTACGTTTGTCCCAAGTTCAACAACAGGCTGAGTCTTGAAGTTAAGGGTTTGAGTGACAAGCTGTGGGTCAGCATCAAATCTTTTCTTCTATCTGGTTCTCCTGAAAGTCCCTTGAGGTGGCCTCCAAAGTTCCTATTTCCATTAATGGTAATGAGAGTGGTGTTATTCAGCAGTCAGGCACCCCCCTAGCATCCTGGAGTCACATATTGGGAGAACTCCAGGTTTTATCCCACACCAAGGGCTTAGGGCCTTTCTTGGCGGCTTGTCCCATTGTGTCATATTGTTACAGCATGACACATGGGGTGGCACCTGGCAGAACAGGTAGTAGAATCATGAGGTGCACGTGTGTGTGCATGCTTGTCTGTATGTCCATGCACTATGTAGTCTAAGTGCCCCGTCCCCCTTCCCCCAGCTCTTGTCTGAGATTGACACCCCTGATCCCCATACAGAGGTGGAATTCTATAGTCAGGAGAATATAGTTCACTTACTACCAGAAATGGGGCATTTGTGCAGTGTGTGTGTGTGTGTGTGTGTGTGTGTGTGTGTGTGTGTAGAACACTGAGATTAAAGGAATAAAGAGGGAAAAATAAACCCAACAACAGCTCAAATATAGCCCTTGTGTGTGGAATGAGACACTGAACCCTGCAGAGAGGAAGGGACTTGCAAGTCACTCCCCGTTGGCCCAGGTCCCCAGATGTTCCATTCACAGCACTCTGAAGACACCTAAGACTCCCAGTCTAGTCTTTCATTGGATCAATCAGAACACCCCAAGGCACAGCTGGCAACTAGAGCTGTTTTTCAAGAGCCTGGGCCTCTGGAGACACTGGTCATGCCTTGCGTTGGCTTTGAGTCTGAGGAGCTGCAGGGAATCCCCTCCCTTTCTCAGGACTCTTCCTCAATGTTTGTGGTGGTGGTCCTTCTGTTTCAATTCCAAGTGGGTCTTGTGTCCAGATCAGTTGTATTGAGATTTCTTCCCTTTCAAAGAGTCGACTGTGCCCTTGTCCTTTGTTTATATTTCTTGGACAACTGACAGTTCCTGAAAGTCATATACTTCCTGGGTGCAGAAGTGGGGGAGGGGATGTTTCAGGAGAATTCCTCAACGTACAGGGCAGCAAAGAGCTGTGCAAGGGAAGCATACGAGGCCCACAATATAAGAGAAATTCTGTGGCAGAGACCACCACAGAAAGAAGCTGTGCTCTCAACTCCAAGTTCTCCAGTGTTCACTTGTCCAGGGAGGAATCCTGTGCTCTTCATCAGAGGATACTGCACAGGGGACCTTAGCAGGAATAGAGGTGGTATCTTATTCTTCTAGTTTTTTTCTTTGGCAGCAAGCCTGCTTCTGGATTTTAACCATTAGTAGATAACTTTTTTTTTTTTTTTTTAAACTATAGGTTTTGCTAGTCAAGACAAAGGAAAACTATTCCAATACAAATTTCTCTTCCTCCCCTGTCCAGAAACACTTGCTGAGAACCTGCTATGTTTGAGATTCTGTCTTGAAAGCTGGTGTTTAGTGTGGGGCGTAGGGTCAGTTGGTGGAGTGCTCGCTTACCATGGGAAAGGTCTTGGATTTAATTACCAGCAGTGCATAAATTGGGTGTGAGTATACACCAGAATCCTCAGCTCTGGGAAGGTAGAGATGGGAAGATCAGAAGTTCAAGGTTATCCTTGGTTACAAAGCAAGTTCAAGGTCAGCTTCAGCTACGTGAGAGTCACTCTCACCAAACAAATAAGCAAAGAAACAAACCAGCTGTGGGGTTCAGAAGTGAATAAAGCAAACAAGTCTTCTTTGGCTTTGTTGATGCTTACCATGCCTTTGGGGATCAGATGATGGGGTAGCAGTCTGCATGAAAAAGATTACAGCTCAGATTAGATGAAGTGATCAGTCAGGTTAGGTGGAAATGGACTCAGAGTTGGCCAGGGTGGGAAGCAGAGATTCGAGATGTTTAAATATTAAATATTTAATTAAACATTTAATATTGAATTATTTAATTAAACACTTAATATTTAAATATTTAATAGAGGGGCATGGGGAAAGTATCAATGTACTGTTTAGGGGAGATATTTATCAGAATTATCACCCTTAAGAACAGGGGAAGTGTTAAGACTGTCTTCTGCCTGTTTGTAACTGATGGCCTCTTCCATAGACTGCATAGGACTGAGCCCAGCTTATGCTAGCTGGCCTCAATGATACTGCTGCTGAATGGTAACTTGTCTAAGTAAATTTACTTAACAAGAAAGAGAGAACAAAAATCTCCAGCCTCTCTTGAATCTTGAATCTTGAATTCTGCTTCCTGGCTTGCAGCGACAGCATCAGCTGCAGAGGCAGTAGAGTAGGACCCGTTACCCTAGTGCCCCTAGGATTGGAGCTGCTCCTAGTACACACCACACCACCTTTGATCCACATCTAGTTCATACACTCAGAAAGCAACATTAACATCTCATGTTTCCCCAGAACTTGGATTTCCTCTTGCAATGTTGTTCTGTTCTTCTCTAAGGACATTTTCTGAGAAGGAGAACTCTCTGTAGGTTTCTTTTCTTCCCTTTAAACTAAATATTATCTTTTACTCACGCCAGGCCATGTGCTAAAGGCTTTACACTTGGAATTTCACTTAACCCTCACAACCCCCTTCAGGAGGCCTTATTGTCACAGTCATTCTTACTGAAAGACAGGAATGTCATACAGAAGGGTAGAGCTGGGCTAACCTTCTACAGGCCCACTGGCTAGCATGTTCTCCATGCTTACCATCTGTCATCAGTCAGAGAGGAGAAAGAATGTTCTTCTGCAACATCTGTCCCTTCAAACTCTGGATCCTCTATCCCATCAGGCATTTGGGTTTCCCAACCCTGAAGTCATAGCAAGTAAGTCACACAAAGAGCCTGCTGACCTGCTTCCTATCTGTGGATGGTGCTGACATCTGCACTCTTGGTATGGTCTGACCTTGGCATCTTGGTGGTACTAAGTAATGACTGGACCCAGAGACAGCTAGCTATGGGCTGCTAGGCAGCCTACGAGGTGTGAATGCTCCATCCTGCAATGATACTGTGCTATGAATGGTGGCTGCCTGAACCAACGAAGCCTTTCAGTTTGGGAAGCAGTGCGAGAAGACTAGGCTAGAATAGCATGATCAGAGGAAGCAGCAATAGATGCTGAATGCTAGTGAGAAGATCCAGCCACTAGGACTAAAAGAATTCCACTGGCTGATCAAGGCCTGAATAGCATTTGGTTTTGCAGTTGGATTGTTTCTTAGCCTCCCTTCCCCATGAATTTTTACTTACAGTATCTGGTCATATTCTATAAAGACAGTGTTAGGCTTTGATTGTGGGTGCAGCATCCCTCCGGTATGGTTTGAGAGTCTGTAGCCCAGGAAGAGGAAGGACCCTTCCAGAATCCTTGCAGGGAATGGAGCATGGTCTGTAATGGCTCAGCCTTTTCTCCTCCTCTTTTTAGAGCCTCACATAATGATCCCTACTCTCTGTAAGCAGCACCTTTCCCCCTAAAGATCATCAAGGGAAGTGTCAGCCATGACCAGACTCTATGGGTTTGCACCGGGAATGCTGGCTTATGTAATAGGGCTAATGTCTCTAGAGCCTAGGTGATCACAAGGCCCTCATATTTCTTACACCACTTTTCTTTTTCTAATATGCAAGGTATGACCTATTCACAGCTGTCAATTCGATTGCTTCTCACACTGGGGGAGTGGGTGGTGAGTCCTCATCACAGAGAATCTCAACACCCCAGAAAGAGTGGACTACACCAATGATTTCCGTAACATGCTTCAAAGGATCCTAGCTTCCTATTAGGCATGTCTGGGGGCTTTACAATAAAAACAAAATCATACCATCCAAAGCAAAGATTCAACTGGCTAAAGAATAGGCAAGTCACTTATTTACAAACTGTATTCCATATGCTGGGGTTTAGAGCAAGATGTCATTTGAAAAGAAAAGATCTGCTGCCGAGAAAAGATTGAAGAATGTCTTTCTCTGAAATGCTATGGATCATGAAGCCATGGTACATATGTATGCAGAAAGAGAGAGCAATCACAAAGTTTATTTTTCCCAGCAAAGCGAAGGAAAACAAATGTTCTCTTTCCTAGTACCAGCAGGATTTCTCAGTCCTTGCTAGACATGAGCTGACCTTCCTGTCTTTGAGACATAAGCCCTGAAATGCCCAGCTACCCCTTGGCAGGATGCTCTGCACCTGCTGGCTGTCCTGATTAATACTCTGGCTTGCTTGTGCCGTTCTCTATAACTTAGAGATCTGGCTTCAGATTCGGGCCCCATGATTTTGGGGCACAAGAATTTGGAGGCTGGGTTAACAGACACATACTCAGGCCAGTTCTGACTCTGTTCCCCAACTTCACAACTTGTTCTGGTTAACCCTCCATGTTAGTGAAATGGATTAACTCTGGTGGATTAACCAGTCAGGTAAATGGTTCCTGTCTCTCCTAGCCTTTCTGCTTCTCTCGTTCGTCTTTCTGCATATGGGCACTTAAAACTTCTCCCTGCTGCTCAGTTCATCCGCTTTGGACCTCTTGAAAACATTATCTCCCCAACACCACCAAGGCCAGACTTCCTAACCCCAGACACAGGCAGCTTTATCTTTCAAAGTCACCTAAGACATAACTAAGCTGCTTCTCCTCCTTCTGGAAGCTTGTCTTAAACTGGATTCCACCACAGTAGCCTTAGGCACCACTCCCCAGATATGTTCTGTTTGGCCCCACATTTCTTTGTAATTTAAATCTAGAGTTAACACTTACAGAATTGGAATTTCATACTCTGAAAAATTTTCTAGATTCCCGTTTTCTTTAGAAAATTGCAAGGTGTGGTCATTCCTTTGTGCCAGTAATTTGAGAATGTGATTAGGTGTTGTTGCTTCTGGGTGGAAAATGGTCCTTGCTATTTACCTTTCTACTTGGACTCTATATGCATAATTTTAATCTCAGTCTCACATAAAGTAACAAAATATTGCTGATAATTATTAGTATATATTAAGTTCTCTGCATGGTAGTAGCAAGTTAAGGGCTTCACATATACATACTATGTCTCAAAAAGGCACCATGAAGTAGATGTGCTCTCATTCCTATTTGCAGATGGCAAAGCAGAGGCTTTGATGAAGTAAGAGTTGCCCAGAGTCACACACATATACACACACACAATAAACGGCAGTTTACTCAACTGTGGAGACCACGTGATCCCCAGGCCTTTGTAGACTCCTAAAGTTGGGATCCCTGAATGTGACTCTTAAAATGTTTCCAGCAGTTACTCACACTTGGAGTTTCTGTTTGCAGGTGTCCTCAGGACTTTGCCTCTTCTATGTCCATAAATGTTCACCCAGTGGGAAATCTGAGTCCTGACAAGGTCAGGCTTTATGTAATTCCCCTTGTGTACCTAGTTTCTCCTGCTCCTCCCCCTCCTGACCTCTCTGCTCCTGCTGCAGGCAGTGGCATTACCTCTCTCTTGCATGCTTTCAATCAACTATGTGGCCATAATGACCTCATCTCTGGCTCTTGCCTGCCTGTGGATTTAAGGTAATATCTAAGGATGCCTTGAGCTGTATTTATACTTGCTCCATGATCCTGGCTTCAGAACTCAGCCTCCTACCTACCCCAAATCGGCACATCAGGTCATGGCAGTGTTCCTCTGAAAGCACTTGTTGGATCTCATCACTGTCCAGAGCTTCACTGTCTGAATGCAGATATAAATGCAGGCAGCCGGGCCTCCTGGGCATGGCTTTCAAAACTCTATGCCATTGAGAAGCTTCTCCCAACATGGTAACCTGTAATTCCCCTTTACATTTCCAGACCCCTGCCAGTCAGAACTGCATTTCCCAATTCTCAAATGCTCTCAGTGTTCCAAACCTCAACACTGTCAGTCTTCTGTGCTCTGTGATGCTCCATTGCCCAGCCTTTCTTAGGAAATGTCACTCTAATTTTTGAGGTGAAGCTCAAGTACTATCTCAAAATCCTCTTTCTGTCTTGTCACCTTTGTCTGTATCCCTAGCCAGAGAGGCAAACATTCACCATTTGAAAGTACACACCAGATTTTTATCATCCTGTTCTTTCCCCAACATCTGGCAAATACTAAGTGTTTACAAGGTGGCAGATATTGCCTTAGTGATATCAGGTGGTGACACATGTGATGAAGAAACTATAGAGTAGCAGATTCAGATTGGCATGGGGATAATAAGCATGTCAGGAATGTCTGTACCCACCCAAACCTGTAACGGGGAGATGCCAACTCTAGAGATGTTCAGACCTAGAGGGCCCCATCTGGAAGCATAAATTCACATACAGCTCTGACCGGTCCTCCTGGGTCCTCCTTTGTTCTTGATTAGAGACTGTAGCTGTACAAACTCCTTGTTTAACTCTCCCTGAAGGAAATGTAGCCACAAGAGGCAGCATCCAGGCTCTGCAGATGCTGGGACACTCGTATCTGCAGGCTCTGTTCCGTTGTAGACAGAGTCTCTGAACCAGACCACAGGTGAGACAGGGCAACATGGCTGATTAGGATCGAGACTGTTAAGAGGCTGTGGGTGGTGCTCTGTCTGCAGTGCCACTCTGAAGTTTGCCAGGAAGAGTGCAACTTCTCCCTGGCAGCCACTGAGGTGAGCTGCTCATTGTAGAAACCAGAGGCCAGCTGGTTCTCCCTTGGGGCATTGTTTCCTCAACTTTCTGCCTGTCGTTCCTACTTTCCTAGATACTGGTGGTGATAGTGACCCTGAAGAACAAGCACAGAAGCTCCAAGACTTATGTTTTGTGTGTGTGTGTGTGTGTGTGTGTGTGTGTGTGTGTGTGTGTGTATGTTTCATTTAATGCTCACAAGTATGTTCTGTTATTATTTTTATTTTGTAGGCAGAACAGCCCAGGCTTGGAGGAGTTAAGAAAGTCTGCAGAGGAAAACCTAGCACATGATAGTGTCAGAATTCACACACCATCTGGTGCCAGACTCCAGGACCCTGTGTTCCATCACATGATAGCATAGCTTCCTATGTTGCAAATATTGTACCCAACCATGGTTTTCATTCACTGTTACCTGCCCTAGGAAGCTTTCCTTGATCACTACACCCCTATGGCTGAAAGACTGATTTGAACGGTAGTTGGCATTCCTTTATTCAACAATTGTTACATACTTACCAATTCCTATTTGAACCGCTTTCTGGACTAGGCTCTGGGCATAGCTCTGGACATTCTAAAGAAACTTGATTATGGTAGGATAAGAGCAAGGCTAATACAGAGTCTGTTGCAATTGATATATGCATGTATTCCTTCTAGGACCAGAGAAGGCCTGTTTTTTATAGGTATGCCAATGAAGCCATTATTAACAATTCATGCTGAACACATGGAAATTCAGGAAGCTGCCAAGCAGACAGGTGGAGACACAGCAGGCAGGTCTACCAGGCAAGGAAGCTCCGGATGGAGATGTATGTTACAATTCTCTTTGCAATCCATCCTGTGGAGCTGAACATCTGAGTCCTCGGAAAAAGAAAGGAATGGATCTGCCCAAGCTGTTCTCTGTAGGAGTGTGGTATTGGGGGTGTTTGCCAAGTATTCTAGAGGTCACTTGAAGTAAAAAATCTCTCTCCTTTCCCCAGGGCACTGCCATTCCAATGCGTCAAAGACAATCTTGTCTGGGACAAAGATGGAGCCAAGATTAGTCTGTGCCCCATTGAGTTCCCAGGCTTGGTCCAGGAGAGCCTCTCTCTATTCTCACCCACCAACTAAGTGAACAGCATGTCCTTAACCACGTTTGAAAGGGGATATGGGAGAAAATTTGCTAAAAAAGGGCTGAAGGCAGGGAGTTTAGAAGCTGTGGTCCTTTTTACTCAGTTGCTTCCCTAAAAGAGCCTGATGGGTTCTTTGAGATCCCCCTAGAACTAATGGCTCTGCTTCTTAAAGGATGCTGTGGACCACTGAGAAGCACACAGAATTGGCCTGACCTCCTTGAAGCACACACATATAATTTGAATGCAATTTTAGGGGCTCCTTGGAGTGCATTAGTGAACCCAAAGTGTAGCATTTCTAAGGAGATCTGTGCAAATGTACTACTCTATAAAAATGACTTTAAGGAGTAGGTGACAAAACAGCTTTGATTTTAATTCCTCAGCATTTATTTCAATGCATATAAAAGTTATAATTAACACACCACACCTACAATGTTGTGAATGTTTCTGTTGGCCCAAGATTAACTGAGAAATGGCTTCAGTCAGTTTAAGAGGAACACTGAACTATCAATAGTTCAGAGGATCATTTTGAGGCAGCACATGAAGAACATTTGTTTTGGATGCACTGCCCTAGTTAGTGGAAACTAATTAAACAATTCCATTGCACACGAAGAACCTTAAGGACCAGGGTGGTTCTTAATTTCCCCAAGAGCTCCCAATAGCCAGAGTCAGATGGAGAGACTCCAGGGCATCAAGTTTTATAGCCAGAGAGTTTTCTAAGATTCTCTTGTTAGTTTTGCTTTCTACTTGTGTGGTTTTAATCTCATAGGGGAAACACACATTCACACACACACTTACACACATACATACACACATACCACACACCACAAACACACTCCTATACATCACACAAACATACACATACCACACACATACCAGACACATTCACACACAACATACTCACAACACACACATATACCCAGCACACACACATACCACATACCCATCCCCCACATCATACATGCATATACACACATACACCACACACAACACACCCACACAATACCCACACCTACACACCACATACCACACACAGCACTCACACAGCACACAACACATACCACGTCTACCATACCACGAACACACACAACACATTACACATGCATCACACAGTACACACACACACACACACACACACACACACACACACACGGATTAACTCTAGAAGCAGATAAAACAGGCTATAACTCTGTCCAACTATTATGTTGGCGACATTTTATAAGATTTTTATAAGTAGATTCCTTAGACTCTTCTCTCTGCTTACATTTATAAACAGAAAACAATTTCGAGATGCTTGTCATTCCTCTCACATTGTTAGAGATGTGCCTCTGTATAGTCTCAGAAAATAATGTTCTGTTTTCTCTGGAGTTGATTCTGTTTTGCTGTTTTCAAGGCAAAGAATCAATTTCATATGCTATGAATCTTCTTTCAATTTGGATTGTCTTCATGCTTGGTGGTTTAGGTGCCAGGTGGAAAATAATGGAACATAAATATGAAAGATATCTATCTTTAAATATTCTATATCCATAAGTATATCTGGGGAGCACTGTGCGTGACTCTGAATGTACACCTTTCAAAGGGAGATAGACATAGAGAATTGTGTCCAGAAAGAGGGAGGGAGGAGGCTACAATCTACAGGAGCAACTACAGGACTTGGTTCTGTCATGCAAACAGAAGAATCCATGGTCACTCAAAAATTGTTATTCACTGGTCTTTTAAAGGCTGTTGTGAGGCAAGGCAGGGCCAGGCACACATGTTGCCAGTCTGCAGGACCCTAGGCTGCAAATACCACCTGTCACTTCAGGAATCGGGCAGAGTGAGCAGGTGGGCCGAGAACAGTAGCTCTAGGGGATTCATTACATATAAACACGACTCTTAAACAGTAGCAGTAAATTTCAAAAACATTTAGAGATACTGTGTGGTCAAGTAAAGCACATCTGTGGGTTCGCTGGCCTGTGGATGGCCATCAGTCTTTGTGGGCTCGCTCTGGCCTGTGGATGGCCATCAGTCTTTATGGGTTCGCTCTGG
>JADRCH010000015.1:13265051-13357501 GCA_019843965.1 Rhynchomys soricoides | reverse complement strand
GGAGGGGGAGGGGGAGGGGGAGGGAGAGGGAGAGGGAGAGGGAGAGGGAGAGGGAGAGGGAGAGGGAGAGGGAGAGGGAGAGGGAGAGGGAGAGGGAGAGGGAGAGGGAGAGAACTAGTAAACTGAAGTGCCAGATGGGCCCCTACATGTGACCTCAGACCTTCCTCATACCCCTTTGCAATGACTGCAGGCCAGGTCCTCCAGTGGTTCATGGAAATGATGGATTTAGCTGTCTAAGCACCAGGCTATACAAGCAAGCAAATTCTTCACACCCTCTCAGCTGAGTTTGGTTTACATGTATACTATCAAAGCTGCATGGACCCTGTGTGGATTAAATAAACAATGATTGTAAAACCTTTAATATAGAGCCAGCTACGTGTACAGTTGCTGGTGTCAGCATGGGTAAAACAGAGGACTTGGGTAAACTGACTTTCAAGTGTCTTCCGGGTAGTTTCTGTGGCTCTTTATGTGCTAGACTATCCTGCTGCCCAGAGCGACATACGGAATCCTATCATGAATGTGGCATTTTTCTGCATGTCCCATGTTATGGAATATGAACAGGGGTTTCTTAAAGAGGATTTGGGAGCTAATGGGTATGACCCAGGCTTCTTTCTCATTACAGTTTCAGTTCAAAACATGCCCTGTTAGCTTACAAAAACCATGGTTTTCTTCAGGTGTGGAATTAATTTCAAATAGTGGAAAGATCCCAAGTGCTCCTGGAGATGGCATTGGCTCAGTGGGACCATAGAAGATTTCAAACCAGGACCCTGGGTTTGAAAATTCAGGGAAAGAATGAAGACCTGGAAATTCACATCACTCCCAAGTGGGAGGCAAAGATCAGGGTCAAATTATGGAATCAGCAGAAGAAAATGGGGGAGGGGTGAATAGGACGGTTGTGGGTCAGGGTTCTGATTAGAGGGTTTGACACCCAAGGTAAGGAGTCAGAACTCCATTCTGCAAGCCAAGTGAGATCGGTCAGATTATCATGTCGCTTTATTATTTTTTACGTGTCTGAATGAGCGCCTGAATGTACGTACTATGGTACGTGACGTACGTGGTACGTAACTGGCACGTGTATGCAAGGCCTGCAGAGACCAGAAGACAGTGTTGGATCCCCTTGGAACTCTTAAGTTCCACATGGTTGCAAGCTGCCAGGTGGGTGCTGGGAACTAATCCCAGGTCCTCTCTCAACCACAGAACCATCTCTTCAGCTCCACATTGGTGTTTCACACTAGATCAGCAAACCATAATCACTCATGCACAACCGGATGACATTGAGTGATGAGGTTAGAGATTGTGGAAGTAATCAAACTGCTGACTCGGAAGGATTCACACTGCGTAGAATGCCTCAGACACCATTTCCCCAGACCAAACACATATTCTCACACAAAATTTGAAAACGTGCTCCACTTGGCAATAGCCAACCCTACCATGCAACCTATCTTTTGTTCTCTTCTTGTTACATCATAGCTCATTTAGTACCTGGTAAGTGCAGCTTAATGATAGACGTCATGCTCCACGATGAGTCACGGGCCTTCCTTCTGGGTGAAGAATAATGATCTTGATGAGCGGTTTCCAGAAGAAGCACAACGGATAATTCATTAGGACACAGTGAGCATATAGGACAGCTTGGTATTAGTTTTGTTGTCGTTGTTTGTCTTTACCTTGAAATAGTTTGGCGGTCTTGGGAAGATGCTGGGCACAGTGTTCACATGTTAGAGGCTCACTGGCCAATCTTTTTCTGATAGAGTTAGAGAGTGGAGAAACTAAAATCTCGAGTATCTCAACTAGGTGAGCTTAATAATTGGACAGTCACCTATAGTGTGTCCTTAGTGGATTTCTCTAAGACATTGTAGTTCAAGTTGTTGTCTTTTAATTTGGACACCATAGTGGTTAATCTTGATTGCCAGTTGACTGGATTGAGGTATACCGAAGAGATTAGTGAAACACACCTCTTGGTGTTTATCTGGTGTTTACCTCAGGCCATTTCCTGAGACTATTGACTGTGGGACACCAACTGAGGGAGAAAGACTGTGGTCTTTCCACTCATCCACTCATCCACAGTGGTCATCCACTGTGGTCAGCTTTAACCAGTAGGCTAGCCACCATGAGGAATAAAAGTGAAAAATGGAGGAACTGACTTACACCTGCAAGCTTGGCTTTCTGAACAAGTGTGTCCATTGCAGCTGCCATCACCCACATTAGGCCCCAGCCTTGACAATGACATGCAGTAGCAACTCCTCAGAGAGCTTCTAAGCTCATAGCCTTGGACAGGGGTGGGGGTGGGGGGTGCAGCATCAGTTCTTGTTCTGAGGCACCTAGCTTATGGGCTAAGCAGCTAACGAGTACTCTAGCTCTCCAGCATGAAGACAGAATTGCAAGAGCTGGCAAAGTAAATGATTTCTACTAGATTTCCAGTATTTATTTTTGTGTATTTGTGTTTTTTCTAAAATCATGTAAGCTTTACAAGTAAAGGGGCCAATATACATACATACATACATACATACATACATACATACATACATGCATACATACATTCATATAGATGTATATGTGTGTGTGCGTGTGTGTGTAGAACTCCTTCTGTTTCTCTGAAGAACTCTGGCTAGTATAGTTATTTGTAGTTCTAAATACACTCAGCTACAGGATCTCAGTTTCTCTGCGTGGAAATGACTCCACCTTGCCTGTGAAAAGCAGAGTCAACCTCCAGCACAGTCTCCACCATTGTTTGCTTAGGGAGTCATCTTGGGCAAGACAGTAGTCCTTTATAAGTCTCAGTTTTCTTATACAAGGCAAAGGATGTGTTTGCTGGCTTTGTGTTCCTTTCAGTTCTCTAGGCTTTTTTCTCTTTTCTTTGTTTCTTTGTTTTCCTTTTAGGACGGGGTTTCTCTGTGTAGCTCAGGCTGTCCTGGAATTTACTCTGTAGACCAGGCTGGCCTTGAACTAACAAAGATCTGCCTGCTATGCCTCCCAGAGTGCTGTGATTAAAGGCATATGCCACTACTACCCAGCCAGCTCTCTGAACATTTATGTCTGCATTTGGAAATCCCTTAATCTTCTGTCCCCGGATGTCAATTGCTTTCAGCAGGGACACTCTGTGTATGAGTAATCAGGATCTGCCTCTGTTCTCTCATGGTGAGCTTTGGTCATTCATACGCACTGCTATTGCTTTATCTTCCAAACAAGAAGTTTTAGAAACACAACCCCTAACCACTGATCTTTGACTTAATATCGAGGTCATCATCCAAGTCAGGCAGACTGAAAGAAGCCACAGAAAGCATACAGAGTTAATGATGGTTCTGTTGACACTTCCTGGAATGTAACCTCTTGCTCAACTACTCACAGTCAGAAACAGTTACTACAAGTGTCTTTAAAAAAAAAATCAAGTCCTGTGAGAATGGTGTGGAAAGATGTGGATCAATTAGAAGAAAAAACAATCAATTTAAAAGCCTATTTTGTAACATATGCAGGTACAATATAATGGTAAGTGGGAAAAGGAGCATACAGACCATACTTTAACATAATATCAATTTTAACGAATATATGATGTATATCACCTACCATATATATACCTATATTGTACACATATATACACATGTATATGTACACACATATATACATACACATAAATACATATATGTGCATATATATGTCTATATGTCTATGTGTGTGCATATGCATACACACACACATATATATACATATGTATACACACACATACACAGAGAGAGAGAGAGAGAGAGACAGAAACTGAATGAATGAATCTGGGGCAATATTCCCAGTGCTAATAAAAACAGTTTTCAGAAGGAGGAATGGATTTTCTTTGCTTCTTTATATGACCCTACACTGTGAGATTCCCCTCAGAATGCATTCTCTGGCCCAGCCAGTCAGCAAATCAGCAAATAGTTCTTACATATTGAGGATGAGTCAACCTTGTCCCGGTCACTGGAGGTCAAATCAAGAGCAGTGAGTCAAGCTCCTTGATGTACCCATTGGCACACATGGGAAGATGCCCAGTGATTGAAGATAGACCATGCCTCCACTTTCCATGAATGGTGCCTTTGAGCTTAGACAAGAAGCTCGGAGATCAGAGAAAAGAGATTTTTATCGGAGGCTACAGCAAAGCTTCCTTGAAACCTGGTCTTCAGGGAGGAGAGAGAACTCCAAAGTAGCTGGGGCCTACTGTGCAGGAAGTAGTGACCATGGCAGAGGGCACCAACTGTGTCAGGCCTCTAAGACCTGGGCTTCTGTGGGCGTGTGGTGGGCCACAAAATGTATCCACATGGGGAGTGACAAAGATGACCCTGATCACAGATTAATTAATTAATTCATAAATTATTAGTAAAACAACTTTGCCTCCATAATTTATCAGCTCAGTGACCTGAGTTTCTCCATCTGTAAAATGGTCAGATGATAACATTTATGATTTCTATGAAACCTTTAGTATTTAAAACCACAACTCTCTTTGTATTCACATGTTTACATTTTTGAAAAGCATGGAACCCTCTCAGATACCAAGCTTCATTTCCCAGTACATTGTCCTGCATCTTAGGGGTCTGAACAGGTCAGGATGGCATGTACTGCCCTGTGTTTGGATACATGATTTGTTCTCAGTGTGAGATTTCCCTGTGAACTTAACCTGCTGAGGACTTTACTCTAAAGACAGTAGGGAGATGGAGAGAGTTTTTTCTGCAATGCCTGGCTTCTGTATTTCAGAAACTTCACACACACATACAATGAAAGAGGCAGCTGCCAAGAAAGCAAGTAGGGAGACAGAGAGACATGTTGGCTTGTTAGAGACCCCTGAGGCTGTGATCTTTGAGAAAGACCACCTGGGGAAAGAACAGACATGACTACTGGGGAGAAGCTCTCCATTTGCACAGAACACCTGTATGAGGCCCGCAGATCCTGGGAAATGAGAAAGTGTGCAGCTTGGCCTATTTATAGTTGAGGGAAATGAGGCACAAAGAAACAAAGTGACTCACAGGCCAAGGATTTCTGACTTCAGGGCCTCCTCTCAGCTAATGTGAAAAGCAGACTCCACTTAGCGTCATGTCGTGAAGGAGAATGTGTCTGCTTGTGCCAAAGTGGCCAGGAGTAGTGTGGGCTAGGGCTGAGGGGACCAAGCATCCTCTGCAGAGACTGTAACAAATGCCCTGATACCTTAACCCATGCTCCCATAGCCAGAGAAGCGCTGTAATGGGCTGTAAGGTTTGTGTTATAAAGCAACAGATCAAACAAAAGAACTAATTAAAACTTGAGTCAGGCAGATGACAATCTGTGTGGACAGCACGAAAACCCAGGCAAAAATAGATCAGAGACACTTTCCCAAGAGACACAGAGCTCAAGATGCTCAAGCAAAAGACTGGGGGGGGGGGGGGGTGGAAGATGGGGGGGGTGGAGAACTACATCCAACAGACAGCAAACAAACCATTGCCAGGAGACTCAGGACTGGGATGAATGGTTTTGTCCCATTCTGAGTCTGTTATCAGCACATTTTCTCATAAACAATTCTGGATTGAAGTCTTCACCAAAGGAACAAGGGCTAAACAGTAGTTCTCAACCTGTGGGTCACAGCCATCAGAAAACACACACTTCCAATGGTCCTCGGAACTGAGACACTGCTCGGGACCATATTACAGTTATGGAGTAAAACAAAAACAAATTTATGTTTGAGGGTTCCTAAGACCATTAGAAATATGTGCGTTTTCTGATCGTCACTATACACAGGTTGAGAACCATTGGCCTAAGAATAGATACCAATCTAAGTGACCTCAGAGCATCTGTGCATATGCTTGTGAACATGGGAAGTGCTTTAGGTTTGTGAGGCTTTCCTTTGCTAAGAGACAATGAGTCAGCAGCATTACAGGGAGATCTGTGTTTGTGGTTCCTGTGACACAGCTCATGAAAACTCCCAGCAGCTCTTTACAGCCAAGAAGTACAAGGAACTGTGGTGAGGGTTGACCCTTACTTGAGTCAAGGGTCAGAGCAACCTGTTCCCAACCCTAGCCACTTTCTACCCTGAAGGAGGAAGAGTTGTCCTTTGTCCCCAGCATGATCTCTAAGAAAGGTGTTAGCGAGCATGATCCCCACCCAACTCACTCAGTCTCTAGGGGCCTGACTGAGTGAGCTCTTGGCATATGATTAGTGACATTCTAAAGAAGTCTTGAGTTCCTTGGAAGTTTGCTACTGTGTCCATGGGAACAAACACCACCACTCAGGGCAGTAGCTTTTACTCACTCCGTGGCAGGATTTATGTGGGGTCCCTTTGTGTTCCTTTTGCTGATCTTCCTTTTCCAAACAGGGGATGTGGGCATTGCCATTTCAGTCTGTTTTTTCCCCCCAAGGGGAAATAAAGTACATTCAGAAGCTTTCTCCAGGTCACAGGAGTCTAAGAGAGGCAGAGGTAGGATCTGAACTATGTTGGAGCACCTTATGCCCTGTGTCTCAGATAAGCGATAATATGCACTCTATCAAATATTACAAGATCGGTCTCCCAATCCAGATTCTTCTGTATCCTTTCCTCTTTGCCAAGTGGGGTCTTAAGTCCTAGGTAATGTCTGGGGTTGATAAACCCCTCCCAGAGGGTCAGGGAATGACCCAGAGTGGTTAGGCTGTAAAAAGACCCAGATGAGACTATGGTTCATTCCTGTTAGAGGACCAGCATCCCTGAGGAAGAAATGTGCTTGGCTTACAGATGTGAGGGAGCATAATAAAGGTAAGCATAGAAAGGATGGCTACGGGCCTCAGAAAATATACAGAACATGGGGATTTATTGTAGGGGAAGCTGCTGGTGGAGGCCCTTCCACATTGCATGTAATGTGATCTGTCACTGCAGTCAGAGAACTCCCTACACAGAGCAAGGATATCCTCTAGTGTCTCTGACAGCATTCCATTTCTGATTTAATAAGTCCCTAGAAACTCACTCATTACCCGCTATACTGTTCCAATTGTTAGAAAGGCCTAGACATCACACTGAACCAAGCGCCTGCTTCCTGGATGTCTGCATCCTTTGGGTGAGTATCTGCTCTTTGGTTTACAGCAACCGAGTTCCACTTCCTTTTTACCCAGCAGCCCACTGGATATATGAAGACGACTTTCAGTTTTTATTCTAGTGTTTTCCAAAGTGCGTGGAGCAGAGCAGTCAGTCTGCATGATGTTACCAGGTGGCCTTAAAAAACAAACAGATAAAACCGATTCCATAAATAGCATCTGTGGGCAAGCCTGGTTAAACCAGGTCAGCCAGGTACACTTCCTGTAGGGTTCTCAGAGCTTTTATGATGTGACCAGAAGTTGGATTCCAAAAGGGAAATACAGGACAGGCTGTTCTCTAAACCTTTGACCTTGGGGCATTGCTTTCCCCCAGTTTGTCCATTGCTGGTTTCCATAAGTACTAAAACAAATACCATTTGGAAACTCCATCTTCCGCATATCTAGATGCTTGCTGTCATGTTCCCATGCTTGGTGATTCTTGATGCTTACTGCCATTTGAATTTTCTCTCCCAGGCCTATGAGATGCCAGTGTTGCATGCTCACTGAGAGGATTTCTTTATGTATCCCTGGCTGTCTTTGATCTCAATCTGTAGACCCGGCTGGCCTTGAACTTGGAGTTTGGTCTGCCTCTGCCTCTGCCTCTGCCTCTGCTTCCTGAGTGCTGAGATTAAAGGTGTGCAGTACCATACTGCCTGGTACTCAGGTACCTTCAAATGTCACCTAAGCAGAAAATGTCCTAGATACAAGTATGTTTCATGTAACATTCAGGACATACTTACGAGGAAAAGTATCTGCTACTCATCTGAAATTCAGATTTAACTGGGTGGACTCCATTTTAATTTTCCAAATCTGACATTTCTTCACTTGAAAAACATCTTTTCTTTCTTACCCAGCAGCCCACTGGATAGATGAAGACCCTCCCGACCCACAGAATAGGATAGACACAGACCAAGGCACTGAGGGCTTTGGAAGCCTCTGTGTCTTTTCCATGAGATGTTTTAAAAGGAGGGTAATAAAATTTTTATGGATTATTGGCGTCCAAGCTAAAGTTGCCAGACACCGGATCCCATTTTGAATCTACTAGCAGAATCCAGAAGGCCATTTCCCACCCTTTACTCCAGCTCACAAGTATGAGCGTATTTGGCTAAATGCTAATTTCAGAGCCCTGGATGCAGATACTATTTATATCCCCCTTTCATTGTCATTGTCATTGTCTTCCCATTTGACTCGAAACTAACCAAGGCAAGACAAACTGCATTTATTTGTGTCACTGCTGGATCCCTGGCAGATCAAAATTGTTCAAAGTGAATGAATGAATGACTCACAATCCCTCTTGAAATACTGAATAAACCATATTAGTTGCTACTTAGAGAAGAGGTGGCCAACCCTTTCCCTCAACTTTGGGATGTGTTATCCACCCAAGACATTCCCAAATCTATTACTGTACATGCTGCTCACCTGTTCTTCAGTGCTGAAGGTGATTCTGTTGCAGGATGCTGTGCAAAACAAGAACACCTAATTGCTATGATTAAAATAGAACATTTCAACCACACACAAGTTGTTTTTAAGAAGTTCAACTACTTCCCGGAGCCTGCAGGATTTTTTAAAAATTTTTTTTATTGAGGTGTGGAACTTGGCCCTTGAAACAGATTGGATCATCTCCAGTGGGTGTGGGACTGGGGTAAATTAACTAGGTCTTCCCATAGAAATGTCCTGAACTCAGAGGAATGGAGCAGTGTCAACAAGAACAGTTCAGAGTGTCAGAGCTGACAGCTGGGCAGCTCAGTTCAGCGTGGGATGTGGGACCTGGGATCCTCATCACTTCCCGGTGGGCCAAGTGCCTGGGTAATGCACAAGGAACATGGAGGGCTTGGGGATATTGCTCTAAGTCATGTTTGCTAGACCTGAGCGAGCATACGGCTTATCAACAGCGACAGCGTTCTGAAGACTGTCCCTGGAGCAGGCACCTGCTTATCTTTGGCTTGGCACCTGTGGCTTCAGTGCTGGGGAGTGTCAATCCTGACTAAGATGCTTTCAGCAGAGAGCAGAGAACCCCAGGGAGGAGTCCTGAGCCTTACGAAGGTAACAGAGTTGGGGGACACTACAGAACTGATGTTTTAAAAAGATAAGCGTGTAGACAGGAATTGAAAAATCAAGCTCTGCCCAATGCTTAGGCAAGAGTTTTAACTCAGTCTTCCTGTTTGTGAAATGGCATGCCCACATTGACCTTAGATTTTTTGTAGGAGTTAGACTCGATGGTCAATAGGAAAGTCCTTTGTAAATAAATCATAGAGTACTGGCTTAGTCTGGAGGACCAGCACTGCAGAGTGTTCATTTGAACACTTCCATTTTAGTAGCTCAAAAGGGCTGGCCAGTTGCCACCAAGATTGCAAAGAAGAGTGTCCAACTGAGGAGAAAGAAACATGTCTCCTGCAAGCCTGAAGCAAAAGAAAAATATTCTGGAACTCCTCTTAATTAGGGAAGAAAACATTTTCTAAGACCATTTTGGAAAATCAAATATCATTGGATAGGAGTCCTTGTGGTACCAACAAATCCCCAAGGACCTATTTATGGTCAGAATACACAGGCTCTAGGTAAGTTTACTAGCTGTTGAATGTTTCAGTGGTCTCCCTGGAGCCTCTCACTAGCTCTGTCTAAGGCCCTCCCTGGTGCTGTTGTTAAGCCAGAGCCCAAATGTACACAAGCATAGTTCTAATCAGGTGATGGGAAAGTAATGAGTGTGTCATGGCTGAAAAATTCCCTACAACTTCTCCCACTGAGAGATGCTGCCCCCACTGGAGGAAAGTTTGCTCTGAGTAAATATGAGTTATTGTAACAAGGGCATTGAGGACATGGCCATCATTGATATCACTTCCCTTGTCACATGCTACAGGGCTTCATGGCTGCTTCCACCTCGGTGCCAGCAGATCTTCAAGTCCTCCGATTCCCCCATTGTTACTTGTCTTTATGGCTTCGCGTTGCCCACTGTGTGCTATGAGTACATTAGCCTGTGTCTTCCAGAGGCTCAGCTTACAACTCTGAGAGGGCACAAGGCAATCTTTATGCAACCTGACCGGCCCATCCTCCTCTCCTTGCTCAGGCCAAGAATAGTCAATGATCATGTTCTGGAAGAAACCCCACCTTGCCACTGGATGCTCTGAGTCAGGAAGAGGAGGAGGAACAGCACCGGAGGCACATGCATAATGCCAGTCAGCCAAACACTGAGGAAGCAACAAAGGCAGAGGTTCCTTTCAAATCCGTTGCTTTCCCAGTTTTTGCCTCATGGACTGGTTTAGGCCTGGTGCCATCTGGTAAAGAGAGCACTCTTCACCCCTCAGGGCCCTCGAGCAGCGCTCTTTCCCTGTTCTTATGTGTGATTTGTTTGTAAAGAGATAGTCTAATGCATATGCATGTAAATATGCATTTTAGAGAAAGCGTTTATGCATATAAACCTTTTGTGTAGTGATGCACATGATAATTCTTTTAAATATATCTTTAACCATAGCTGGACCTCTATTGTAAATACATCATTGGTTAGAAATGCTCTTGGTATAAAGACCTAGATCCTAATGTAGCCTGGGACCCTTCATGGTCTGTCTCCCTTGCCTGAAGTTGCAGGGACACCTGTGGCTTCTTCCTTGTATGCCAGCTGAACTTAGTTACCTGTGTGCTTGGGTTTTCTGATACAAGAGGCTTCCCTTTAGCACATGACACTGGCACATGCCTTTCTCACCAGGTGGCATGCATTCCTCTCCTTTTTCTCTTCTAGGAATTCTGTAGTTATCCTTTGGATGTCTACTGAAACTTCATTTCTTTGAGGGTACCTTTATTGGCCATTCTGAAGTAGTCATATTCTCTAAATGCTCCATAGTGTCTTCATAGTACCTACCATAATTGCAATGTTATACATTCCCATACATCCTATTCTCTCTCTGTGTCTGTGTCTGTCTCTGTCTGTCTGTCTCTTCCTCCCCCCTCTCTCTGTGTATGTGTGTATGTCTCTCTCTCTCTCTCTCTCTCTCTCTCTCTCTCTCTCTCTCTCTCTGTGTGTGTGTGTGTATGTGTGTGTGTGTGTGTGTGTGTGTGTGAGAGAGAGATTGGTAATTGGGTATGCATTTTAAAGAATTATCTTTTCTATTACATACAAACAGAGGGCAAAAATAAAGTTTTTGTTGTTGTTACCTCACCAACTTTAAGCACTTAAGATTTCCTGGCAAATAATAAGACTTCAGTGGACATATAAGAACATCTGGGATATATACACTACATGGAGAGAGCGGTCCACACATGGACCTGTATACATGTAGTGTGACTATGACTACATAATGTGGTATGTTTGCTCACTTACAGGATAAGAAGTGTGCCTAGGGAACTTCTTGTATTTGTGTGCATAGGGAAGGATGTTTAAGCCTGTTCTTGTCCTACTTAGGTACACATATTAGGATGGAAATACATGGGAAAAGAATGAGCATATACATACATGTGTACAAAAATACACACACAAACATCTTTGCTCATATGCCTGTAGACATCTGTCTTAGTTCATTTTCTGATGCTATAACAGAAGACACGAGACACTTCAATGTGTAAAAAAGAAAAGTTTATTTTAGCTTACAGTTCTGGAGGCTAAGAAGTTCAAGATTGGTTGGTTGTGTCTGTTGGCTTCAAGATCAGTGGGCAAACAGGCATAAACAGGAGAGACAAAACACAAGGGACAGCTTCACTTTATAACAACATGCTCTCTCTCGGAAAGGGTTGTACTTCCTGGAAAAGGGCAGTTTTCTTCCTTCAAGGCCCCAGCTCACAACATGGAAACCGAATTTGCATATGACTCTTGGAAGAGACAAACCATGTTGAAAACACAGCAGCATCAATGTAAGAGTCTGTGTGCTTATTTGGGTGTGTGCATCTGTGGACACATGCATATATGTGAGTCATGCTATTCTCTGAAGCTGGGTGGGTCTCCCTTTAGATTTCAAAGTAGAAGCATTTATGTACATCAAGAGAACTGATTCATATAGACCGTAATGTGGTTTGACTTAGCGCATTGTGAAGGATGGAGCTGAGGACAAGGAGCCAAACTGAGCTGCTACCTCCCTGTCCCATGCAGAGAGTTGGTGACTCGGTGACAGTGGTGGTGCTTAATGTCACTTTGTTATCAATCACAGTTGTATTAAATGCCTTGATATACTTTTTTATTGTCCTTTCCTCTCTTAGGCCGCATTATATCGTTATTAAATTATTTCTACCTACATTGTTTTTATTAGAGAACAGAGGAAGATTGTGATTCTGTTCACTGGGCAGAGTGGTTATGTGTGTGAACACACACAGCCACGAAGGGTGGGGCTTTACACCCAGGCCTGTATTTTGTGCTCAGGAGCAGAAAGGGAAGAAGACAGCAATATGATGTCCAGGGCACATGACTGTTGCCCTGAGAAATGCTGTTCTGAAATCCTCTGAGAACCTGAAGCATAATGGAGATTCCTGGCCTCCAACTGCATTGGTTACTAAGGTAAGACTTTCAGAGATGGGGTTTTGGGGTGTTACATTCTCAGGAGCCCCCCACCTCAACTACTCTTTTGTGTGTTCTATAAGATTCGAGGCCCACTTTGGTAGAAAAAAATATGGTTTCAAGAAATGCAAGCTGATGCTCCCAGCCCTCTCACAAGGCATGCCAGCCTCAGTTCCTTGAGGGAGACCTTCCACTCTTTCAAGCTGAAGACACTGGATGAGGAGGGGTTTACAGAAGGACACTGTGTGCAAGGCTACAAGAAACAGAGGCAAAATGTCTGTGAGCAGAATTGACACATAATCCATATCAGAAGAACTGTGAGTTTCTAGAACAAACCCACAACCAGCCAAATAGAAAACCCAAGAGAACAAATCCCAGGTCCCAGCAACAGATGGTTAGAACAATCCACAGTATGGAAACAGTGAAACAGTGAAAGGGCTTTTTAAATAAATAAATAAATAAATAAATAAATAAATAAATAAATAAATAGAAAAGCTAGTCAGCAATAGAACTGGATCATAAAGAAAATCCTCAAAGGCACCTGTGGCATTCAGCCCAGGCCTTAGTCTTCAAAACCAATGTGGCAGAGTTGAAAAGCAGACAAGAGTCTCTAAGGTTCCAGTTCTGCTGTGTCACAGGTGTCCCTGTTGTGATTTGAAACACTGTTTTCTTTTCCTGGATAGGAAGACATTTAGAAATCCCAGCCTCCCCTCAGAGTGTTTGAAAAACAAATAATGCAAGTCAGAAAAGACCTCGGCCTCTTGGGTCATCCCAGTTACCATGAACCTGGGTTGCAGAGCCACTGGGCTCTAAGTGCTGAGAGAGACACATCGGGGTCCACCCTGAGCAAGCGTACTGTGGTGAGGTGTCAAGGCCTCACAGAAAACGGAGACTTAACTCAGAGCAGACTATGGTGCATCCCCACGTGCCTCTGGCTGCCCCTTAAATCCAGCAAGGGAAACTTAAATTGTGCTTGGATGATAAGAAAGTGGTTGAGGCTAGAGTTTCATGCAGTTGATGCCTGCCTAGACAGCATGGGCCCTCCCTGCTGTTCCCAGGATAATTGACGAATCAGACCCTTCAGAACCACATCCCTGGAGAATGACAGCCATTCCCCACCATTACATACCCCCTTCTGGTCTCCCTCTGCCCTCTTCCCTTGCCTGTTTCTCTCCAGGGAAGAGAGGCAGGCATGCCCCAAGAGCAAACCACATAGAGCTGTGATTGCACTCTAGTGGCTCATGTGACCTTGGGCAACTCATTTTCAAGTCTCTTTCTTTATTCATGATGTAACAACAAACATAACAGTCCGAGGTTTTAAAGCTGCTTCTGGATACTAAATGAAAGCAGACATGACAACTGTCCAAGCAGGGCTTGGCCTTGAGGCAGCACCTGTGGCTGCTAGCCATCTCCCTGCCCAGCTCACAAGAGCTGTGGTTGGAATAGAAGCAAACCGACATGCTTTACACGTGTAGCTCTCGGTTACTACCTGGCTGGCATAGACTAAACTGAACAAAAGTCAATAGACAGGGCTAGAGGCATTGAACAATGGAGAGAGAACTCAGTCCCGAAAGTTGAGTGGTTAGTTTCCCATGTGCTAAAAGCAGACAGATAGCATGATTTCATCAAGGTTGAGTAGAGAAATAGCTGTTTCTTCCTTTAGCAAGGAAGGTAGAAAGGAGCACTCTGTTTAATTTGCAAAGTTTATGTCTCCGAAAAACTTATTCTTCAAAATTTAGTCTGGTTTTTCAAAATTTCTATGATCATACATCTTTGAAAATATTAATCCTGACTATCCTTTAAAACATGTTCACAGCTGTCCATTACAAAACCCCAAGGAACTTTCTGAACTGTAGAATCCTGGATATTCAAGTCAGACCTTCTGATTCCATCTTTTAAAGAGTGTCAGTCCTTTTGTAACCCATGTGTGACACTTGGGAGAACTCTGTATCACCAGGCTAACGGCCATCAAAAATGATAATATCTGGGTTATGTCGTATATAGAAACATTTGG
The DNA here is from genome assembly GCA_019843965.1 of Rhynchomys soricoides. Classification (NCBI taxonomy): domain Eukaryota; kingdom Metazoa; phylum Chordata; class Mammalia; order Rodentia; family Muridae; genus Rhynchomys; species Rhynchomys soricoides. Next base: position 13,342,982 of record JADRCH010000015.1, on the reverse strand, counting down.
GGGGCATTTGTGAAAGTATCAGCAGTGAATGAAAACAAGTATGAACAATCTAATTCCACAGTAGTTAAAAATATATGTATACGCACTGCATAAGCTTGCCTCAAACTAAGATAGAAAGCATGCACGGAATAAGAAGATGATGTGAGATTTAACTTTCATATGTTTTAAAGCATTCTATATTAAGCATCTACTACCCTTTTGATGATGGGAAATGTGCCTTAAAAATAAAGGCAAAGCACCTAGAGAGGAGGATGGAGGTACCTTAGAAGCTCATGTAGCCCAAAGTACCTCTCAAGACCAGATAAAATGTGTAGAGAGAGGAAGTGGCCTGCCAGAGGTTCCCCGCCCTGACCATTAGTGGCTGGGCTACCACAGACCTTAGGTCTCTGGGTTTGGGGGCTAGTCCTTTTGGAGTATTCTGTGCTGGCCAGGGACCTGCCTCACTTCCTTCCTGCTCTGTGAGGGTCTGTGACAGACTACGGGAAGTGCAGTGCGGTGATTTCAAGGGTGGAGAAGGATGTACTAGCCTTTCTTTGCAGAGAGACCTTTGCTTCTCTCATTCCTCTCTCTTTGGGAGTTAGTAGGTCATTTGCAAGAGGCATGGGAAGAGCAGCTGATGAAAAGGTCTGATGATGTGGAAAACTGCTTAACCTTATCGCTCTATTTCTGGTTGCTGGCCTAGGACTGTTGAGACCCTAGTTTCCCCGGGAGGTTTCCCAGTTATGAAAATGGTGAAACTTCTGAAATCCAGAGGAATTGGGGAGAAGGCCAGCTGGAATGATGAACACAGGGCAATCAGGTTTATTATTTTCAAGAAATGGGATTACAGATGTGCAAGGAGCCTAGCAGTGTTTCTTCTTGAATGCTTCCAAAGACGGAAGGCTCATTATTCTATTTTATGCTTAGGAAAATCTTCTTTTACCTGCCCTGGAATCTGCCTACCCAGAAGACCATGCTTGTCCTCCAGTGTTTACAAACAATAGACACTGCCTGATCCCCACACAGTCCTCCAACACTTGATAGCACCTCACAGCATGCTCTGGGCAGACTGACCATCCTCAGAATGCAGAGCTATTGTTTCCATAACAAATGTCTTGCACTTTTAACTAGAAACACAAGATATTTAGAAATCTCTAATTAGCCTCTAAATGAACAGCTGTATAAATTCAGGGCTTAGCACATTTTGGATACTATCTGTAGGAGCTTCATTTTATAGGTAAACAAACTAAGGTTCCCATAGGAGAGACGTTGAGCAGAGCCCTACTCCCCAGTTGTAGGACTTGTGTTTAAAGTCTCTTCATTTTACACAACATTTTCCTTTTCACAAGATATTAGCTTTTCTTCTCTCTCTTTCCCCTTTCCATCCTTTCTTTCTTTCATTTTGTTTTCTGAGACAGGCCTTTACTGTGTAGCCCTGGCTGTTCTGGAACTTGCTCTGTAGACCAGGCTAGCCTCAAACTCACAGAGATCTGCCTGCCTCTGCCTCCCAAGCACTGGGATTAAAGGTGTACAGAAGCATTTTAAGCCCTTGGAAGTGACTGGAAAATTTTGCTCTTCACAGTATTTTAAACATTTCTCCATCAAATTATATTTGTACCGTCTGTCAATAAAGTAAGGCTTAGCACAGAACTGAGCCTGTGCTGCACTGTAGCTGAAGGGAAGAGTGGAGTTATACTGTTGAAGAAACATGTCTCTCAACATACATGAGTCCTCCTTGCTCTGTGTAGTCAGAAGACAATTGCTTCTTTCCTTAAAACACCAGCTCAAAGCCAGGCAGCGCAGCTCCAGGACAACCCAGACCAGTGTCCACAAGGCTCAGCCACCCATTCAACTTAGAAGACCTTCCTGACATTGGAACAGAGAATGAATTTGGTGGGACTGGTGGCAGCCTGCTCCCTGTCATGTTTACTTTCAAGTTTCATATCCTTTTTTTTTTTTTTTTTTCCTTTTTTGCCCCCTTTTTTAAAAAAAAAAAAAAAAAAACCCCCAAAAAACGAAACCGGGGCCCCTGAGGTTTCCCCCCCCCCCCCCCCCCCCCCAGTCCCTAGCCATCCAGCAGTCACATGGTTTACAGGGACGTTCCTCTATGTCCCAACCCATAACAAGCTCCTTCTTCTCTCAGCAAGGTATTGCGTTTCCAGTCCTGGCCCTTGTTTTGGCATCCATCACAAGCTTCTCCCCGCCCCCTGCCGCTTCCTGCTTTGCATGGGTGCTAGGCTCCCCGAATTCTCAAATCACACAGACCAAGGCTCTGATATTTCCTCAGCAACCAGCTGGCTGGCTGGCTGGCTCTTTGTATATTGGCTTTATTTGCTAGATGACAACTCTTCTATCTGCATCTGAAGGTTTTGTAAAGACGATACAGCGCTCAACAGTTGCCTAACATAACCCTGACCTTCAGTTCAATTTCATGGCAGATAACTTTTCAGTATTCTATCGTGGCCCAGAAGGAGGAAACCACAATCTCTTACTTCTCTCACATGCACCCAGCAGGTGTGCTACAACGACCGGAGGAGAGGACTCTTTCTGGTGTACAGTGATTTGGCAGCAAACCCACCATCACAAACATTCTCTGCAGCATTTAAGGGCAGCTCCTCCAGGCCCCTTTCCCCTCCTAGATTCTTTGCCTCAGTAATTATCTTGCGGGCAGGCCCACCCTGTCCCGCCACCATTCACACCTGTCAGCTTGTATCTCAGGATACGGTTCTCATTTGACAGACTCTGAGAACTTGCTGTCCAGGCAAAGAAAACTTTACGGTGACAAATCCAACACAAACCTTATGTAACTTAGCGTGTCAACAAACAGGAGACACAGAGGGACGAGGGAAAACAAACCCACATGAAAGGTGAAAAACAAGGGATTTCAGTAGGCTCCTGGTGTTCTTGTTTTCCAAGCCCCTAAAAACGGATCGAATTTCTTAAGCTTAAAACATTCCTAAAGGGACTCAAATATTGCAAAAGTTTCTTTTAGCTGAGAATTGACGTTAACCTTCATAGCTGAAATTTTAACAAGTTGCATTATGAATTCCTTTAGCCAAGAGTATATATGCATAATATTGACTGACTTATTAATAGTATTTCTTGTCCACTTAATTAGCAAATAATGACAGACAGGTTTCATATATATATATATGTAATTACATATTACATGCTGGTCATAAAAAATCAGGGGATCTTCCAACTTCTCTAATGCTTGGAATAACTGAGTATACTCTTTTTAATAAAGCAAACAATTTTTGTTCTTGTTCCTTTTGCAGAGTATTTATTTAGTCCCCGATTTTTGTATTACAGATAATTAAAAAAACCCCGAAAACACAAAACCAAACCAAAAGCCAAAAACTTTGCCCTAATGAGTGAAGTATGGTATAACCCCACGGAAAGGCTCCACAACTCAGTTGAAGGTGAAGGTCAGTGGTGATGCCATCAAGGCAGCATAGCAGTTCCTAGCAGGTGACTGGGCTGCTGCCTAACCCCTGCTCCTGCATCTTTCATCACTTACCTTGTGCAGGTCCTTTCTGCTATCAGGCTTTCAGACTGTTCAGATTTTGGACTCTCCAAATCCAAGATTTTGTGAGGCTATGGGAGATGTGGAGGATATCTGGAGAAGCTCGCTGTACCTCAGGACATGAGTCCCAGAGCAGGAGGAGACTGCAGTATGAAAACCTTGCCCCAGACGTGAGAGCACAGAGTAGCATACATTGCACTTTGTATAGCATGGGCTTAGCCTCCCTCTGAGAGATCAGTGATCACCAGAGGCCCTACCATTGAGCTTTCAAGAAGCAGAGGAGGCTGGTGTTGGGAACCTTGGACAGTAGGGAACATAGAAGTAGAGTCAGCTTTATGAGTGAAAGAAATATGACGTGGAACCTTGAAGGCTGACCCTTTCCAGCCCAGTGTTGCCAAGGAGGACGATCCACTCCATGAAACCTGGGCCAAGCTCTGGCTCAGACACACAGGCAAAAATAGAAAGGGGCTGCAAGAAGAAATGTGTTTACTTTTGTGATTTCCCTCTGTGCCTCTTAACAGTATTATGATCTCTCTGCAAACAGGCAGTAAGAGCTGCGGGCCTCACCTCTGCTGATAAACCTTCACAAATAACTCATGTGTGAACCTAAAACCTTAACTTCTTGTGGTAACTACCTGAGCAGCTGGAACACAAGTTTAGCAGGCAGTGTGATGAAGAAGAAAGAGGGGCCGAGGAGCTGTTACAACTGAGGGGACTGGGAAAAACCCCTCTCCAAGGTGTCATAAATAGAGCCTTTGTAGTAAACAGCATAAAACTGATGATTTAGGTTTGTGAAGTCTACAGTGAGTTTTCTACTAAGGAGGACTTTATCCTCAGAGGTAACAGGTCACGGCTGAGGTTATTTTTGGCTATTATTTGTAAACTTGAGGGGTGATACTGGAATTTGCTGGGTACAGGGCTGCTGATAAATATCATATAATACACAGGAATGCCAGACTCTGGAAAGCCTGGTTTACACAGAAGTGCAGAGAATCAGGGGACAGAAGACATGGGACAGTGGAAGGGAGCAACGAGAGGCTGAACCCGCGTTCAGGGCATGAAGCTTTCACCAGCTATGTTTTCAAGCTTTGCTCTCTCTGACTAAGGCCTTTGATTTCCCTTGGAATTCCTAGATGTTTGAATAGCTTTTATACAGAACATCTTCATCCTGAACACACCAAGCCCTGCCGAAGTACAAAGGGCACTACTGTAAGAGACGGCACTGATATAAACATACACAGTTACTAAACAAGTAGGATTGGAAGGTGGGTGTCAGGAGCATGAGGGACAAAACATATGCCCATAACTCTGTCTCTGTGAGTCAGGGTTTCCGAGGTGACAGCACAGAATAGCAACTGTAGGACACACTGGGTTATGCTGGGAACGGGTGGGACTGATTTGGGACACAAGTGAAGTTAGGAAAGACACAGGTTTTCATCTAGAGATCCAAAGACACACGGAAGGGCTAGGCAATCGGTGCATACCATTCTGGTACCCTTACACAGTAAGCCACTCAGCAGTTGTGACACATAGTTACCTGTGGTTTCCAGTGGGAGAGACAAGGGCACTCCAGAGTCAAGAGGTTTTAGAGAAACAGGTGCAATGAAGTCATGGTCAAACCATTTATTTACTGTAAACTTTAGACTTTGCTCAGAAAAACAACTGATGTTGTCCCTCAAATCCCTGCCTACAGCACTCCATTTGAGCAAATAAATGGAGAGAGAGAGAGAGAGAGAGAGAGAGAGAGAGAGAGAGTCCATATTCACAGCAGAAAGGTCCAAGACACAGGATATTTCAAGTCCAAGGGTACAGGAAGAAAACTCTCTCCTTTAGATACAAATTTCCAGCAGCAAAATATATTATCCTTAATACTTGACCAGTGAGGTAGATACATGGAAACATCAAACAGACAGACAGACAGACTGACTGACTGACTCAGTCCTCCAGGACCAACACACTTCAGACAGAAACTTTTAAGTTCCATACAAAGAGGAACTGAACTGCACAAGAAAACACTAAGCACTCAAATACAGTTTCTCTCTCTCTCTCTTTCTTGTTTGCAGCTTAAAAAAATAAAATTTAAAAAAGGCAGAAGGATGCGCCCCTTCTGCAAATCTCTATACAATTTTATTCTAAAGTTATGACACTCAAGTTAAATAGTCTGGTTAGTGTCCTAGGGTCTTAGAGAGCAGAAAGCCTGCACTACAGTGGCGAGTCGTTTGTACTACAGCTCCTCCCTTGGGCGTCAGTGCTAAGGCTAGGCACAGTACCTTGACAGTTCACAAAGCCTTCCATGCCTTGGGGGTCCTCACATAGCAGTTCATGTTCTTTCTCCTGCCCCAGCTGACATATGGTGGGCTCCCCTGTATAGTCTGTTCTGCCATTACTGTTGCTAGAGAAACCGTTCCCGTAGGTTTTTGAAGAAGACCTGCGAAGGCACAGAATCTCCTGAAAGGCAATCCTGAAATCTGGACTCCGGCAGTAGATAAGAGGATTGAAAGCAGAGTTGACGTAGCCCAACCAGTTAAGGAGAATGTAAATTTCCTTAGGGATGAGGTTGTCCCGGATGACATGCACAATATTGACAATGAAGAAGGGCAGCCAGCAGAGGGTGAATGTGCCCATGATGATGCCTAAAGTCTTGAGGGCTTTGTGCTCTTTCAAGCAGAACTTGGAGGACCTTCGGAGTCCGTGCCCGCTCCGCCCATCCTGCTCCATCTGGCTGAGGTTTTGGGCGTGGAATCTTCCCTCAGATTTGTCTATCTTCTGCAGCTGCCTTTTGGCCACCTGGAAGACCCTGGAATAGACAAAGACCATCACCACTAGGGGCATGTAGAAAGACACGATCGAGGAAGCGATGGCATAGGCTTGGTTCGTGAAGAAGTCACAGCAAGTCTCCTTGGTATAACAGTTGATGGCTTCCCGGTGGGTGGCACGGTACCAGTGCATCTGGATAGGCAAAAACGAGGTAAGGCCGGATACAATCCATACCATCAGGATGACCACTCGGGCCTTATTCTTGGTCAGCAGGCTCTGGTACTTGAAGGGCGATGTGATAGCAACATAGCGATCCACTGCAATCACACACAGGGTCTCGATGCTGGCTGTGACGCACAACACATCAATGGAAGTCCAGAACTCACACCAGAAGTTGCCAAAATTCCACATTTTCATAAGGATGTGACTGGCCCCAAATGGCACCACCGCTAGGCCCATGACTAGATCAGCACACGCCAAGGAGGTTATGAAGTAGTTGGTGACGGTTTGTAGTCGCTCGAACTTGGCAATGGCTGTGATGACCAGCACATTGCCAAACACGATGGCCAGGACGATAACCGACATGACGATGGCCATGCCCACCACCCACGCTTCATCCCGTTCCTGAGTGATGTCGTGGTCTGGCGCTCGGCTTCCGTTGGGTGCCAGCAAGAAGTCGCTGTCGTTCCCGTGTGGCCCCATGGCTGGCAGGCTGGCAGGTGAGCGCACCGGCTTTCGGTGCCCAGGCGCTCTCAGCGGGTGCACCTCCGACGGGGCGCAGCCGGCGGGGGGCGGACTCCTGGAAGCTTCATTCAGCGGCCGTAGGTGACTGTGCTGGGGGGTGCGTCCTGCACACTCAGCTCGTGGGTGCTCGGGGCTCGCAGTGCCTGCCAGCTGCAGTCGGAACGCGGGAGAAGCAGTCTTGCAGTGCTGCCCTGCCCGTTATGTGCACCAGACTTTAGGGGAATTGCCCAGTGACGTGCAGCAACTTTGGGCCAATGGTACGGCCGCATACCCAGAGGGGCGAGGCACCAAGGGCCAACCCTCCCTGCCTAGCCCGCCTCCTCCTGGGGTTGGTTCGGGCGGGGCCCAGCTGCTCCCCAGAGGTCCCTGCCACCACTCCCTTCCAGCTACCCTGGTTGGGATACCAGAAATCTGGGGCTGCTGTGCGACCTGCTGGAGGTGTTACCTGTCCGTGCAGGTCACCTGTGAGGGCTGAGAGGTCTCTGGACGCCGGTGGCGCAGGGTGCATTTTCTTTTAGGAACAGAAAGAGCAAGCTCACCGGGACACGCACACACAGGCACAAACGCACCCTGCCGACCGGGACATGCTCAGACTTATGCCGAACCACAGCCACAGACACCAAGACACACCCACGCCCGCTCACGCTGGAGACGACAGCTGTCTCCTGGTCCAACACAGAGAGAGAGGTGGCTATAAACAAACCCAAGAACACCCAGAAGCATGCAGAAAGAAAGGCACACAAGCCCTCCCGGGGAGACGTGGAGTGCGGAGCACTTAGACACGGGGTACCACCGTCCTCTAACACTCATAAGTGACACCCCATTCGCAGACACCCAGTGTATTCCCTTTCAGTTATTTGGCAAGAGCACAGGAGGTGACTCCAACAGCTACAGAGTTTCTCAGCACACTTTGTGAAAAATATTTTTTTGGCGTCCTCCCTCCCTCCTTGAGAACTTGCAGGCACCCACCAAGGGAGTAACTTCACCTTCGCATTTCTTTAGGAATGAAGTATACACATTTGGGGAGAGTTGGGGAGGTGTTATTCTTAATTCTTGGGAGTGACATCATTTTCTTGTTATATGGTGGATATTTGGGGATGCACTGAAAATAAAAATGAAAACGCAATAATTTTATTTTTTACAATTTAAAAAATTAATCTACATTATTTATGTTATGTGCCTGGGAGTATTATCTCTACCTTTGCCTGTGTACCACGTTTGTGCCTGTTTTGGGGGTCAAGAGAAAGCATCAGATTCCCTAGGACTGAATATACAGATCGTATCAGCTCACAAGCTGCCTTTGTGAGTGCTGGGAACTGAACCCTGGTCCTCTGGAAGAACAGCCAAAGTTCTTAGCCACTGAGCTATCTCTCCAGTCTGCATAATTTTTTTCCAAACAATTTCTTTAGTAACTCCATTGTAGGTATAAGCATATTAATTTTATTAATTGTATGTGTTGGCTGGATAATTCACTAATCTTTTAGGCTGTGTCATGTGAACATGCCACCGTTGGACTATTTCTGCCTTAAAAAAAAACACCTCCCACTTTCATAAAATTCATCATATGAAAAATGTGTTTTCTAGGGTCCATTTTAAAACTATAGAAAGAAAATGATAGTTGTTCCTTCTCACTAAAAAAAAAAATCAGACCAAGACTAAGATTTCGTGAAATACTAACCTTTGCAGCTGGCACATGACTTGACTATTAGGGAAAAAAATTAATTTTCAAGGTTTGATTTCAGATGTATTATGTTTGAAAGACCGAAAGTCTTTCACACGGAATAAGCAAACATACTGTGTAGATTACATAATAACATAACAATGGCTGACATTTAGGGCACATTCTGCTATGTGCCTTTTGTGCATTATTGCATTTAATCCTTCCCACAGTCCCATGGGGTATTTTTAGCTCGATTCTCCAATGGGGCTCAGAGCTTGCCCATGGACACTGGCCAGGCAGCACCAGAATCTGCATCTGAACCCAAATCTGTCTGATTCTGAGACCCATTTTCTTGCAACCTTTCTAAGGTGCCGTGTTATTCTGTGCAGAAAAAGGGAGGGCTCAGAAGAAGCCTACAGCTGGGGTTGGAGCACCTGGGTTCCAGGTTCACCTTGGAAGTTTACAATCAATTTCCTTAGTCAAATCACAAAGAAGGGATGGAATTCTACCCATCTCTAAGGGGATTGCTGCAGGTGTGTGTGTGTGTGTGTGTGTGTGTGTGTGTGTGTATGTGTGTGTGTGTAGAGAGGGGGCGAGGGAGGGAGAGAGAGAGCCACTTTCATTGTGATGAGTGTAAATCAAATTCTATAGAAACCCTAAGTGCTGGTTTGTAGCTAAATATCAGACAAATGTGAGTTTGTCAGTGAACTTTGGGCAATTTACTTACTTATTTAGAACACATTACTCGTTTCCTCTAACAGAACAGAACTTTGTGAGAAAAAAAAAAGTAGGTTCAATGTTTACTTCAGAAATGGGGCTTAGAAATGGAACCCACACGGACCCTTCCACTTCCTTCAGTGACACACACTTTTTTTTTTTTTTGACAAGTGCCTCAAAAATACTTCCCATAAACCACACAAATATCAATTAAAGATCTCTTCTGTTCTCACAGTTTTCAAAGCACACCCACCTTGTATTCGTGTTTTCCAAAACTGGCCCTGGTCGGGTGCATTGTAGGAAGAGGCTTCGTGTTTACGCAACAATCTTTCTTTAAATACACATCTACTTAGAATTGTGGAACTAAAACACTTGAGACCTACTTCCTGTTTGTGAAGGTATGGAATAAATAAACACGGAGTTTAATCTTCCCCCAACAACAGGAAAGACTCAGGCGAGACAGAAAAGACTCCCCTTTCAGGAGAAGCACCATCTTTTATTCATTATGCACTTAGGTTGCCCTGAAATTTAACTATTATAATTTGAGAAACATCTTTTAAAAACCTCACACATACTAAATGAAGAAGAGGAAATAACACTGGTCAAAAAGGAGGTCCTGTGACATCCCCCACCAGTTTTGACAAATGGAGATACTCTTTCCTGCCTGAGGTAGGAATTTCAGAATGTTATCTTTTCTCTGACCTCCTTTAAGGAATCCAAGTCTAGACACAATTAGAATGGGGAAGGGCTTAGCAGACCATTTTGTTTATTTCCTTTAGTTTGGGGGGAAAAAAAACGAGCCCAAAGTGAAGAAATGGGTGTGTCCTGTTCAAGGTGTCAGGAAAGTTAAGGGTCTGGCTCTACCCTCCTGGCTGCACTCCTTTTCCCTACCTAGCAACTGTGATTTGTTTCATTTTACAGTGAGTGAGTCTGCTACGGTTGCTTATGGATCTTGTGACCTTACTGAGTTAAGTAATACTGATTTAGACTAAGCTGCATTTATCTGATGTAAGAAAAATCGAGCTCTTTTATGGTGATTGATCGTGTCTAATTACATATTTTGTCAATCCCTTAAGACACTGATTTGCCATTTTCTGCCTGCCAAACGGGAATAAAAAACATAGTTTGATTTATCTAATGAGTGTTTGAACAGGAGTAAGGTTCTGTACTGCCGGAGAATGTCCGAACACCACTAGTTGGATAGCTAAGAAACCTCCTCCTGGGTCTTGGCTCAGGCTAGAATTCTTCCATCTTCATGATTCTTGGGCAGACAAACATCTGTGGAATTCTTTTGTTTAACATGACTACCTTTTGATAATATCTCTGGACAGAATTATCTCACTATGTTTATGTTAAATGAGGTTAAGAGCACTGAATTACTTAGTATGCTACCTTCAAAAAGATATAGTTATTCCCTTGGTCATGTATTTTTGCATTAAAGGCTAGATATAGAATGCATATTTGCCTCACCATATCATGTGTGAAAGGACCCCTTGAACATGAGTAATATACAATTTGTTATTTTGTTTTAGTTATGAGAGTAAACAAAACACCATTTCCTTGAGAAAAGGAACCAAAATTTCCAGAGAGAAGAATGAACCTGAAAATAATTACTGCTAGCATTTGAGCTTTCTAGTTGTATGGAGTGGTAATGACTTGGGGTGAAGAGTCTTAGTTCTTAGTCTAAGTCTAAGTCAAAGTCTTAGTTCTTTACACAGTGCGTTCCTGAAACTCTTGTGAGGAGCTTTTTTCACAGTGTATTGCTCCCACTGTCCAGATTTTGAACTAAAATCTGTCTTCTTTCCATTTATGCGCATGATTCTTAAGTCTGCCCCCTTGAGGCCACTCGAAACAATCACCCCTCTCTTTTCTTTCTTGAGTTCTTTTTTTTTTATGGTTTTTCGAGACAGGGTTTCTCTGTGTAGCCCTGGCTGTTCTTGACAGGATCCCTCTGAGATCTCTCCTCCTGAGTGTGAAATACCTTGGACCACTATGTCCGATCCCCCTCTCCTCACAGTGCTTCATGTAGCTGTCGATGTTAGCATTGAGATCTGGACCATCCTCAAACAAGCCGTCAGTCACTTTGCGATCACCTTGGCAACTGTGAAGTAGAGCAGGGCAACCAGCAAAGCTCTCCAAACAGGTGCCTATGCCAGATGAATTTAATTTCCTGCTATGCTTGGGTTTTATGAGAGACACGCTAATAAATCCTCTACGTCCCAGGGGCATTGGACGAAAGGAGAAGGCATTAAATTAGAACAAGGGAGGGGAAGGAGGTAGGAGGGAGGGGATAATTCAGTTGACCACATACAGGACTCTTTGACCTGAAAAAAATTATTCATTCAAAGGAACTAAACATCAACAGCTTCCTCGATTGGCTTTTGCAAGAGAATTAAACCCCATAGAAAATGATTTGACTAAATATTTTTTCTAGTTCTCCTAAGCTGGTACAAAAGTATCCTCCTAAGGACGTAAGAGGGAATTTGTGAATATTTATGGAGTGATGGATACCCAGGCATCTGTGATTCTCTTGCTGAGTAGGAGAGGGGTTGCCTGAGTCCCTTCAGGAATGGGGATGAATAATGATCGATGCGTAAGTGTCGGATGTCTGGATGGGAGGGGAGCAATGGGTGAATAGACAGGCCATGAGTAGGGTATGAGCACACCTTAGATCTAATCCCAGGAAAGCCATGGTGTTCGGAGTAACCTCAACAAGTCATCTTCTCTCTTAGAACCTCAACTGTGATCTATGCAGTGGGGAACTTCCTGTCAGAAATGCACTGGCCTGCTGTGGAGGAAGTTTCTTGAGGACCGTTGAGGAGATGGATTCCCAGCCTTGAAGAGCCACTGTGAAGTTGGCAAGGACAACGTAGAATCCTACAAAACAACTTGTTTACAGGCCCACACTCACATTCTGCTTCCTGCCACCCTGATTTCACTGTTCTGAATAGCAGGTATATCATGATTTCCTAGATCATTAGCTCTCTTTTAAGGTCAAATACACTTTTTTTTAAAAAAAATATATTCAACCCTAACCACATATGGAGAACTAGTATCATTTGCCATAGAAACAACCATGAAAGTAACCATGAAAACAAAACAAAGCTAGTGAAATGTAGCTTGATTTTGCGGCCTACCAAAGTCCTGAGCATAAGACAGACTCTCTCTTGAAAAGAAAGACTATCAGTGTGTGTGTGTGTGTTTAAATGGGTTTTCACTTTATATTAAACTTTAGAGGGATTTCAAGATGTAATTTAAACCCAGGTTTTATTGAAATTCTAATTCGTCTTTCTCAATTGAGCAATCTCTTAAATATCTATTTACACTTTTACGAATTTTTTGTTGTAAAAAATTCAAAATCAACCAACACCAATCAACCATGGAATCATTATTAAAGACGAACAAATAGCAATGAGTTTATTGTCAAATCCTGAATGATGGTCACAGGCTTTCAAATATTTATAGTTTTAAATACTAGCCTAAAACTTCATAGATTTTATTGTATCTCATTTTCTCCCCTTCCGCTCTTTTCTCTCTCTCTCCCCCTCTCCTCTCCTCCCACCTTATTCCTTGAAAGTCAACTGTTGAGGAGATTAAGTGGCCTCTCTGTAAAGCATTACTACTGGAGTTTACATAACCCCTACTTCTGATTGACTTGTACTTAAGACATTAGGAAGTATCTTCACTACACTCTGCCTAAAAGCCACCATTAAATAGAGATGAAATTCTATTTCAGCCGAGCTGACTATGAATTCACATTTGATGCATCTCTTTTTTTTCTTTATGGATATTTACTTTATTTACATTTCAAATGTTTTCCCCTTTGGAAACCCCCATCCCAATCCCCCTCCCCTGCCTCTATGAGGGTTCGCCCCCAACCACCCACCTACTCCTGTCTCCCCTCCCTAGCATTCCCCTACATTGGGGGCATCTAACACCCTCAGGCCCAAGGGCCTCTCCTCCCACTGATGGCCAACAAGACCCTCCTCTGCCACATATGTGGCCAGCACCATGGGTCCCTCCATGTGTATTCTTTGGTTGGTGGTCCAGTCTCTGGGAGCTCTGGGGGTGTGTGGCCAGTTGACACTATTGCTCCCTCCATGAGGCTGATAACCCCCTCAGCTCCTTCAGTCCCTTCTCCAACTCCTCCATCCGGGACCCCATGCTCAGTCCAATGGTTGGCTGTGAACCTCCACCTCTGTATTTGTTAGGCTCTGCTGAGCCTCTCAGGAGACAGCTTATCATGCTTCCATTAGCAAGCACTTCCCAGTATCCACAAGAATGTCCAGGTTTGGTGACTGTATATGGGATGTATCTCCAGGTGAGACAGTCTCTGGATGGCCTTTCCTTGAGTCTCTGCTCCACACTTTGTCTCAATATTTCCTCTTGTGAGTATTTTATTCACTCTTCCAAGAAACACTGAAGCATCCACATTTTGGTCTTTCTTCTTTTTAGGCTTCACTTCATATGGTTTGTAAATCGAATCTTGGGTATTCTGAAAGCTTCTGTAAGGCAAAGGACACTGTCAATAGAACAAAACAGCAACGAACAGACTGGGAAAAGATCTTTACCAATCGTACGTCTGATAGAGGGCTAATATTCAATATATACAAAGAACTCAAGATGTTAGACTCCAGAGAACCAAATAACCCTATCAAAAAATGGGGAACAGAGCTAAACAAAGAATTCTCAACTGAGGAAACTCAAAGGGCTGAGAAGCACCTAAAGAAATGTTCAATATTCTTAGTCACCAGGGAAATGCAAATCAGAACAACCCAGAGATTTCACCTCACACCAGTCAGAATGGCTAAGATCAAAAACTCAGGTGACAGCAGATGCTGGTGAGGATGTGGAGAAAGGGGAACACCCCTCCATTGCTGGTGGGATTGCAAGCTGGTACAACCACTCTGGAAATTAGTTTGGCAGATCCTCAGAAAATTGGACATAGTACTATCTGAGGACCCAGCTATACCACTTCTGGGCATATACCCAGAAGATGCTCCAACATGTAATAAGGACACATGCTCCACTGTGTTCATAACAGCCATATTTATAATAGCCGGAAGCTGGAAACAACCCAGATGTCCCTCCACAGAGGAATGGATACAGAAAACATGGTACATTTACACAATGGAATTTTACTCAGCTATTTAAAACAAAACTTCATGAAATTCGCAGGCAAATGGATGGAACTTGAAAATATCATCCTGAGTGAGGTAACGCAGTCACAAAAGAGCAAACACGGTATGTACTCACTAATAAGTGGATATTAGCCCAAAAGTTCAGAATACCCAAGATTCGATTCACAGTGATTTTACTTAAGGAGAGTGTTTCTATGTATCCCAAAACTCTGAATGACAATTGAGAATGGAATTATTCCTTGACAGGTGAGGAGGGAGGGATGTGTGTTGGTGCTTCCTTATGGTGGGAGTGTTAGGTGAATTGCAGTGCTCTCAGATGTTTTAGATTATTAAATGGAATAATGTATTTAAGGAACTTAGCACAGTGTTTCCAAGAGAAATATTTATCATCATCATAGTAGGAATCAATTGTTGTTGCCATCATCATCATCTTTGCCATTGGCATCATCATCATCATCACCATCACCACCACCACCACCACCACCACCACCACCACCATCATCATCATCAACATCATCATTGTGAGTTTTCTGGGACAAATTCTATTTCAGGAAATCCTATTCGTTTCCTTAAGGGCAACCCTTCAAGTGAATAAATAAACTGATCCAGCAGGGCACGGATCCTTTCTATACACTAAATTACCTATAATGGACTTGTTAAGGTTTTGCATTAGATTGGCTGACAACTGCAAGTCCTCAAGGTGAGGACTTACTTGCTAGTTTTGAGTAAGTGAAGTGAAGGAGAAGTAGCTGAGCATGGAAAGAAGCAAAGAGTCAGGCAAAATCTGATTCTTGGAGCAGTGCTGGAGCAACCCAGGAGCCAACTGCTTCCTTCAATTGTTAGTGGAAACCCTGAACCAGTTACTTAATCTGTGTCCCACTTTGCTTATCTGTAAGTGTTCTTATCTCACAACCTCACGGGATGTGTGAGTATCAGACAAGTTAGTATCTCCCATGTGGTCAGGATTAACTTGGCAGATAGTTTGTGCTACATGTGTTACTGACAGTAAACCCAGAGCGCCTATAGAAAGGCCCATTATTGACAGAGTTCATAAAACAGGCTGCAGAGAAGAGATGGGTCATGTGACTTGGGCTGAAGAAGTCCTATGTGTAAACTGTATGGGTGCTGTGGCATGCCGGGGGGATGGCAAGGAGATGCAGTGTCCCCCGGGCTCTGAAAGAAAGAAGCAAAGGGGTCGTGGTGATCAAGCCATATCTGAGGTAGAAGACATGGGAAGAAGCAGAGCTGATGAGGAAACCATAGGAAATGAAATTGATTGAGGAAAAGACAGAGGAAGCGGAGAATCTTCAGGAAGGAAATCACTGTAGTTCTTCTCCAAAATAGGATCTTCTGCTGCTGGGGCACAGAGAAGGAAAATCATGTCCCGGGTCAATGTATCAGTTACTTTTCTATCACTGTGGTAAAACACCATCACCAAAAGAAACTTGTGGGACAAAGACAACTTATTTTGGCTGGCTCTTCTAGAGGTGTAAGAATCCATCTTGGCAGAGAGACACGGCAGCAAGTGGCTGCCATGACAAAGAAGCCAGAGAGTTCACACTCAACCATAAGCCTGGAACAGAGAGATTGAACTCTCAACGCCTGCCCCTGTGATTTACTTCCTCCAGCAAGGCAGCACCTACGAAGCCTCCTCAAACACTACTACCAACTGTGAGTCAAGTGTTCAAATCCCCAAGCCTATGGAGGACATTTTTCAATCACGACAGTCAAAGAGAGGTCAAAGGTGTCCTAACTGTGTCTACAGACTGTGGGTCAGGGAACATGGAGAAACTAGTCCTGGCACTTCCTTGTCCTCTATGACTGTCCCTCACCTGGCCTCTGTTTCCAGATACATAAAGCGATAAGATCAAATCAAGAGTTTGTAAGATCAGTTCCTGGTACATCATAGTCAGTTGGAACTTACTGTGGAACTGAAAAACAATAATCAAATTTTCTGTATGGTATCCTTTACACACCAGGAACTGGATGGGGCACCTTGATGCTATTTTCATTCGTATCTTAGGTTTTATTCTCAGTTCTGTACAACCTTACAACAGAGGCGAAGCTATTCCCATTCATGGGTGGGACAGTGGAGATTTAAAGACACAGGGCAGTGTGCCCCAGCTTATATAATAAATAATAGAAGGGCTCTTAAACTGGTTCCATCTGATTACGAGCCTAAGTCTGAATCATTGTCATAAGACTCAACCCCAAATGTGTGGCTTAAAAACAAAGCTGTATATTCTGCCTGTGGAGGAAGTGCCCTGTTGCCAGGGGCTCACCGTTGAGCTTTGCAAGACTACTGGAGTTAAGAGGCATCAGTTTCCACACTTACGGGAACAAGGCCAAAGAACCAAGAGTTTGAGCCAAGCACCCCATTCATGATTTCTAAAAAGAGAGGCAAGATACTAGTGCTTGGATGTTGTTGGCCATGAGCCCCTGGGCTCTGCTCATGGCCCTTTCCTATGTCTTCATTTGCCTGATTTCCTTCAATGCTCATCTCCTGCATGGGTTCAGCCGCCTAGAATGCATGCACGCATGCATGCATGGACATGTACTCACTCTACTTGGCTTTCTCCAAGAAGACTTGCTTACTGGTAGACTGAGTTAGATCATCAGTATGTTGTGTTGTTCCACACACTGAACCTACAATAGCTCTCATCTAATGTTAGCATTAATCCCCAATTGGCTTGTTATATTACCTTACTTGTTTGTATTCACAGTATCCCAATACAGGGTCAAGGCTACAGAAGACAAGTACTTCACATGCAGGGGAATGGGCAACCCTACCCCAGACCTAGACTTGCTTAAAGTTCCATGGGAGAGGCTTGCCATTGTAAGGAAACAAGGAGGTAGGTGTCTCTGATAATAGTGGCAATTAGTATGCAAACTCAAATCCTGTGTAATGTAGTAAATACCGTTTCATAGCTACAAACTTGATTTGATGGGTGGTTGGGGTCCAGCTCAGTACCTCACCTTCCCGAAGAGATATTAGGAAGAAGACACAGGAAGACTCCTAAGAAGAGCAAGTATTAGGTAGCCAGAGGATTCCAGCCAACAGACTAATGGGATTTTTAAAATGAAAATGAGTTGTAATGGCTATTGGGAGAAAGTGGTTTGGTGGAATTTATTAAAAATGTAAAGGTCCTTTCATCTAGAAGTCCAGTGGTACAAAGTTCTCTCTTAAATGTGAGTTGCGAAAGCTATTCTAGTAAAGAAATATTCTTAGGTACTAGTTGCTCAGAAGAGAAAGTATCTAAACAGATGAGAAGAAAACCATATACTGGACCTAGCAAGCTAAGCAAGGCCATTCCACAGAGACGTGCTCAGGAGCCCAGTGCCAGAGAGCAGATTCGGCAGGGTCCTCTATTTGGTGCTCCTTAGAATAGTTTAGATTTAAAGAGGCGGGGCTAGGGGTTGGGGGAGGGGCTAGCTGGAGCAGGACAGACAAGGGCAATAGTTTTTGACAGGTCATGCTTTCCTGGGGTTCTGGAACATACTATCACAGTTGAAATAATCATGCTATTTTACCGTAGCATGAGGGTAGGGAGGACATTTGCTGGTAACCGCAAAGAAGTAAAATTAGAAAGTGTTAGGGTTTCTTTTTTGTTTTTTGTTTTTTCAATCTGTTTAGAAAGGGAGGAGGAAGGATGTAAGTAAAACGAAACCAGGAAATGAAAATGATGATGGGTAAAACTTAACGAGGAAGCTTCTAGAAGAGAGCTGGAGCTGGCTGGAGCTGGCTGGAGCCATTCTGTGGGCCTGTTTTCCACGCTGAGTGCATCTATATGCTATCTATGCATGCAGCTTGCTGATGGGCCCTTTGGAACAGTCCAGCTGAGCAACAGGGCTACAGATCATTCTGTCTCAGAGGTGCCCTGAAGGCTCACCTCAATCAGCAGGACCTTACTTCAGCAAAGGAGCCTAAGAGGTGGCTGCAGGCATTGAGAGGGTGGTAGGAAGCCACACCGACCCTTGCCCCTTCTAAGTCCTCCCTGTCAGTCAGTTTGCACCTGCTGCTCCTGGTGCTCAGAGCTTTCTTCACCCACCCCACCCCCATTTAACACTCTTGTGCTTACTCACTTCCTAGTTTCGAGCTTAATTATTTCTTCCTGTGGTAGTCAACTTTCCCACCTTAGATACACCACTGAGCCCCCTTGCTGTCTCAGCGCGTATCCGGACTCTCTATATCTTGGGTTTTATCCATGAGATTATTCTACTAATATCTTTTCCCAGAAGACTTCTCAATGCTGCAAGCCCTTACCAGCTGGAGTTCTGCACATGTTGACACTCAAGACATCATTGTGGGAAGCAAGCTCCCATTTTCTTGCTAACCTTCCTCATTTTGAGTGTTCCAAGTCCCTTCAAGGACTGTAGGGCTGGGATTCTGCTCACTCGCTTCCCCTCCACAGACCCTCACATATTAGCCCCACCCGGAGGACCTGTCAGTCACTGAGGTGGTTAGCCCCACCCTCTCTCTCTCACTTCCGCTCTCAAGACTCCGCCCTCAAAGCCTACAGTCAATGCCTTATTTAGTCTTTTCCCAGTATCGAGGGACCTCTCCTCTCCAAGTTGTTGCCAAACAAGGCCCATTTCCATCCTCATATTTCAACAGTGGGTTCCCAAGGCTACAAGACAAAACTGCATGGAGTCACTCCTTTTAGCTTCTTGGTTCCCTTCGCATCCATCACTTCCTCAATGCCTCCAGACTCCCCCGGCCCCCTTTCTTCACCAGAATTGCTCCTATCACTGCTGTGGAGGTAGAGATGTCGGGTGGAGGGGTGGAGAGTGGGGTTGTATGTTTGTTATTGTTTTTTGTTTGTTTTTATCCTCACGCCAGTTAAATGTTTCGTCACTTCTAGCTTTCCCAGCCCTTCTTTATGCTAACTGTCTCAGGAATTTTCCCAACTACACAGTCTGCTCCTGTTATTTATTGGTACAGGGGCTTCAGTGAACCCAACCCTACGCTCTCTGCCCGGAGCAATGCCTACAAGTTGGCACTCACAGGTTGCATCTGGCCCACAGATGGTTTTTTGGTTTGGCCTGCAGAGTTTAAAGACTGAACCAATCTCAAGCAGTTAAAATTGGAATTACGTGTATAATTTTAGAAGCATAGCTTCTCATAAAATCATCAGTGGACCAGCCTTACCAGAAATGTGGCAACAGTAAATAAGAGCTGCAAAGGAGAGTTCTCCACTTGGCTGTGTGGTCTTGGGTTTACTAGAGTCTATTACTCCCTAGGTACTCCTGGTTTTCAGGCTAAGAGGTTATCCGTCATCTATCTACCAATACACAAGCAGTGATTCACCTCACGGTGCCATTTTTTTTTTTTTTGGTGCTAGCTTCCTGCCTTGTGAAGCCCTCCACCTTGCTATCTGTATTTGGCTATAAGCATTTTCAACTTCAAGCAGGGGACGTGGCTCAGTGGGTAAGAATATTCACTGTGCAAACATGAGGACTGGAGTTCAAATTTCCAACAGCCTCATATAAAGTACTAGTGTAGCTGGATGTGTTTATAGCTCTGATGTTGTTATAGGGCAGAATTGAGAGAATCCCCAGGGCTGGCTGACGGCCAGCTAGTTCCAAACCATCGTGAGCATGAAGTATAGTGAGAGAATATGTCTTAAGGGAATAAGGCTGGACATCTGATATCTTCTTCTAGTCTCTACACCTGCAGGGGCATGCAGACAGACAGGCAGACAGACACACACACACAGAATTGTTAGTCCCTCATACTTACATATTACTTAAAACTCACAGATCATCTTTACTTTTTATGTGTAGGCTGAAAATATGGATATTTAAAATGTTCGGTTTTGTATTTTCCTACCTTTTCTGGATTTTTTCCTGTAAGCATGCTCTCCTTTTACAAAGCTAGACTCCAAGCAGAGGAGACACCTGCATGTCTTCAGCCATGGATGTTAGCCAGGAGCACGTAGCTCCCTGTGTACTATTTGCTTATGCTTATTGGGTCCAATATCCAACTAGGTCACTTCTTATTTCATGATATCACCTTTGGCTCATCAATTAATATAAATTCAAATCATTTCTCACTTTCACAGTCTTGGAATTGTCTTACTGAGGTACAACATACAGATAGATACACATTTTAGGTATATTTCATTTCATTTTATGAGTATATTTTAGTTAAAAAATTTGTAGTTTATGTATGAAATACTGTGTCCTGTTATGACATTTTCATATATTATATGTTAATGAATGCTCATAAAGAGACTCCCCTTCTGGGGAGGGTAGTTTGTGCTCATAATTCCAGAACTTTGGTGCAAAGGCCAGAGATTTGCAAATGCATGCCTGGACCACACAGCAAATTTTAGGCCAAGAACCTTGAAACCGAAATAACTAAGAGGCAGGAACGTTCAACAGCAGACTATTATTTTGTACATAGTGCCTAGTGTGAGACAGCACACCTGCCCTTGTTAGCTCATTTGAGCTTTGGGGTCTAGAGAGGCCGTAGGATTGCACATAAGGAAACAGACTTCAGTCTCCCAGTTAATGAATGGCCACGCTCAGACACAAACTGAGCCTCCTTATCTTCTCAGTTCCCAGATGAGCCATGGGAAGCAGAGGCAGAGACCTGGGACAGCACTGCAGGGAAGCAGTTGCACAGAAACCCCAGGCCTTTGCAAGTAAAAATCAGCTCTTGGTCACCTCCCGGTTGTGTTCCCTTTCCCTAGACCTCTACCCCCGCCCCTGCTGTCACTTTGGTAATCTCTCCCTTTACTTCTCATAGTTTGCAGTTAAACCTTGCGTGCAATGACTCATTTTGGAATCAGTGTGATCAAGAGTTGCCTCGAGAGAGAATTGCAGGCCTGGCTTTCTTCCTTTATTGAGACACATTAACAAAAGCGACAGAATCAGAAACAGGGAAATGCTCTCTATTTGTGCACAGGATGGTGAAAGACAGATATAGCATCTTACAGACTTGAGGGTGTCAGCGTCATTCACAATCCCCTGGTGCTCCTTGTGCATGTTGGGAAGGGTTCTCAAGCATCTTGCTCCTCCTTCCTGCCACAGATAGTGAACCCAAATCTCAGAAGAGAAAAAAAACGTTCTGCAGAAGAATATGGTTGGCATGTGACAGCCATCAATAGAAACACATTTTTCAGACTCATCCCTAACCCCTTTTGGTCCATAGGCTTCTGGTTCAGGCTTTGGCTTGTGCTGTTCATGCATGTTGAAGCTGCTGCCTCTCAGATTCTCTTTCATTTCTGTGATGCAGGGGCTGAGACCTGCAAACTCCATTTCTGAGGATTTCTTGTTGGGTATCTTGAAGATCACACTGGCAGCCAGGGATGGTTGGTACTCACCTCTAGCTCATCTCAGCATCCCTGCATAAGCTGTGCCCCTTCTCTGACACCCATGTTCTCGTCATATGATTCTTCCTCCTTTTGAGATCTAACTGCTGCCCAGCTGTGAACTTCCTGTGCACAGCATTTCTCTGGCAGCCTCTCTGCATCCTTCCGTTCTCTTGTTCTGGCTGGCGGTAGCATCCCCCCAAGTTACTCGGCTTTCTGAGCATTTTCTTTGTACAACCTTGGGGTAACTGTGCAACACATCCCTTGCCTTAAGTGCCTGCTATTTGAAACAACCAACACAGCTTCTCATCTCTATACTCAACTTCAATCAATACAATGCTTACAAACTTCTCTAGCTCACACAGACTTTCCTTATGAGTATCCACAAAACCACAAAAAGAGGTGAGATCTGAAAAACAAGATGAGACGGTGACGTTGGTTCACGAGGTAGCTACTCAGGATCCATTTGGGTTCTGAAGCATACTGAGAGGTTGCCAGGACTACAGGGAGTTTGAAGTCTTGCAGGGAGGATGGGTATGATAAGAACTCTGGTGATGCAGGACACTGGGAGGCCAGCAGAGAGGCCTTGACTCTGGAATGATGAGGTGGCAGAATGCTAGATTTGCTTAGAAAGTTAGATGTCACTGAAACCTGAGAATCAAGCGGGAGGAAGTTTGTCAAACAAGTTTGTGGGTTATGGGAGGTTGTTAAAGGAGACATTGAGGGCAGAGACGATAGATAAGAAAACTTGTCACAAGGCCTGTCCAGGTGGAGTTATTACCTTCCCTTGGGTATGTACACTGAAGTCCTCACCCCCAATCAGAATGTGACCTTATTTGTAAATAAGGTTGTGCTCTCTCTCTCTCTCTCTCTCTCTCTCTCTCTCTCTCTGTGTGTGTGTGTGTGTGTGTGTGTAGTTAAATGAGAGCATAGAACAGACATGAAGTTTCTCATCTCATAGAACAGGTGTCCTTAGACAGGGGACAGATTTGGAGACAGACGAGTACACTAAAGCAGAGGACCACACAAGTAGGAGGTCAAGACTGGAAAGATGTGTCTGCATTCTAAGTAGTATCAAATGCTGCCAACAAACCCAAGAAGCCAGGAGAAAACCCACTGAGCAAGTTAGGCTCTCATCCTTGTCCCTTAGAACCAGTTAGTCCTCATAATACCATCGATTTCAGACTCAGACTGTGAGATAAGACACTTTCTCACTGAAGGCACACAGTTTCTGGTACTCTGTTGAGGCAGCACTGACACAAACCAACAAAATAACATAAGGAACAGTGGTGAAGTGGGCTCCATGGCTCACTAATTATAGTTGTCATTCAGCCAGGATCTGGGCTTAGAAGTATTAGCTCATTCACCTATGACCACTAGACTACCAATTATCTAAAATAAAGAGAGTAAATCTAGGGAATCTTGATGAGTTAGTTGGCTAAGGTTACTCATTTCATATATAATGTTTAGATTGGGTTTTGAATTTAGGCTGAGAAGTACCTATTGATAACACCATTACCCCGTGAATGTAGTCTTTTTATTTTATTTTTTAAATTCTGAGAGTAATACCTATACTTACAGATTTTGAGAGATTCAGGTTACTTGAAGTCTAATTTGTAAAAGATAAATTACTTATTACTATAAAAGATGAATTTATCAATGATAAATAAAATACAATAATTTATAAATTATAAATGTACTCTCTTTTTGTGTCAATTTATATGATATTGACACACGAATAATATCACCACTATGAATTGAGAACCATCATCCTTGGAACTTTTAAGGAGACTGTAATGGTCCATTTTTTATTTTAGTATAATGAATGGGCTGGACAAGAGGATGAGTAGACACTGACTGTTATTATGAAGCCATTTCTCTTGGAGACTTTCAATAAGGAAGCGAGGGTCAACCACAAACTATTAAAGGATCATCTGAGATCCTTTAATAAAAACTCTAAAAAAAATCCCCAATTAACTGGTATGCTGTCAGTGAGAATTAGCTCTGGCTAATCTCTCAACTAGGCTTAGTGTGATTGGCAAATTCAACTGAATTATGTGAATTAAGTAATTGTGAGCCCGTGTATGTTCTTTGGTTGGTGGTTCAGTCTCTGAGAACCACAGCTTGGTCTTTATGTAGGTCTTGGACAACTGGATCAGGGGCTAACCCAAAAGCTGTTGCCTGTACGTGGGCTGCCTTGTCTGGCCTCAGTGGAAGAGGATGTGCCTAGCCTTGCCGAGACTTGATGTGCCAGGGTTGGGAAGATAACCAGGAGAACTTGCACTCACTCAGAGGAAAGGGGATGGGGGAAGGATTGTGGGAGGGGTGACGGGGAGGAGGGCAGTGGGTGGGATGTAAAGTGAATACGTAAAATAATAGTAATAATAATAATAATAATAATAATAATAATAATAATAATAACAACAACAACAAAAAAGTAATTGTGAGCCTAAGGTGCGAAACCAGGTCTATGTCTACAGCAGTGGAAAATGATGTTTAAACAAAGCTTCCATATCTAAACCTGAGAAATGTTCATCACTCTCCATAGTTATTTACCCAACATGGGTCTTCTTGGGTGTTTAGTGTCTGTGACAACTAATCTCACACGCCCTGTGCATCCACATCCCTCAAGCCTTCTTTATCTTCTTTTCATGTCTTCCCTAAAGGCTCTCTTCAGTAAACTATCTCAAGGACCCTAGAAGCAATATAGTGGTTGCCCCAAGTCTCTCTCTCACCTGACAACCAGTCTCTTACTTGGCTTTATTTTCTTCACCGGCATTTCTTCTCTTTCGAAAACATTTTACTTCATGTTCACCCATTCCATATCCCCCCAAACTTCACTAAGGCAAGACTTTTGGCAATTTCTTGATTCCCAATGTCCCAAATCACTGCATATGGTGAACGCCCAGTAAATTATGGGATGAATGAAGCCATAGTTGAATATTGATAAACTTTGATGTACATGACCTATTTTTTCCCTCACAATTTTTAGTTAAGGAAATTAAGACCCATGCAGGTAAGGATGTTTGCTTTAGGGCCCAGAGTTGGTAGTGGCTAGGGCCAAATGGTACCCAATCCCTTTCATCCATCATAGACCTCTTTTTCCTCAATCAGGCCAGCTTGTAACTGCTCAATTTTATCATAAAAAAGTGGGTTAGGAGTGTAGACTTCAGAAACCACAAATCTGGATTTACATGTGAACTGTGATCCTTTCACAAGTGTCCTTACTTCTCTGAATTTGTTTGGCTCACTTATAAAATAAGAGCAAAACCCTTTAAAATAAAATATAAAAATAAATGTGACACCTATAAAATTAAAGTGAAGCCTTTTTGGTATCATTTCTGTGAGCCTGAAATGAGACTGGTGAGCTATATTATTTGCTGTAGGGGAACTCATACAACGTCAACTCTCTCTAAATAGTAGATGCTGCTATTTTTTCATGAGTACCTCAGGCACTCTTCAGATATTCCTTGGCTTCAAGATACATAGCTCATCTCTCATTTGAATTTTAAACTACAGATGAGAATACTAGAAGATAAGAGACTGTGTAGTAGGAGAAATGGAAATGGGTTCCTCTGATGGGAGACTTGCACGTGCTAAGAGTAGATCCTCTTCCTCATTAAGACTTAGTTTCTTTATACCATGACAGAGCTCATTCCACAGCACACAACGTGTCTACCCATCAAAGTGGAATGAGGACATCCTGAATGGTTCCTGCTTGGTAGAAAGGAGGTGTTAAAGGAAGGTAATCTGGCAATGCATCTCTTCCTTTTCCCCTTTAGCAGTAATGGGCTGATAAGAAGTTCATTTCTTTTACAAATGAATGGCCACTGCAGACCTACTACATGCCTGCCCCTATGGGATAACTTTGTCAACAAGAGTCTCTGTGTGTAGGTTATCTCTACTTCATGTTTTAAATTTAATTTTCTTTCATATGTTTGAGGGTGTGTGTGCATGTATGTTTGTTTGTATGTGAGTGTGTGTGTGTGTGTGTAGATACCCAAGGAGGTAAGAAGAGGATGTTAGATGCCCTGGATTTGAGGTGTAGATGACTATAGTTGCCCTATTTGAGTGCTGGGGGATGAACTTGGGAACTGAACCCAGGACCTCTGGAAAAGCAGCAAGCACTCTTAACCACTGAGCCATCTCTCCAGCCCGCATCCTTGTTTCTTTCAAGTTTCAGTAGGTGCTCCTTGGATTCTTTTCAGAGGCTGTGTTCTTTCCAAAACCAAGGAGTCAGAAAAGTTAGCTGCTTCCGAAGCTGTCAGAGATAATCTATTCTGTGTCACTCTTGTAGCTTCTGGTAGCTTACTGGTAATCCCTTGGTGTTCCGTGGATCATGGTATATCACCCTGATCTCTTTCTTCACCACCACAAAGCATTTTTCTTGTGTGCATGACTGCATAAACTTCTCCTTTGTATCAAGGTTAGGAAACTATTGGATATAAATGGCCTTATCCTAGCTTATCACCTGCCAGGTTCTTAGTTTTTAGTAAAGCTATTTTTAAAGGCACAGGGGTTTAGAATGTCAATGTCTCCTTGGGACAAGACACAATTCAACTCCTAAAAACAATCCTTAGAAACTTAAACAATAACCATGAAGCTCCCCGACAAGAAGTCTAAACATAAACTTTAGTCCTAGAACCTCATGGAATGAGCCTCCTTGTTCCTAAGTATCACATGTTCAGGAGTATTGTAAGAGACTCCATTCATCTTCCATCACAAGCCCATGTTAAGCTTGTGGCCAGTCAAAAGATTCATTTCTTTTTCATGCCAGTTGTCAATTTATTTAATCTACCTAACACCTAATACTTGAACAGCTGATTTCTTGACAGTGTATGCTATACAGAATCCTAAAAGATTATTCTTTGAGAAACTCAGTTTTTCCATGAGAACTGGAGTCATCATACATTCTAGATTCATAAATGATTATTCATTCACCACTTCTTCATGACTCTATGACCCAGAAACAGTAGAATTGACTGCAAGTGATCAGCCTCATTAGTCTGAATCAAGAGTAGGCAGCTCCAAATAAATAAATAAATAAATAAATAAATAAATAAATAAATAGAAAAAAAAGAAAAGAAAAAAAGAATCAAAAGAAAGACAAAAAGAAAAAAGAAGAAGAAAGAAAAGAAATAAAGAGTAGGCAGCTCACCTATTAGTACCTATAGGCATCTGCTCCATCCCTCACTGTGGTACCTTACTGGTAGGGTCTCTTAAGGCCCAGACACTGACTGTTGAACAGATTGGTGATTAGCTGAGGTAATCTGCCTTGAGCACAAAAATTAAGTTAAAATAGCCACAATGAGTGAAGTATTAAAGTTTTAAATGAAGAAAAGATCCAAGAGTGTCCAGATAGGGATGGAATAAGTGACAAGACTCTTAGAAGTAGAAGATTGAATCCACTCTCTTTAAAATTTGATCATTGTGTAATATTAATTTTAACCTTTAGTTTGTTACATATATATTGACAGTATTTATCTCTGCTACTACTCAAAGTTTTCAGATGACTGAGGACTCAGTTCATAGTAGTTCTGGCTCTTCTGTGTATGTATTGATAAAACAGAGAGGAGCATGGAATTAGCATCTTGGCAGGAACCAGGATACCTGAGCCTTTCTTTACCTAAGTGACATTACTATGCTCATGTGCATTGTTGAATACATTCTTTAAACTTCCAGCTTCTCCACTTGCAGAATTATTTGGATAGACCCCATGACTTCAAGGTACAAATTTATTACAAGATTCTGTGATGATAATCACAGGTCTAGTTGAGGATCAGGGGGCATCTCTCTGGTTATTGATAGTTCCTGGTTGTGGGCAACTGCTGCTATAACTAGGAAAAACAGAGCTAAACCTTGGTGGTTTAGATATGATTGACCCAGGGAGTGGACTGTTAGGAGGTGTGGCCTTGTTGGAGTAGATGTGGCCTTGTTGGAGAAAGTGTGTCACTTTGGGGGTGGGCTTTGAGGCCCTTCTCCTAGCCATCTGGGAGCCGGTCTTCTAGAGGCCTTCAGATCAAGATGTAGACCTTTCAACTTCTCCCACACTATGCCTGCCTGGACACTGCCATGCTCCTGCTTCAGTGATAATGGACTGAACCTCTGAACCTGTAAGCCATCCTCAATTAAATGTTGTCCTTATAAGAGTTGCCTTGGTCATAGTGTCTCTTAGGAAACCCTAACTAGAATAGTAACATATATATTATCTATCTATCTATCTATCATCTATCTATCTACCTACCTATCTATCTATCTATCATCTATCTATCTACCTACCTATCTATCTATCTATCTATCTATATTCTATCTCTATGTATGTATGTATTATGTGTGTATATTATATGTATATATAATATACATACACACACATAAATATATACATACACACACACATATATTTTCTCAAATCACAGGTCTAGAGGCTGGGAGGCCTCTGGACAAGGATTCTAGTTAGTGAAGCCTCTCATTAGAGACTCTGTTAACTCCCAACATAGTTTAGAGCATTACGTGGTGAGTGTAAGCAAGTGATAGAGCCAAAATGGTCTTTATAACAGATTTAGTCTAGAGATAATCTGTTAACTCATTGATGCACTAATTCATTCATAAAGGCAGAACCTCATGACCCAACCATTTATTTAATTCCCATTTCTTAATATCTCACGAGGGGATCAAATTCCAATGTAAGTTTTGGTAAGGACAGTAAAATTGTGACATTTTCCAGCTAGAAAGAGACAGATTTGCATCTTTTTATTAGGAAAAGAATTAAGTTGATCTATAAGACTCTGTTGCCCCCTGCCATTCTTTGATCCTTTTTCTGCTGAAACACAACCAAAAATATACAAATATCATGAATAATAACACAGGTCAGAACATGACCAGATGCCAGTTAAAAGCAAATGTATTTCCACAAAAGGATTGACTCAGTTAGCAATTTGGTAGGATGGCAAGAAGATATTTCTAGACAGGGAGGTAATTCAGGGTCAAATGAGTAATATCTAATTATTATTTAATTTTGAAACCTCCTCATTGAAGATTTGAGTGTGTTTATGTGGTTTGCTGCCACTCACCTTGAACACTTACAGATCTGTCTCAGACACTTGGCTACACACTCCAGGTAGTGCTGTGATTGGCTGCACAGTGATAACCTTTCCTCTCTCCTCAGTTTCCCCAGCAAAGTGGAAAGTTGAGGTCACCTCCAAAGTTCCTAGGCTCACATTCATTATTCATTATGCACCATTCTTATTTTGTCCTTCCTCCTTTTGACCACTGCCCTGCCCCCAGCAACCTTTCCCCCAAATCCCTCTGCCATTGGGTTGCTTTTACTCTTTCTTCTTCTCTTCTGGAACCAGAGCGGTAGTGCAAGGGTACCCCCCCCCCCCCCCCCCCCCCCGGGGCAGTTCAGCCCGTTCTATACAGGACAGAAAAGTGACCTTACATATTTGTTTATTATGAACTCTAGCATATCAGTTATTTACATTGTTTTATAGTAAGTCAGAATACCCAAATTCTTGGCTTCATGGGTTATTGTGCAACACAACTCTGTTTTCATCTCTGAATAAAGCTTAGTTTGTTTTAAGATGAAGTCTTTGCAATGGGGTTTCCTGGAATAGTTTTTATTTGATTTGATTTGATTTTTTTTTTATCTAGAAAGAATACTGTAGCAAAACATTTCCAGGATGCTGCCAATTGTAACCTCCTCTTGAGCGCTCTCAAGATTCTGTGAATTCTCTGGTGCTATGCTATGTTTACCTATGCTGAATAGAACATTTTCTGTAACAATTTAACTTTTTATTGTGTAACATTGATCTATACACCTTGAAACCAGCATTCACAGAAGGCATCTAGGGAAATCCACACTTACTTAATTCCCAGATCCTGCCCACACCATCATGCATGTATTTAATCTCACCAGGAATGGCTTCTTCTTTTTAGAAGCTGAACTGTCTTCACTTTGTTTAGATGAACATTTATACCAGATAAACCATGACCAGCCACATAATTCCACTGATTTCAGAAACTGCAGTTTTGTTCAAGAACTGCTCAGATGGTAGTCTTTCAGAAGCATAGCTTAGATATGACAGTCCACTCATCAGATCCCTCCGATGGCTTCCCAAAGCATGGAGAAGAAAATATATTCTTAGGGTTCAAAGTTCCGCCCTTTCTGATTTTTAACCCAGTGTCCTGTCTTTCTACTTCTGGTGTCTCTCTGGCCACATTGGCTTCTTGGCGCTTTGCAAGGACACCAAGTTTATCCTGCTCTATGGCTTCTTCTGATAGCCTTGTCTTTAGGCATGCTTCCTCAGCCCACATTTCCTCATGGCTCAGTCTCTCTCATTACTTATGTCTCTGGTCAGTTTATTCTGGGTCTTTGGACCAAAAGTCTATTTTCTCCATCTGCTACTGACTCCAGCTCTGGTTGCCTGTATTCTGTGGTTTCAGCAGTACTTACATTTTATTATTTATTCATTAGATTGCTTATTTTTCTGTTTCTATAGCAGAATGTAGGGTGTGAAAGAGAAGAGACTTGTCTTCATCATTCTGTCTTCAGAGCCTGGAAGAATGCCTTCCGGGGTAGATTCAAGTAAAATTACTTATTGAATAAGTGAAAGATGTGTTTGGCCAAGGTCTAAATTAGGTCAGTTTAGTGAAGTGATTGAGCCTCTACTACATCCCTATCTTCCAGACCCAATAGTTTTATTAAGTAAGACTAATAAATTGTCTAATGTCCATCACTGCATGTATCTCAACACGAATCCTAACTATTATACTGCAAATTAAATAAGAAAGGAATGATATTCTACTTATGACTTCATAGCTTTTACAAATGTAAGTGTGGTTCTTTCTAGTTAGCCCAGCTCATAAAACACTTTAAAAATGTGTGTCGAAGTAACAAAAGTTTCATTAGACTTTTCTATTATTTAAAAAGTCAAAACTCATTTTGACTACATAAATATCAACCTTGATCTTTGTGAGGAACCTATACCATCACAATGTTTGCTAATATCAATAGATTTCATTTGTTTTTGTTTTTGTTTTTTAAATTGAGAATGATGAACATTTTGATTCCCAGGAAGCAGGGAACAGGCCTTGGTTTACACACTCACTAAAATTATGACTTATCCAGAAAGATTTTTAGGACTCTGGGGGCCATAAATGAATTCAGAAGGCAAAACGAATAAATAAATAAACAAGCAAGTAAATAAAAATAGAAAAAATATGAATTAATCAGTAAATGAGATATACTCAATTCCAACATACATTTCTGGGATGACAAGAGGCAACTGATAAGGTCTGAATGCCAGAGTATAGTTCTTGATTCAGAGTTGGGCATGCTCATCCTTGGAGCAGAGCCACTGTGATCTGATATAGCACCCTCATGAGACGGGTTCACATGTGCAAAAAGGAGGAATTCTTGAGATTTCTATCCTGTCCAACTGACCTTGTAACTGCCAGTGTGTGTTTACTCATCCCTGCTCCTGTAAGTCACCCTCATTGATTCACCAAGTTGGTCTTGGCTGGGATCCTTTCTACAATGCTGGCGCCATGCCTGGAGCATTTCTTTACATCTTCCTTGGGGAAAGAAACACAGTACTCTCTTCCCCAAATTTTCTACACTAGAAAAACAATCCCAAGGCATCGTTGATGGATGGTGGAACCTCTGGGGACACTGCTCTCACGAATGGGTTGATTATTTCTAGAGTTTGTTGCAAATTAGACTTCAGTGCTCTCTCTGCTCTCTCTCACCCCATTTCCCCACTCCTCATCCCCAATTGTCTGCCTCCCTCTTTATCTTTGTACCAGTGCAGATGAAATCTCCCACCAAATGCCAATCCATTGATCTTGGATTCCCCACACTCTAAAGCTGTAAAACATAAGTTTCTAGTCTGGACTAATCACCCAGTTTGTGTATGCTTTTATAGCATACATACACAAAACATACTAAGACAGCAGGTCATTGAACTTCTTCAAGTCTTAGTTTCTCCAATTGCAAAATAGGCATACTTATAGTTTATCCTGCTTATAGTTGTTTTTAAGATTAAATTTAAAAAATCCATGTGCAATATTTGGCCTAGGGTCCAATGACTAGTTTTTCACTTCAGTTCACCCCTTTGCTACTAAATTCACTGCTTAGCAGATGCTAAGGCTGAGTAAGTGTTCACCAATGTAGTTCTCCACCCAGATAAATTATTTTCCTACAGTTTGAAGATGGATCCATCAGTCAATGCATATTTTCTGAGGGCCTTTGCTATGTCTAGCTCTCTACTTGATATTGTAAGGAGACACACATGTACTTGTGAGACATACACTTGAGATGCTCATATCTTAGAGACAAAGTATACATGTATAATAGTATAATCTGAGAAGTAGGTAGGCAATGAGAATTGACAACCTAGAATAAGAGACATCTGGATAAGTCACATTTTGGCAGATGAGTACTGCCTTTCATACAGAAGAGGAACGAACTCTTCAAAGATGGCAGCAAAGCTATGAAGGTCAAAGGCTAGAAAGGGAGCCATGGGATGAAAGAAGATGTAGGGATGGCAGCAAGATTTATGGGAAGGACAGGATGATGCCCAGAGGCAATATTAAAGAAGATATGGCCTGTGGCAGCTGTGACTGTCAGAGGTTCATCTCTGGTGGTGTTGGAAGTCTCTAACATCGATTGCCAAGTGTGATATTATCTGTTAATGGTAAGTTATCAAGAGGACTCATGAGAGGGGTGGAAGAGGACATAGATGATACTGTGGAGAAGAAGAGTCCATATGGGAACCAGTCCCTAGGGGAAGTGGGGGATGGGTAAGTAGAATCTATGGCTTAAGAGGAGCCATATTTGCAGAGATCAGTAGTGGGACTGGGGAAGTGGGACACGTGACTGATAATGAACATAGCCTGGTTATTCTTCCAAATGTCCTTGTCAAACGTTATGTCCTCTCATCTCCATGAGGCATTTTAAAGACTGGTAGCCACTTTGAAGCTAACATTAAAAAGGAAATTCCAGGCCTAGGGTTAACCTATCCCTTAGAGCAGAGGCTGGACTCAGAGCCCACTTCTTAAATCCTTAAGCCTCCCCATTATCCAAGGGTGGAGAGACTTCCAAGCGTACCCCACACGTAACTTCTTTTGACAGCTTACCTTGTGAGGCCGGGTCACCCTTTCCTGCTAGCTTACAGAGTGAGTCGGAGTCTTGGAGGAAAATTGAGCTGTGGAATCAGGTGGAGGAGGGAGAAGGTCCTTCAGGGTGAGAGGAGGATTTAAGGAAGGAAGTTCATAAAATGCACTGTGGGAATGTGTTGGAGAAGGGAATGGGGAAAGACGGAGCTGTACTCGGGAAAGACGGAGCTGTACTCCGGAAAGAAGGAGCTGTACTCGGGAAAGACGGAGCTGTACTCGGGAAAGACGGAGCTGTACTCGGGAAAGAAGGGGCTGTACTCGGGAAAGAAGGAGCTGTACTCCGGAAAGAAGGAGCTGTACTCGGGAAAGAAGGGGCTGTACTCGGGAAAGAAGGAGCTGTACTCGGGAAAGGAGCTGTACTCGGGAAAGAAGGAGCTGTACTCGGGAAAAAAGGGGCTGTACTCCGGAAAGAAGGGGCTGTACTCGGGAAAGAAGGGACTGTACTCGGGAAAGAGTGGGAGACCACACACGCGGAGAGAGTGCTAGAGAAAGCCTAGAGCCACATCACCAGGCTGGGTTCTCTTCCCCAGGCAGCCAGGCAGCACACCTAAATGACCTCACTTAGTATATCTGAGAGCAGGCTAGACCCACATTCCAAGCTCATTTAATCTACGCAGGCACCTTGGAGCATCTGCTTCCCAGTAGCTGCAGGAAAGTCGTATATAATTTCTAACACAAGCTGCTCTACGTCACCTGACCTGTGTTAAGCAAGGCCGTAGAAATACCAGGTAAAGGGGAAAGGATTTAAGGTAGCAGTTCTGAACCTGTGGGTCGAGACCCCTTTGGGGTTTTTGTGTCTGATATTCACATTACAACTCGTAACAGTAGCCAAATTACAATTATGGACTAGCAATGTGGCTGGGGGTCACCACAACATGAAGAACTGAATTAAAGGAAGAACTGAATTAAAGGGTTGCAACATTAGGAAGATTGAGAACCATTGTTTGGTTTTTTTTTTTTGGTTTTTCGAGACAGGGTTTCTCTGTGTAGCCCTGGCTATTCTGGAACTCACTCTGTAGACCAGGCTGGCCTTGAACTCATAAATCCACCTGCCTCTGCCTCCCGAGTGCTGGGATTAAAGGCATGCGCCACCACTGCCCAGCCAAGAGAACCACTGTTTTAAGGCATGCTTATCACTACTAGTTTGAACAAAATTATGTTCTAAAAACTCCTGTGAAGCTAAAAAGCTGTCTGCACTATTTCAGTATTTTTTTTTCCTTTCTGTGAGCCAATAAATGGGCTATACTAGTCCCAGCTGATTCAATCAGCTTTTCCATAGCCTTTGTAACAGCTCTAAAGATCTGTGTGAACTTACTTTCACTTTACGACAGTATGACTCTATGCAGTAACTTATCCAAAGTGCCTTGAACTTACATTATTTGGTTTCATTAATGAGGCACAGACACCAGATAGATGCTCTTGTCAATGCCATGTTAAAGAAGACTGAGGATCAAACCCTGGGTGAGATTTCTTAAAGGTCTCATAGGTTTTCCACCTTCAAGATCTACGTATGTATGTATGTATGTATGTATGTATGTATGTATCTATCTATCTATCTATCTACCTATCTATCTATCATATGTATAGATGTATGGATGGTTGAAGGTCAGATGACAGCCTTTTGGAGTTGAGTATCTCCTTCCACCATGTTGATTCTAGGAATCAAATGTATGTTGTTAAGTTGATGACAAACACCTTTATCCACTGAGCCATCTTGCCTGACCACTACTACTACTACTACTACTACTTCTCCTCCTCCTCCTCCTCCTCCTCCTCCTCCTCCTCCTCCTCCTCGTCCTCCTCGTCCTCCTTCTTCTTCTCCTTTTCTCCTTCTCCTTCTCCTTCTCCTCCTCCTCCTCCTCCTCCTCCTTCTTCTTCTTCTTCTCTCTCTCTCTCTCTCTCTCTCTCTCTCTCTCTCTCTCTCTCCTCCCTAAGAATGTTAGAAGTGACACTCATAAAATCTCACATACCTGCCTAAATATGAGCTGAACAGCAACAGATTTGTTAATGTGGACAAGGAAAAACTAAGGAATGCTGAGTGAGAGTGGGAGAAACAGCCCTCCCCAGGGAAGAGCACATCAACTGGTCATCTAGTAGTATCTGGTCAGCCCTGAAGCAAGTAACGTTACACAGAATGAGCAGGCTGAGTTCATGTGTTCATACATATATACATTTATATATATATATACACATGTGTGTGTATGTATACACATATATATGTAGATTGATGTACACATACACAACAACAACTAATGAAAACTGAGGTCATGCATTTGAAAATGAGCAAAGAGTGGGTGCGTAGGAGGCTTTGGAGGGAGGGAAGGGAAAATAAACAAAAAAATTAAAACAACGCAGGTCGTCGTCATCTCTTAAACACATGTGAGTATCAATCACCATGTCTCTGTCATGCAGTCTAGCACAGATCTACAACTCCGTTGATGATTTTTTAATATGGGATGGGTCCTTCTCATGCCGGCTTATTGGTAGATGTAATAAAACTGAAGTCTCTAGGAGCTTAGACTAGTGGTTTGAGAACAGATTGAGTCATCCAGTTTGTTTCCAAAGTGAGTCACTTGGTAGCCAGGGCTTTGCCTTAGTAAGCATCAGAGTTGGGGAAGAAGGGGACCCCTTGGCAGGACTGGTGCCAGATGGGATAGATAACAGGGCTTGTGCTTTCTGAGGGGACAGATCTATAGAGACCAATTGGTGTTTCACTGGATGAGTTATTTAAGTTTATAGTTGTTACCAGTGTTTACATTTTTGGGGGTTTCTTTCTTTCTCAAAAAAAAAAAAAATCTCTTAGAAATATAAGTATGACCTTGGCCAAGTCTCCTTCCTCTCTGGTCTTCATTATAATCATTTACTAAGTGATGACACTGGGTTAGTATCTCTAAAATTCATTCTGATTTGATGTTCAAACTTCAAGGTCCAAGGCTGGAGTTTCAGGTATGATCTTTTGTGCCAAAGAGAAAGCAAGCTCCATTCATTTCCTGGATTCTGACACATCACCCTGTAATTCCTGCCTGGTTCCCAGGGCACTTCATGCCAACTGGTGGTTTTCCATCCTGCCGGTTCTATAGCTCTGCTGTGTCTCAGGCATAAAGAATCGGGTGCTGGCGATGGGAAGATTCAGCAATTTCCAATGTCCTGAGTGGCCCAAAGGCCATTTGCTTCTCCCAGGCTCCAGCTGATGGTTTAGGAGCCAGAGGGCTGGTCTTGATTTCAAACAAAGCCATTTGCCGCTTCTCATTTGTGTCTGGTTGTTGTGGTTACCAAACAGATGGACATACGTGACATTTACTTTTCCTCTCTCTCCCGCTCTTTCCTGATTGTAACAGCAAGGTGGAGCCATTGTGGGATTAGCTTAGTGGTATGAGTCACTGGGTACAAAGCATGTTTCCATTTGTCAGGGTTTTATTAGTAGTGTTATTGAGGTGTTATGTCTCTGGCCCGTGGATACTGGAGCCCTAGATTGACCCTTTCTTTTCCTATAGATGGGTTCCATGTATTAAGGGCACCAAGGAAATGACTACGTACCAATTCTGTAATGGAATACATGCTTATTGATGTGGAGACCAGACTTCTACACACTTGACCAGTCTTCAGGCTGATAGTGGTTGAAATTATTGGATAAGTTTCGGCGTGGGGCAGGCAAACAGAGAACTGGATTGGGAATGAGTTGAAGCCTGGTTATCAACTGTTATATAACTTTGGATCATGGACGTGAGCCCATTGGGGCAGAGGAACAAAGCAAAGCTTACCTTGTTTTCCATTTTACAGAATCAGCTAATTGGAGGGGGTGTCTGATGTGATATTCAGAGAAAGGTGGAGCGGTATTTGGGCTCGGGAAAAGATCCTCTGGGAAAGGAAACGGCGTATAGCTCTGGAAGAGTGTGGGATTTGATTAGCAGTGCCTGTCATGGTGAGTGGGAGCGGGGAGGATGGAGGGGTGACCAGCACTCTGGCACTAGATCTTTACACCGCTGTCTAGCGCCACACATTTCATCGCTAGAAATCAAAAGATAATCAACTTTAGATCAGTAACCATTTCAATTTTTTCAGTGAGACCCAATAATCAGGACATATAATTTTCAAACATAGTTCATTACTAGCAATAAACATCTTTGAGACAATTGTCACATGCACCATAGATATCAGATCTGTTTAAAAGTTTCATACATTAACCCTGAGAACACAAAGCAATCGTAAAAGGTGTTTTCTGAAACTGCCAAGGGGGCTGAACATGAGATGGATAAACAGCGTGCACAGTTTTAGAAAAGTACATATTCTGTATACATATTTTTTTTTATACTATACACTGCAAAAACAAGACTTTCATCTCTCTCCAGACTCCCAGAGCTTTGCCCATATTTGGTGCATGTGTTTGAACATGGCCAAGAAATACAGCCAGCCGTAAAGTGTAGGCAGTTCTTTGAGGAGTGGAGATGTTTGGATGCAGGGAGAGGGAGCTGCCTGGACAGAAAGAAATATGGGAGTGGCTGGAAAACAAGCACCAATAACCCAACTGCAGAGTTGGGCTGCTAGGAAGCTGATCTAATCTTGTGCTAAATTATAAGAGGATGAATAGTATAAAATCGCCCTATAGGCTAGCCTGGAAGGCCAGCACTTGGAGAGTTGTATTCAGGTATGAACATCACATTATAAAAGCATTGAGCTGTTTGGAACCATACATTATTAGGCAAGGCAAGAACATTTGGGAGAAGGGCAAAGATGCTGTAGGATTCCATCTGCAACTCAGCACACTCCTGTCCTTCCTAGATGAGATTCCTGCAAAGAGGCATAGCTTGGGTCATCTGTAAAAGCAGATGCGAAGTTGATGGTTTGCTTAGAACACCCTTACAGAGGACAGCTCACTGACAAGGAAGGAATCAGGCAAGAGTGGAAAAAATACTGGGCTGCAGGGGTTTCACAATGGCCTTAGCCCAGTCTCTGAAGCACAACTAGGAAGCAGTGGCCATCCCCAGTTAGCCCACTGTACTGGCTGGTTTTGTTTGTCAACTTGACCCAAACTGGAGTTATCACAGAGAAAGGAGTTTCAGTTGAGAAAATGCCTCCATGAGATCCAGCAGTAAGGCATTTTCTGAATCAGTGATCAAAGGGGGAGGGCCCCTTGGGGTGGTACCATCTGTGGGCTGGTAGTCTTGGGTTCTAGAAGAAAGCAAGCTAAGCAAGCCAGGGGAAGCAAGCCAGTAAGTAACATCCCTCCATGGCCTCTGCATCAGCGCCTGCTCCTTGACCTGCTTGAGTTCCAGTCCTGACTTCCATTAGTGATGAACAACAGTGTGGAGGTGTAAGCTGAATAAACCCTTTCCTCCCTAACTTGCTTCTTGGTCATGATGTTTGTGCAGGAATAGAAACCCTGACAATTCCACCTGCTCTATCTCTCCTGAGAATGAGGAGGCTTCTTGATTTCGGATGACACAAGAAAGCATAACAAGAGTTAGGTCGACTCCATGGCCAAGATCATTGTCATTTCGTAATCCTTATGTTTCTATGGAGACAATGCTCCTGCAACTGGAAGCATTCCAGCAAAGTCCAGATGTCACTCTCTTTCTAGTCCTCTATGGAAAGGTTTCCATACTTGGATTTCATCAGAATTACAGGGGGAAGGTTCAACTGATGCTGATTGTTGGGCTGCATTGTCAGACACTGACTTGGTAGGTAGGTCAGATTTGGGGCCTCAGACTCTGTTTTCAAGATCCCTCATCTGACTTCCCTATGCTGCCATACTTGGACCATCAGTATTGAATCAGATATTTCAGCAGTGTTACTCTGATTAATTATTTGTGTGTTTGGCGTTCCAGGGCGGAGTGTGGGAGGAGAGACAAAGGAACTACATCAGTGTGTTCAACATGTCACCTCATTATCCGAGAAGTGGAATCCTGAGCCACCCAGTGGAACAAAATTAAAACCCACTAGATAGACCTGATTCCTATATGGTCTTCCAATTATAATGACTCATTAATAACATGGATTTTCCAGGGGAAATAAAGCATTGCTGTTGTTCACTGTGGTTGGCATTGGATGAAAGGCGTTTATTGACAATGTCCTTTTTACTTCCTTCAGAGTTTAATTGTTTGATAATTTCATACATACATGTAATGTGTTTTGATCCCTCCCTCATTCCCTCCTGAAAATTCTCTCCCCTACCTAACCCAATATTTTGCTTCCCATCTTTATGTGTTCCTTTTAAAAGTCCACTGTGTGTGCTTAGTGCTGTCTATATGTCTGAGTTTGTCTTTTGTTTATAAATGCTTCCTCAGTCCAGCATAAAGGGCCATCTGTGGGCTCAAGGATAAGAACAAAACCACATGTGGGTTTCTTGGAAATTTTTGCAGTCAGGACATGTCTCCTATGATTCAGCAGAAGTGATTATTTTGGGAGCAACAAAAGATATTCCTTTTTAAAAAGTACAAACTTATGTAACACTGCCAGAGAAACTAAAATAGATTTTAAATCTATTGACTCTTGTTCATGATTTCTGGCTGCCGTTCTCTATGTGGAGAAATTTGATCTAGTTAGAGTATTGCGTTTATTTTTCCTGAGCATTATTTTATATTCATAACTTTACGTATCTTTTTGGTCTTTGTAGTTCTGGCAGTTGAGGCTATCTATTGCATAGTTTTAATGTCTATGACTGACTTTATTTCTCTGATTTTGGGGGATTTCCTTCTACCCTGCCACCATTACAGATGATATTGTCCTGTATCATTTGGTGTCTGTCCTCACAGGTGCCTTTCCCAGAAGTCTCAGCTCCTAAAGGAGTTCCTCCCCTCCCTCCCTGAGTCCCCTAAATGTGATCCAATAGCTTTCTCATCTGGCTGGGCATCCTCTCTATCTTCACCAGAGCTGAGGAAATTCTGGCCACAATTACTAAGTGAGGCTTCTAGCTTTATCATGCAGAGTGTTCAGTGAAATGTAATGCATTGTCGTAGCGCCTATGTTCATGATCATGTGGATTTTTGAATTCATGGCATCATCTTATCCACGCTGATCCAGTAAGCTGTGTAAGAATGTGTCTGTGATTGCAAACATTCCAAAATCATTTGCCCATTGACTGAGTGATTTCAACAAGTCATTTTTTTAAAGGGTGGGCATCAAATCATTCAACATTCAAGTCTTTGAATGTTAAAAAAGAATTTCTTCTAGCTTTTCAGAAATTGAAATAGAACAATTGAATAAATTTCTGGATAATAGACAAGTCTCACGTTTCTTCCTATTCCCAATACAGCCTCGTTTCTGTCAAAGATTGATAGAGAATTGCATTAAAAGTCTTTTTCAAGCTTTCTATTTTTGTTTATTGTTGGTGGTTTTCCAGTTTCAAAACATTAGGACAAGCTCCTTGTTAGAGAGTAATTCTCTTACCATATGGATGAATTTAAATTCTTAGATTCCAATTAGACTAATCCATAATTAAATGAATCACAGCATTTAATAATTTTAAATTACTGACACATACCGCTTCACACAAATAGAATTCACTTTTCTCATATCCATTGTCCTTAAGAATTTTCTCATTTGAAAGCAATATTTGATGAAAATTTGAAAAAAACACTAACTGCGATAATAATGAGAATAATTATTTTAATTTTCTCCAGTTTCATTCTTGGTCCATTAGTCAGTTTACATCTAACTATTGCTTTCTGGGTCAATTTTGGTCATTTAACATTTTGTAAAGTTCATTCATGCCACTGAACATTCAAGCATAACATTTCGAGCAATAAAAGGCATTTTCCGAAGCAATAAAGCATATGTTGTCATGATGAATTTCAGCACCCAATAAAAAAAGCCACTACTCTGCTTCTGCATTAGCTTCATTCCCCAGAGGGAAGCAGCCCCACTTCATCCATTTTGTCCTTTCTGAATAGGCTGTGCAATTGCAACTTTGTATTCTCCCTATATTTTGGTTCTCTCTGATCCTCTACTCTCAGAAATCCCCAGTTCTAGGGTAAAGAGTTCTATCTTTTCTCCTTCCATACAAGGCGTTGGAACCATGCATCCAAGTTTGCCTTCTTCTTTCTTTCCCACATCCTTGTTGACTTATAACTAGAAGAGTCATTTTCTGTCTAGTTAGTGAGTTCCAGGAAGGAAAAGAGATAAATCATATTCACAGTTGCCCATGATTAACTGATCATTTCAAATAACTTAAAAAATTCTAAGAGTGAATATGAAATCGGTGAAATATATCAACGGCTGATGACAGACAGAATATTCTCAGTGTCCAATACTCAAAAGATACAAAATGTTTTGGAGCAAAAGCATTCCCTTTTAGCATGGCCTCTGGCCAACGAATTCTCTGCAACCAATGTCAACACTTTCTTGGCAGCTTCCTGTCATATATTATGCAAATTCTCGTGATGTTAGTTTTTCACTTTATGTACAAGGCTCTACACTGTTTTTAACTTATACTTAATCCTTCGGTGAAAAACTCTTTTTTTCCCTTTATCTCCTTTTATATAGTTAGTTAGTTACTTACTTACCTAGCTA
Organism: Rhynchomys soricoides; assembly: GCA_019843965.1. Classification (NCBI taxonomy): domain Eukaryota; kingdom Metazoa; phylum Chordata; class Mammalia; order Rodentia; family Muridae; genus Rhynchomys; species Rhynchomys soricoides. The sequence continues at coordinate 13,301,459 of JADRCH010000015.1, read as the reverse complement.
GCTAGCTAGTTTTATGCTGTGATGGAAACACTTCACACATGGCAGATAGGCAAGCATTCTAACACTAGGCTATGCCTCTAGCCCTTGACATTTTAGGACAAGCTTCCACTATATAGCTCAGGGTATGCTTGCAGTGTCTAGGTAATCCAGGCTAGCCTCTAACTCTTCTTTTGTCAACTGTTTTCAAGTGCCAGGATTGCACAGCCTCTGAAAGAAACCACCTGTACTGGTAACCTTAGTTTTAGACTTTTAGCTGCTGCACTGTGATAGGATAAATTTTCATTAATTTAGATCACTTGATTTGTAGCAATTTGTTAAGATAGTCTTAGAAAATTATAAACTCTGACTTGGATGTAGAAAGAACTCATAATGAAAGTGGAATGTGAAGCAATGATGGTAAATCTATAGACATGAATAAGATCAATTATTGGAGAAATGTTTACATGCTAAACATTTGAACTACCTTTGTGTGCTTATCTTATAAAAATGAAGAATCAGAATCATTAGATCTACATACAGCTTAGATGCAGAAGATTGGTTATGGGTACTGGAAAGGATCGTGAAACAGAGAAAACTACAAATTAATTACTAAACTAACATACCATTGTGGTATTCAGAACAAGTAAGTTCTCCATAGGTTGTCTTATTTTATCATCTTGTTTTTGTTTTTGGTTTTGTTTTTTTAAAGCTATTAGATGATACTGAACCAGATGCAGAGACTCAAAGAGGAACAACAAAGGAAGAGTCTCTCTCCTTTGTGGCTTCTAGTATTAACTAAAGACATTATAAATAATTGTTATTTTATTCTACCTACACCAAGTAGAATGTGAGATAGCCTGAACAGGAACTTTGGGAGACCCATTGAACCTAGTTTTCATGATGTGGTGGTTTGAGTAGGAATGGTCCCCACAGGCTCACATATTTGAATGCTTGGTCATTACGTACTGGTGCTACTCGAGAGAGATTAAGAGACTTGGCCTTATTGGCGTAGGTGTGTGTCAGAGGAGTAGGCCTTGTCAGAGGAAGTGCATCATGGGAGTGGGCTTTGGGTTTCAAAAGCCCAAGCCAGTTCCAATGTCTCTTTACTCCTGCTGCCTATGAATCTAGTCGAACTCTCAGCTACTTCTCCTGCATGACTCCATGCTTCCTGCCATGATGATTATGAACTAAACCTCTGAAACTGTAAGCCAGCCCAATTAAATGCTTTCTTTTATAAGAATTGCCATGGTCATGGTGTCTCTTCACAGCAATAGTATGATGACCAAGACACACAGAGAACTGAATATAATAACATATCACAAGAGTATGGTATATCTTAAGTTTATGTACCAATTGACAATAAAGGATTATTAAGGTTAAGGTTATGTGCCAATTGACAATAGGCTTATGTACAATTTGACAGTAATTGTTTTTGTTCTAAATCTGAAGAATCTGAGCTGCAGGAGAGTTTGAAAACTGCCATGGTTTTGCTAGAAATGCTGGGAATATGCTTTTAATCTTGATTCTGGTTCAGTGTTCTTCTCTAAACTTATCACACAGTTACATATACTTGTATCTATAACTATATTGTGTATACGTGATATATAAGTTACTAAAAGCAAATTTCACAAAATAGTAGCCCATTAACCTTTTGAATCCCACTCTAATGTGAAGAACACAGTTATAATTTCAGTCTCTTAACCTATATTGTTTTAATGAGTACTAGATTCTTCTTTCTTTGGGAAACAGGTGTTTTGTGCATGAGTAATTCAGGACTGGCCACCCTGTTCTAGCTTCCCAGTCCATAAGAAAGACTTCATGGATTCTATCACTTTCATTGGGACGTTCTGTGTCACAGACTTTCCAGGAGGGCTTGAGTGGATATTCATGGTAAGAAAGTTATATTTAAAGGCTGAGCTCTCAACCCTGGGGACTCTTGTGGCTCAGCTGCCAAAATGTCAGCTGAGATGCTTTTCTGCATGCCACAGAGGCTTCTTTATGCTTAGAAGAGAGCTCTGATTTTGCTGAGACTTGGCAGCCACTCCTCTAAGCTGGAGCCACTCCGGGGAAAATTTGTGTTTGTGTGCACAGGCAGGACCCTTTCTATAACAGAAGGTTCTGTTGCAAGCTGTGTGGAACAAGCCGTCATGGCAGGGTTAATTTTCTCAACCTTGTTGGTTCTTTGCAGTAACTACAGATTCCACATCCAAGCAGTAGGACCCAGAGATGATAGGAAAGCAAAGGTACAGTTGTCAGTCACCATGAACATCCAAGCTAGTACATTTTGCTCTCTTCCAAAGCAGGAAAACAGTCACAAATGCATTACATTCATTGATTTTTCAAAGAACATCATATGCTATAAATAGCACATACGGAACCAAAACAAAAAAACAAAACACAAAACAAAACAAAACAAAAAGTCACTACACTGTTAGTTTGCTATTGAATGATGCTTACTTTGCTCATTGTAGAAGAGGGAAAAGCAAACAAGTTCTGAGATCCAGTTGTAAATTCTGGCCTCAGCACTGCTACCCTGATTATTTTTAAAAAAAGATATATCTTGTCAGACTTCGTCCCCTTCTCTGTAAGATGAAAGCCATATTTTTACAGAGGACTAACAAGGACAGGGACCCTGAAACACCTGCAACCATACCTTGGCTTTGAAAACAGTCAACAAGTATGAATTCACCTCTGCGTTTTCTTTTAAGTTCTCAAAGGCAAAAGTACTGGGAGATAACTTGGGTGGCTTGTGTCTCTGTGGAACTGCTTTGATTATTTTGATTTGTGGAAATACATTTTTTTTTGTTTGAAATATTATGTCAGTTGCTTTTATTCTAAGTAAATCCTTATTATTTCCTGGAGTTTTTATACCCATAGTTTAAGAGTGCTCATAGCAGCATTAGTGACCTCCAGGAAAACAATGTGAGGGAGGGAAAGATTTCTCAAATTTGGGGTTTCATGTAAGAAGCCAAACAAGGAGAAACACCATGTCGTGAATTAAGAAAAGATACAGATATGAAAGAAAGAATTCTTGCAAGTCTTGGGCTTGGGCCATTGTAAACCTGGAATGAAAGTGGGGCCGGATGGAAGCATGAAGGCTTAGTGAGACAGAAGAGCAGAAGGCAGCATCGAAAGGTTCTACACATGATACCTGGTAAAGCCCAAGCCAGTGTTGCCAACATGGCAGGGCAGCAGAAGAGAAGTCATGCTTGAAGAGACAAAAGGGTTTTCTGGAATGAACATGGAGAACCTTGACTACTCTAACATGCTGAGCATCCCCAAGGCCCAGAACAGAGATGGGATTGAATAGAAATGTTTTGTGCCTAGAGCAACTGTAGTCATGTTGAGAAAATCATAAATGGTAGCCACTTTGTGATCAAAGTCCATAGTGGAAAGACATAGGTAGTAGGGCATCTTGCCTTCAAACACAGATTATTAAGAGGGTAGAAGTGGGCAGGGAATCAAATGTGGCTGATACAAGTACAGATGCTCAGAGTCTAGGACCATGTCAAGGAGGTTCTAAAGCGCTGTCCACGGACTGACATACCTAACTCCCCAACCTAATGTCATTGATCGTGTTTCCTTCTGTCCTAGCTTCTGTGGAAGGAATGCACTGAGCAGGACAGCAGAGTCCTCATGTGGCTCAAGGTTATGCCTCAGAGGGGAGAGAGAGCTGAGGTGATAAACCCCAACTAACTAGATATCAGAAAGTATACTTCTTTTAGAATGATAAAGAACTTTCCCTCTCTGCCTACATGATTGGTTAGAGAGTGTAAATCTCTAACCAATCATGTAAATCTATACATGCTCCAAATATAAGCCTTTACATCCTAAGATTTTCCATAGAAAGGGTCTTGTAATCTTTGGTATAGCATGCCATGCCATGCATTGTGAGTATCTTCCCAGTTGCCTATCTGCCTTACTAACATGAAGGAACCTAAGGCCAGTGTTCAATGCTGCTGGCTTTCTACATCTTAGCTAGCACTTGGCACATGACAAATGCTCAATAAATATTTATGGGATTATTTAATGGCTGTGCCTTTTTAAAAATAGCTGGCAAGAATCTTTTGCATAAACAAACCATACACAACTACATCTATGAACAAATACATAAAAGAGAAAAGACAGGGTGCAAATCGAACCAGAGGCCCATATTAGGAAGGCTGAGTTGAACAGGGTGAATTGACCATTTTGTTTGTGAAGTCCACTGATTCCTAGAAATCATACGGCCTGGCAAAGTTCCTAGAAATCATAGTGCTCTTTATAGAACAAGATTGCATAGTGCTGTGTTAAATTTAATATGATTACCACAAACTCTATGTTAAATTAGATGCTAATTTATACTCTACTGTAGACCAGAATCATAGGAGCAAACAGTGCAGTACAACTTACTCTTAAAATTCAGGATGGTTTGCTTATTAAACATGTGCTTTCCAAGATACAGTAAGCATGCTAGTGGTAATGATGTTGAGGATACACAGACAAATACCAGTTTGTGTATTTTAATGAGTATGTGCATGATATCACAAACTGGAGTGCTTTGGGCAAGGTGAGATAGGCATCAGACAGCCAGGTGCACTTTGAAGAGCAGTATGAAGCAACAGCGCAGGCAGAGCAGTTACAGCAAAAAGTGGAGGTGGTTTCAGGATCATCGAGGCTAGAGATGTAAGGATATTGGGTGGGTCGTTTTCAAGTTTGGTGTGGCAAAACACCAACTAAAGAGGGAGCTGTTTGAAAGCTCACTGTTGTACTCATGCCATTGGGGTTTAGCTAACATCACAGATGGGAAAACAGAGAGGGTTTTCCTTAAAAAATATATTTATACACACAGACACATACACACACACACAAACACATGGAGGTGGGAAGGGAGAAAGTTCTGAACAGCATGAACTTCAGCTGCTTTGTAGCCTTTCTCTAGACAGTTCAACCTTCAGTGTGTGCAGAGCCTGTGGGGCTCAGACAGAGCTATGTTGCAGACCACCAGGACACATAGAAGTAGCTTTCCACTTTCTGTCACCAACAATGAGACAATTGTATTAAGCAAATTAAGTTAGTTTTAAGACGATAAATAGCATATAGCTCTCTCAGTTGTGCTTTCTAGATTTTATATAGCTACACAAGTTTATGAACATATGTAAGAGGAAAGCAGACAGAAACTGTTTAAGGGGAGAAGAGGACTGACGGGATCGAGCAAGAGCTGGTAGGGCAGAGGTCTATGGGATGCAATGTGTTGAACGTTCAATATGCACTGGCACAATTTTTTTTTAAATAAATAAAATTTTAAAAGAAAACACGTAATGCCTTGGTACTTTGGCTTTTCCCCTAGTCTCATTTCTTTGTTTTTGTTTTTGTTATTTTAAGACAGATTCTCACTGCATAGTCCAGGCTGGCCTAGAACTTACTCTGTAGCCCAGATTAGTCTCAAAGTCATGGGCGAGCTTCCTGACTTGACTTCTCAAGTTCTGCGGTTACAGGCAATGAGTCACCATGTCTGGGTACTTCTTTTGATTCTAGACTTTGTCTGTACCAACAAGCTGAGGATTTCTGCAGACAAGGAAGTTTTCTTCTACGGTAGTTCACTCACATTACATTACACAACTGAGATAATCCTAGTCTTACGACTTAGGGGAAGGGCTTCCGGGCCTTCTTGATAAAAACTGATATACATATGGCAAACTTCCAAAGGCATTTAAGAACAAGGCATTATGACATAGCATGATCTGCTTAGGTTTTAAGAGTTTGACTTACTTGGTCTGGAGCTCTGGTTATAACATTTGCTGGTAGTGACACAGGGCCAGTGGTCCATTTATCTTGTTAAAAGTTAGATTCAGGCCAGACTGAAGTGGGCTGCACTCAGGCCTAGCTTGGTTGTTATGGTGAGGGTCATGTCACACAATTTCAACAGTAATGATCTTTGATTTTGTGGAGGAATGTGGACAGTATCAAGGAACCCACTTACTACCCTATACATGACCGGATATGAGTGAGCTCACATGCACTGAAGCACTCCAGCTTACCATATGTGCTTCTGAGATGGTGGACCTGGAGAGGCAGACAGACCCTTGGCTTACCTCCATGAAGAAACTCAAGGCCTGAAATATCCCAGTCTTCATTCATTGTCATGTGCCAGCTAGGAGCTCTGAGGACTGGGGTGGCGAATGAGCTCATTCTTGACTGAGCAGGAACTGTCCTCACTTAGCCTGGGTCTCATTTCTATGCTTACATAATTCATGTAAATAATTAAAGTTCACCCTTTCAACCCCCACTCTTCACCAAATTAGATTCATTATCCATAAAAGGGTCATGCAAATAAAACTTGCCCCATACTGAGAACCAAGCATAGTAAAATAGACACAGCTCTTGGTCTAATGGCTAGAGACATAGTCTCACTACGTGGTCCTTGCTAGCCTGGCCAGGAACATTGGCTTCCAAGTTCTGGGACTAAAGGTGTATGCCACCAGCCCTGTGACTGATTGTTTGTTTTATGCTATTATTTCATGAAGTAGTCAATGTCTATTTGCATACCAGTGGTTTCAAACATTTGCTTCTATAATTAGATACAGCACAGAAAGGCTTTTCATTCTTGTACGTGAGATTTTTGGGGTTAGAGGTCAAAAATGTGCTTGGGTGCATGAGGAACCCTTGAGAGAGTGCCAGAAGGAAGGCAATGTGGGACCCTGGGTGAGTGCCAGTCAATCAGGACATTTATCTGGAAACCACCCTGTAATTTGGAAGTGGAGCTGGACGCCAAGGTGGGAAAGGGTGGGGTAGCTTGGGGCTTTTGGTGTCCCTAACCACTTGAACTCCCTTCCCCCCTGTGAGTGCATGGCAAGGTCAACAATGAAGTAGTCACCCACCCCACTTCTCTGTCCTATCTTCTCCATCTCCAAGAAACACAAACAAAATGGAAGGAAGGAAAAGACACAATGGGCAAAATGTTAAGGAACATTTGCCTTTCGGAGTCCCTGGCAGCAAGCAGGGTTTTCTGTGAGGAACACAAATCATGTGGACATTTAACATATCCCAAGATCTCAAGTTTTCACCAAAGCTTCACACGACTCAAACGGGACTCATTCATCTGCCTGGCTTGTAGAAAATGAAGTCTACAGAAGAGATGGAAACAATAAAATGATGAGAAGTGAGAGGGATCTGGGGAAGGGGCAGCAAAGAAAAGTCTGCAAAGGGCTGAGCAGTGTGGCCAAACCCTGCACCTTTCATTCCCATGCTGTACACAGGGAAAACCGTGTCTGGGTCAGATGAGCTTCTCTAGAACCAAGAGTCAGACAGATAGATGAGGAGACAGATACTCAGTACTTATAACATACTGTCTTACGTAATTGTGGATGGAGGGAAGTCCTATATTTGCTCTCAACATCCTACACAGACAAGATGGTGGTGTTGAAAGACCAGTGAGTCAATGGATTCTAATTTTGATCTGAAGTCTTGAGAGTCAAGAGCATCCTTTTTCCTTCCTGACTACCATGATGTAAAAGAGGAGGCTGATAGCCCAGCACATCCATTGGGCAGCATGAATTCAGGCTCTCTCCAACTCTTGGTCTTACTAAGGCCCTCCTTAGTGGTCTGTACTGACCTGGAGAGAGTAATCTGCTTTATGCCATGCCCTGATTCAAATGACAATCTCTCTCAAAGCAGCTATACAGACACCTGGGAAGTGATGGTTAGCCAGCTCTCTGGGTATCACAGCTGCCTATGGAAGATGGAGTATTTTCAAATGGAGATGTTTCAAAAACTAGAGCCTGGAAGTGGTAAAGTCAGAAGAGAAGAGTTAGACTCATTGATCCTTTCACTGTGAGCATTTAATATGTGTTGAAGCAACTGGGCAGAGGATCTCAGGGTCCTTATCACTTAGCAATTTGCATAAACTTACCCCTGTCCACGGCCAACCTAACTGCAGAGGCTGGAAAGTGACAAGGAAAGGTGCCTGGAATGTAGACACCGACATCATTACTTATTTCCACATTTTTTCTGTATCCTCAGATAAATCAAGGAGCTATGTTGAGCGAACAAGAATGATTATGAAACTACCTTGCTGACATGATTAATAATAATTAAACACAAGAAACTGATGAAATGCAGAATCCAGCTGGTAAGACTTTTGCATGTTGAAACTATTTCTTTTTTAATAATAGTTTTCCATCCCAGACCATTGAGAATCCCAAGTGCTTTTGTTTTTCATATGTGTGTATATGGCCTCCTAGATGAGAAAATCTCTTTAGTTGAAAGAGATCTAGGTACATAGGTATACCTTAAAAGACAGCATTGCTGTGTATAATAAGTTCTGGGATATACAAGGTTTATTATGTGCTATAGTTTGGATTGCAAATGTCCCCAAAAGATTCATGTCTTAGAAACTTGGTTCCTGCCTATGGTGCCATTGCTGAATAGTGGTTAACTGTGACCCTGGCTACATCCTGCCTTTCCATGAAGTAAGTGACTCTGTTTAATTGTATCTCACCATGTCTTTGTCCCGGGCCTCTAAACAATGATACCAACAGACCATGTATAGAAACTGTGAGCCAAAATAGACATTTAATTTTAAGTTGATTTGCTTATATTTGCAATAATGACTGGTGCTAACACACTGTGACAGAAATTCCTTTAAAGCTTTTATAGTTGAGTTGGAATTTAGATAGTCTGGTCCAGTATTCTAAAGGCCAGTTTCCTAAGCTGTTGTGTTATGACCCTGTATGTCAGTGGTTCTCAATCTATGGGTCATGAACCCCTTGGAGTTGTATATCAAATATTTACATTATGACTCATAGGAATAGCAAAATTACAAATTATGAAGTAGCAATGGAATAATTTTGTGGTTAGGATCATCACAACATGAGGAACTGAATTAAAGGGTCTCAGCAATAGGAAAGTTGAGAACCATTGCTGTATGTGATCACATGCACATGAGGATCACAAAGGTTTGGCAGGAATAAAAGATGTCTGAGTACACCGTGACCAAAGAGTAATTGGATATCGAGCTTGTAATAAATCCAAAGTGGAGTGCTCGACCCTGCTGCACCGTTTGACTTCACAGTGGCCTTGGCCCTGTACACACAATATGTGCACTTTGTACCATTTGCTGTTAGACCACCCAGGGCAGATGAACCTTACCTGAAATGTCTCAGCTCTATTAATGTTGTAAACTACACTGTTGTGGTGGTACATAGAACACTTTCTGCCCTTAAAGAAACATGATGTTTTAATTATGGGAAACAAAGAGTTCATTCTTTCTCATTGTCATTTCTCAGCCTGTACATATCAATTGATGTGATGTTTGTATTATGTTTTAATTGTTAACTTGAGTTTTAGTTTTAAAAATTACATAAATTTTGGTGTGGAATTAAGACAGAATTTTTAATAGTTTCTGAAATGGTCTTAAATGTGCAGTTTGTGATAGATATTCATGAAAAGTGACATTGCAGCCTTGCTGTTATAAAACCACAATTAGATCCATCCTGAAAATGATGTTCTGTGCCACACAGTAATTTTTATGTGAAAATAAATAAGTAGATCCACCTTATCAAAATGTGAAAACTTACTTCTCTAATAAATGATGAAATTATGTTTACTAAGCAACTATTTTGAACTACTTAATGCAATTTATTATCAGTAATACTTGACTTGTATGTTTATTTTATACACTTATATATAACAGAAGTTATGTGAAAATTTCTCCATCAAAAGTTTCTTGAGTAAAGACGTTTAAGAAGGTCTGTTAGAGAGGGTTCCTGGCTCTATAACTTAATAGCTCGGTGGCTTTACCAAATGATTTCAATACTTAGCAGATAGATATTTTCATTTATAATATATAAACCTTGGGCTATAATACCTAGGATCTAATAAACATGTGGGTTTTTATTGTTATTTTTTGTTAGATTCACTACTAGAATTTGGTGTCTAGAAAGAAGTTGGGCCTTGTCCAGGTCCACCTAGAGGGGCGTGCACTGGCTGAAACCCTGTGTTTCTGCCTTACAAGCTAGTTCTTTCTCAAGAGTCTTGTTAATTCCTATTGAGCAGTCTGAGCTCAGAGATTTGGCAACAAAAGGTCATTAAACAGCTTATCAATTTTTTTATCAGTCCTGACCCAGTTTCCACAAGCTTGAACTCACCTCTCCACAATCTACCTCATTTCCCCACTCCAATGTGGCGGTTCATCTTAATTCTGCTCTGAGAAATATTGGCAACCCCTCCTTAGAAGAGACCAGAAAATGACCTCAGGACTTTGAAAGACTCACATCCCCTTTCTGTACTTTCATTTGTACGGACGATGAGAAGGTTTTGAAGAGTCATTAATCACTTGCTAATGGGAGACTGGGCAACGTGCTGGGTAGCTGAGCAAAGGACTGAACTATACCAGCTCCTGACTCTCATTCATTCCATACCTTAGGGCAGATACTGGGGGCAATAGTCAAACATGAAGCTGGAAAGACTCAGTGAAGATACCCGTCCAACAAACAGTTAATCTCCTTCCCCAGCCCTGGGAGTTGTCTCAGAACTTCGTGCTGTAGTTTTGACCATACTCTCTCGCTCCCTCACCTCCTCCTAGATTCAACCTCCCTCCTTTACTCAGTGCTATGTCCTCTTTATTTGTAACTTGCTTTTTAATTCTTTTTACACCCATAGTCAATTTTTGCTGCCCAGATATTCTTGGATATGTGACTTTCTATACAATTGACTTACCAAGGTCTAAATTAATTTTTTTCTTTTTTTTTTTTTTTTTTTTTTTGAGACAGGGTTTCTCTGTGCAGACTCAGAGATCTTCCGCCTTGGTCTCCTGAGTAATGGGATTAAAGGCGTGTGCCACCTCTGCCCACAGGGGCTACACTTTTAAGGACTGTCTTTCTCTCAGCAGTTATTAATTGCTGCTGGCTCCTCATCTATAGGTGGCACTTCATGACCCCGTCTACACTCCATGTTGGGACCTGGTCTGACTTGAACTTGCACAGGTCTTGTGCATGCTCTCCAGCCTCTGTGAGTTCATATGGGCAGCTGCCCTGCCCTGGTGTGCTTGAAAGATGCTGTTTTCTTGTGTGTATCACCTCCACTGCCTCTTCTACTCATTCTATCCTATTCCCTAGTGACCCTTGAGCCTTGGGACGAGCAGTGGGACACAGATGTCCCATTTAGCACTGAGCATCCCTCAGTCGCTTGCTCGCTTTCTGTACTTTGGTCAGTTGTGTCAATCAGAGCCTACTGCAAGCAAAAAGGTGTCCGCTGACAGTTGGGTTGGTTCTTAACACAAATTTGAGTCAGTGAGTGGAGAAAACTAGTGTTTGAGTTCATTCTATTAACTAGAGTAAAGGGTGGACAGAAAGAAGAGAAGACAACATGTGCAAAGAGTAAAAGACGTCAGGGAACATGGTGACACCCATTAATCATAGCTGAACAGCCTCTGTGTGGGTAAACATTGGGAAATGCAGTGAAGATCTAGTGGGAGGTAGGGAAGATGGATTTCAAACTCAGGTATGACTCTTTCTCAACACCCTCAGGAGAACTTTTCAGCATAAAGATTAGGAATCTCACCCTAAATTGTGTCTCTTTTCTCCAGAATATAGGGCATACAGTATTTGCTGGAAGAAATGCAGAAAAGAGTTTATACACTACCTCCTTTTGAGAATGCTATTGTAGTATAAATTCACAGATCAATGGGTCAGGTCAGAGTGTGGGAATGCAAGTATTCCCTCAAAGTCTGTCAGATGGTCAGGTTCTTCTACTTGTTCAAACAATGAGTCTGAATAATATCTGCTTTAAGTGTCATTACAAAAGAGTCAAAAAGTAAGAAAAGGAAAAGGGTGCAGTAAAGTCATGCTAATTGATTTTTAAAGGAAGAAAATAATATAAATGTTTTTGGTTTGTGGACATACACAGCCTGAAAGTTGGACAGTAAAGATGTTACATGCAAATGGGAAGCAAAAGGGAGATGGAGCCATTCTTTTGTTTTGTTTTGTTTTGTTTTGTTTTGTTTTGTTTTGTTTTGAGACAGGGTTTCTCTGAGTAGTCCTGGCTGTCCTGGAACTCACTCTGTAGACCAGGCTGGCCTTGAACTCAGAAATCCACCTGCCTCTGCCTCTCAAGTGCTGGGATTAAAGGCATGTGCCACCACTGCCCAGCTGGAGCCATTCTTATATCAAACATCAAAGACTTCCAGGCAAAAGCTGTCACAAGAGATAAAGAAATTTCATTGCATAATAGTGAAAGTGTCAGTTCAGGAGGAATTGATAACTATGTATGTGCCCAGTGTGGGAACACATAAATGTATAGACATTATGGATATGAAAGGAAAAAGCTTTAATGAGAGAGTCATATGAGACTCTATTATTCTGCCTGCAATAGCAGATAGAGCAGACGGACCATCAGTATAGGAGCAACAGGCATGACTAACACCATAGACCAGGAAGACTAAAAAGCAATGATAGGAAACCACAGTGACGGTCACAGAACAGACTCTTCTCAGGTACTCATGCAATGCTTTCCAGGACTCACTGAATACAATTTAGGCACAGAAAGAACTAACCTTGCTATAGTAAAGACCATAGTTGACATCACTCAATAGTGAAAGTGAAGAGATTTTTTTCTCTAAGATCAGAAACAAGTCAAATGCATTCATTCTCACCATCTATTCAGTAGTTTACTAGGAGCTATAGCCAGAGTCATTAGGCAAGAAAAGAAAATATTTATGTCTTAGTTAGGGTTTCATTGCTATGAAGAGTCACCATGGCCATGTGAACTCTTATAAAGGAAAACATTTAATTAGGGCTGGCTTACAGTTTCAGAGGCTTAGTTCATTATCATCATGGCAAGGAGCATGGCAGCACACAAGCAGACATGGTGCTGGAGAAGGAGCTGAGAGTTCTTCATCTGGATCAGCAGGCAGCAGGGAGAGAACAACAGACTTGAGCTTCTGAGACCTCAAAGATTGCCCCCACAGTTACACTCTTCCTGAAACAAGGCCACACCTACTTCAACAAGGCCACACCTCCTAATAGTGTCACTCCCTATGGTCCAAGCATTCAAACACATAAATCTATGGAGGCCCCTCCTATTCAAACCACCACGATTCCTATGCCTGAAAGGAAAAAGTGAAATGGATTCATGATACCATGAGTAGACAATAAATCAAAGAGTTAGTAAACAAATTTACACAGAATTTTAAATCAGCCTATATGAACTAATAATGAAATACCTCAAGAAGATTTAAGAAAAAAATCTCACTTAAAACTTAAGACTGTGAAATGTCAACATTAATTAAGGATTGCAGATGACAAATGCGAAGATGCTGATGAAAGAAAATAACACGCACAAATAGAAAGGTCCTTTGCTCTGAGACTGGAAGGACAAAGGTGGTCATGCTACTATTCAGGCCACCTCAGTTGAAGTCCCAAAGACTTGTCATATAAGTAGAAATTCTAATTTAAAACATATAAAGATCCATAAAAGACCTTGACTATCCAAACCAATTTTGAGCCATAATAAATCTGTGCTGTTATGGGTTGGGACTTAAAACTATCTTGCAAAGCTATAGTCATCAAAACAGTAATGGCACTAGAATAAAAACAGACATAAAGGACATTAGAACAAGATAGCGAGGAGTAGGTCTTAGCATATACAGTGAACTAGTCTTTGACAAGCATGTCAGGAATAAGCAATGTCTCACCCACAAAGGATGTTGGGAAAATAAATTGGGCACATAGATCCCAACTGTGCATAAGAGTCAACTCCTAAGTAATCTGTTCCTTAAATAATTAAATGGCTGAAAACATAGAACTCCTAGAAGCGAAAGGTAGGGGAAGCTTCTGGAGGGTGTGGCAGTGGTTTCTGGAATATAGTAGAAAAATGATAGAAGGTGACACAAGCAAATAAGTCAAATGCTATCAGAATGCTTCTGTGCAGCCAAGAAAGCAACCAGGTAAAGGAACTGCATTACACAGAAAAGGGAGGCCATCGCCAGAACCATGCATGTGATAAACACATAGTGAATCTCAAGCTCCATAGGAAAGAGCCAACAAATATTTTCATTTTAAAAGGGGCAGAAGAGCGGGCAGATCCTTCTCTAGTAAGTATGGATATGCACATGTTTGGTAGGTGTATGAAGAGATGATCAACCACAGCAAGAGGCCGACTTACGCTTTGTACTATAACCATTGTAGTCTTGTTTTTAAGAGATGAGCGCTTGAAAAGATGCACAGAAAATCAACCTTTGTACATTATTATTGGGAAAGCAGATGGTCATAATCGCTATAGAAACAAATATAAAGGTTCCTCAGAAAATTAAAATAGAACAGCCACATGATTAGGGAATCACACTGCTGGGCACACATCCAAACGATTTGGAATCGGGATCCTGAAAAGATATCTGCACTCCCATAGTCTTGGCAGCCCTACTCACAATAGCCAAGACAATGAAGCACCCAAATGTCCAACAGCGCCTGCTGTTATGTGGTACATATGCACAAAGAACGTTAGTCTTTTTAAAAGGAGAAAACTCTGGCATTTTGTGACAACATGAATGTACCCAGTGGATATGCTAAGTGAAACCCTACAGACAAAGGACAAGTGTGACTTGATGCTACTTGTATAGTAAGCCTAAAAGAGTTGATCTCTCAGAAGCAGAGAGGGAGGGTGGTAGTAGTGGTGGTGAGGAGGGGGAAGGCTGGACAAAGCAGTCAAAGGGCATGGTGCTTGGTTGTGCAGAATGAGCAAGTCTGAAAGATGCACTGTACAGCACAGTGCCTAGATGAACAATATTGTCTAATTAAAATTTACTAAAAGGATAGAGTAAATGTTAAGTGTGGTTATTGCATACTTGCAAATAGCATCTAGGAGGAAACTCGTGCAGGAGATAATGTTTGTGGCATAAATTATACACTCTCTTTAAACTCATTGAGTTGCACGTATTAAATATATACAGCTTTTTTTTTTTAAAGCATGTCAGTCAATTTAACAAGGAGCACTATTCTCTTTAAAGAAAAGTATTCTAGGGAGAAGACCATAAGGAAGAGGGCAAGAAACACACACCACTATTTTTTCTTTCAAGCTCAAGACATGGACTAACCTTTTTAAAGGAAAAAATTACTTTTTTATGGTCCATAAATGTCATAATGTTAACCTATATATTATATATTATATTATTATAATGTTATTTAAGCTGTCTCCTGAGGGGCTCTGCCAGAGCCTGACAAATACATAGGCAGATGCTTAAAGCCAACCATTGAACTGAGCATGGAGTCCCCAATGGAGGAGTTAGAGAAAGGACTGAAGGAGCTGAAGGGGTTTGCAACCCCATAGGAAGAACAACAAGATCAACCAACCAGACCCCTTAGAGCTCCCAGGAACTAAACCACCAACCAAGGAGTACACATGGAGGGACCCATGGCTCCAGCTTCATATATAGCAGAGGATGGCCTTGTCAGGCATCAATGGGAGAAAAGGCCTTGGTCCTGTGACAGCTCAGGGGATGCCCCAGTGTAGGGGAATTTGAGGGCGGGGAGGTGGGAGTGGGAGGGTGGGTGGGGAGGAATACCCTCATAAAAGCAGGGGGAGGGAGGATGGGATAGGGCATTTCTGGGTGGGGGGGAGCCGGGAAAGGGGATAACATTTGAAATGTAAATAAAGAAACTATCCAATTTAAAAAAATAAAAAAGAACAAAAATAAAATAAATTGCTCATCTTGTGGTTGTGTTAAACAAAGTAGCATAAAGTTATTTATCAAATAAACTAAAACTGGAGGGCAGCTGAATGCGAAAGGACTAAAGGCACGGAGGAACAGTTCTAGGTAGGAGTAGCTCTCCCCACATCTCCCCCCACGAGGCCTTCTGGATTTCCACTTGGCTGTGTTCCCTGAACCTCAGTTTTCCAACACGGCTTCTATTCCATCCTTGCAAACATTTTGCGCCAGGAAGTGCCATGACCTTGTCTGGTTCTCACTTGGTGTGAATATCACTTATTCCTTTTTCCTTGAGAGTACTACTACTTATTTTTATTTTTTTTTTTTTATGTTATCTCACAACAAGTTACTCATATCACTTGTGGTCATTTATTTTCAAATTCAGTAAATCCACATGTGGAAATCCCAAGTTAGTTAGTTAGTCCAAGAAGTGACACAAACCTGAAGCGTATTGAAGTGGCCATAAAATTCAAAATAAAAGTCGTGCTATCTTTCTCTGTCTAGGAATTTACTCATCTCTTGGCTCACAGGGAAGTTTGGAGACAGTAGAGCAGTTCACTTCAGTTTTTCCCTAGCTCGCCTCTGTGGCTGGCCATATCCGGTACCTTATCACCCACATCACTTCCCCTTTCTCCACACTCTGGCCTTTGTGGTTGGGTGGGAAAGGAGAGTGCCTGGAGCCAGGAGTATGCAATCTGTTGGCTGATTGATGGCCAGAAGTTTTCAAATGTGAAAACAGGAGTTGGCTACTTTTCCATCCCTTTGCTTCTCTCCCTGAATTAGGGAGGAGAGTTTCCAGTTGATAACACACATGGATACAGAAAGCTGATGCCAAGTGGACAGCAGAGAGCTGTCACTCACATGGAAAGTGAAATTAGGTGCCATAGACACGGCAAGCTTCTTGAGTCATTCTTTGGTTGCATGTACCAATAAACCAGCTCCAGTCGTTAATAATGGAAAGAGAAGCCAACTGCTCCCTGGACTGGAGGAATGGGTTTCATCTGGAACAAGGCTTTCTTCCTCGTTGTTCTATTCTCCAATGTGTTTGCTTTGGTCTAAGACTTTCTGTGCAGGTGATACGGGATGTGAATACATTATCCCACCAGCCAACACCAGTCTCTTGCAGCTCCAACCAAATCTACAAGTCTATCCCTGAGGTAGTTTGGGAGACTAGAGTCCAATGCTCTGATCCATATGTCCTTTCCTTGCAGTTACCGATAGTGTTGTCATATGTTCTAAAAGCACGTGGGCTGAAAGCAAGGAAGCCTTGGAAGGGCAATGGGTGTTTGGTGGCAACCAGCTGCATCACTGAATCTGGGAGTTCTAGTTTCTTTGCAAAGTGATTTCAATACTTACTCTTTGCTTACCTCTCAAGATCAGTGTAAGAATCAAATGAGGCACTGGCTATAAAAAATTTCTTAAGCAGAAATGCATTCATCACAAAGTGTCACAGTTGGAAGGGGTCATTATTTACCATTCTTAAGTCCGCACGAGCAGAATCCAGCTGCAGGGACCATCTGTACACCTTGCTGACTACAAAGCCAAGTCAGCTATGATTATTTCCTCTTGCAGAGTCCAACACTTTCTCCTCGTTTTATTTTGGACCAAATGTATAGTTCACAAAATGCACATATCTCTCCTTTTAATGACTTCTACTGAAGTTTTATTGAGCCATTAACTTTAGTAATACTGGGGAACCCTAATTGCCACCTTCTCTTGTTTCATAGGCATAGAAGGCAGGTGCAAATTGTTTTTTACTGGAATCTCAAGTGAAGAAAAAATAACCATAACTCAAAAGAGGAGGTACGAAGAAAATAAACACATGTTGAAGGATTCCTTGGTTTTGAAATATATGTCAAGCATCCAAAGAACGCTGCATTCTTTGGGCGTCTTCTCCCTGACAGAGCCCAGTTTGAATCATGATTGGTTGCTCGTGCCAGTAGATTGGTGTTTAGATAAGCTGATTCCCCCAGGAGGAACGTGGGGAAGGTCACAGGTAAAGAAGAAGCAGGTCTGAAACCATGTTAGATCTGTCAATAACCATCACAGGGGCTGCTTGTTGGGTTTCTTCAATGTGCAAACAATATTTCTGAAAGAAGGTGAAAGCTAAAGCATTCTCATGGAGAGGTTCTGATGGGACTTTTGAGTTGTAAGTTTCAAAAAAAAAAAAAATACAGGTGAACTTCCTTGATTGTATAACTCCATTGAGTATAAAGCCCATCCTTTGTTCCAAACAGATTTGATATAACTTTGTTGGCACTTTTACTATAGCTTGTGTGGACATAAAGGTTCTGGACATTTCTGTCAGTGGTTAGAGGAAGATGGCTTGGAAACAGATCCCTTATAAATGAATCTCTGAGCTCTACCTGCTTTTCTACTCAGAGCACCATCGTAATGACGAAAGTGTGTCTGCTGCAAAAAGAATAGGAGGAAACAACCCTCCTAGGTGAGGCTTCACGTTGCTGAGTGCACAGTGGGCCTGAGTGAGACCCTGCAGCACATACTCTCAGAGCACATGACTCAGAAGTGTGGGGGGACAGGAAAGAGCAAAAGAACAGTATTTATTGCATTTGTCAGTGTTTTTAAACCTTGTGATAGAGGACTTGAGGAAGGGCTCAGTGAAGAATTAACTGAAGAGATATTTTGAAATTTGACTACACGGTTCTCAATCTAAGAACTTCTTGTTATGAATATTTGGGGTGAGGGCTAGACATGCATGTCTTAGAAATGCCTCCTGGAAGCTGCTCAGCGCTGGCTTCGTCAGTGGGTTCTCTGGCTTACCTACTGTGACCTCTGTTCTTTCCTCACTGAGGTCATTGGGTTTCTTAGTATGTGACCAGAAATAGCTTTTGTTTTGTTTTTAACTTGTAAATGTTCATTTAATAGTTACTTGCCTTTTCTTCTTCTTTTTTTTTAAATTTTAAATTATAATATTTTATTCATTCTTAGAGAATGGGTTTTGAGGCACACCTGCTCCCTGTGAAGGGTGAAGTCATCTCTCTGCTTTTTTGTTTCTTTTGTACTTTGTCTTGCTCAGATAATACTAATAGCTTGGCTCTGTCTTTGTGAGCTTTCTATTGCTGTGATAAAACACTATGACCAAATGCAACCTGGGGAGGGAAATGCTTATTTTCTCTCACAACTCTTAGCTCACACTTTATCACTATGAGAAGTTAAGGTGGGACCTAGAGGCAGGACCCAGAGGCAGGACTTGGAGGTGGGACCTGGAGGCAGGAAACAGAGGCAGGAACTGATGAAGAGGCCATGGAGGAGTACTGCTTATTGACCCACTCTACATAGTTTGCTAAGCCTGACTTTTTATACCATTCTGGACCATTTGTCCAAGGATGGCACTGCCTACAAGGACATGAGCCATCTTCCATCAATCATTAGTTAAGAAAAAGTCCCGTAATCTTGTATGATGAAGTGAATCAATTATAAGTGGCAGGAATCAGTTCAGATTCCCCCTTCTCAGATATGTCCAAGTTTGTGTCAAGTCAACAAAACCCAACCAGCACATACTCTGCGGTACAATTTTATAAACATATTGGGTCACCCAATATTAGCCCCTGAAAATCTTATACTCTCTGACATCTAGGGGTTCCCCACTGGAGCCTTCAGACTCTACCCTTTCTTAGACCTCTTTATTTCACTGAGTTTTCATAGTATTTAAACTATTTGTCCAGCTTTTAGAAACCAAGATCTGCTCGTCGTCTTAGGTCCCAATGGCTGTGTAAATACAATAACTAGTGTGTAATGTCTGATCACTCAGTTAAATCTCTAAAGACCTGCCACAGGGTTTTCAAATTCCTGCAGTGCTGCTATGAAGCAGAGGGGCACGGTGGGTTCCCTCTCAGGTGGGGGCTGTAGGCTCCCTCTTCTCTTACCCTGGGCTGCTTCATCATTATCCTTCCTTCTTAGAGCCTGCTAGATATCTGAAGTCATAACTCAGTTTCTTAGTTTAGATCTCTACACAGTAGATGATGTGTGTGTGTTTGTTTAAAGATTTATTTATTTATTTAATGTATATGAGTACACCGTCACTGTCTTCAGAAGAGGGCATCAGATTCCATGACAGATGGTTGTGAGCCACCATGTGGTTGCTGGGACTTGAACTCAGGACCTTTGGAAGAGCAGCCAGTGCTCTTAACCGCTGAGCCATCTCTCCAGCCCCAGTATCTGATGTTTTACAGGTGCTTCGTGAATATTTATAGAATGGTAAAACAAAAGGGCTGGAGCACTCAGGGACATGCGTGCTTAGGTTACCTCTCTGTCTAAGCTACCAGGTACGAATTCATAAAAAGAACAAAGGATTTTTATTAGACTTGGCTTCCCCTGTCAGGAGTTATGAGCTAGTTCTTCATTTTCAGGAGATTCATCCAAATCTCTTTATTAGCCAACTGCCAAGTAGCTAAGCAGTCCTCCTCAGACAGAAGGAAACAGAACCAAACTTGGAAATTCCACATAGCAGGGGTTGTTCCTAACCTCCTCCAAGTTCCTGCACAGTAGTTTGCTAATCTCTACAGTTGTCAAGGTTGGCTTCAAAGAACTTTCCAACAGAAAGCCCCTTGGGGCATAAGCTTTAGTTTGGGAATGCCCCCCCTGTCCTCCCTCCCTCTGTCCCTTCCTTCCCTCCTTCCTTACTTCTTATTGACTGCTAGGATCATTGGTAGTTTTTGTTTTATTGTTTTTTGTTTTTTTGAGATAAAATGGAAGTGTTTTCAACTCAGATTTCTTAAACATAGTCTCATCTCTCTCATGAGACTTCAAATCTTTCAATTCAGCTTTCCCTGCACACCATTCTGAATTTTCAAGTATAAGATGCAAACCACTCAAGAAAATGTTTCGAGACAGGTAAGGCATTTGCAATGTATGATTCAATGGCTACTTTTTTCTGGTTACCTGCTTTTAATCCAATGTGGCCTCCAGATGTTACACTACTGTTTCCATTGAAATATATTTGGTAAAAAATTAAATATATGTTGATAAAAATATGAAACTGATAGTCCTAAAGGGTTGAGGATACGGCAGACGCACCGAGACTGTGAGCTATGATGATTGTTTGGAAAACACTGAGCTTTAAGATAAAGTTTGAACTCGGGATAGGCTGCGATGTAGCTGAGGTAGGTGACATGCTTGCCTACCATCCAGGAAATTGTGGATTGGATCCAAGCACTGTACGAACCAAGTGTGGAAGTCCGTGTTTGTAATCTTAGCATTTTGGAGGTTGGGGACAAGAGAATAAAAAGTTCAAGGTTATCCTTAGCTACACAGGGAGTAGGGCTAGCCTGGGCTACAAGGGAAAAGAATCATAACAATTCGTAAGGACTGAGGCCCTCCTTCTTTAATGAATATTGCTGTCTCTTTGGCCTCAGCTCTCAGCATTGTCTTTTCTGTTATTTCCTTTTTATTCATGATCATAAACTTGACTCTGAAATGGCATAAAGAGAACATGGGACCCAATGACAGTGGGAGCACACAGATTGCAGGATGTCTAAGATGGCAGGGAAGAGGGGGGTTTGTTGAGCTAAAAGAGGACAGGTCTGGTGGCTGAATAAACACTGTCATTGTCCTCAGAGGATGATGGTGACCATGCTGCTTTTATCATTCCTGGAATCAAAATGCTCCATGGCATCTGTCATGTTCCTGTCCTAACGCACTCTCTGAGACCTCATGCTGACCGCCATGCCACTCAGTATCAGCCATGATGGTTTGTGTTTGGTTCAGCATCTGCTGATGACAAGATGCTGGGATCTGTATACTTCAGGGTGAAAGTCTCACTATCAAGTTTCCTCTCCCTACACACAAACTCACTGATACTGTGTTTAGGGTACATGAGGCACAGCCATGGAGTCTAGAAGGGGCCTTCGTGTTCGAATCTGTTCTCTCTGTCACTCAGAACACAAGCTCTTCCTGCTGTTTTCTGGAAATTTGTCTGTGAAGAGCTCAAAGGACACAGCTCAAGGGCTGCCCTCAACAAAATGATGCTCCAGAACGTGGAGGGTTAAGCAGACTGGCTGTGGCTTCTGTAGGCAACAGAGGCGTTGTCAAAGCCCAGTTGCTTAATTGCTTTTCTTCCCATTTTCTCTATATAAGAAGAATGTGTAATCATTCACATGTCCTGGGAGGTTTCCTAACCTGTCTCTGCAGCTTTATAAATGCGAGGTCTTGTTGTGAGGTCTTGTAGTGAGGGAAGTTGTCATTTCCCCTGTGAGGGACCTCTTTGGCTTCCTTGCCTGGCTCAGCCCTTTCTTCCCCAGTCTGTTTTGCATGACTGGTCTCTTCTCATCCTTCAGTTGCAATGCTGCTTCCTCATAGAGGGGCACCCGGACTACCCCCCAAGAAATATAAGTGCTGTCTCTCTTTGTAAACACAGCATTGGATAGCTCAGCAGATAGCTTTTCTTCCTACTTAGCACAAACTGGAATTTGAAATGCACTTTTTATTATATGTCTCTTCCAAGCAGTGGTAGGTCTCTGAACCTGCTCCAACATGTGCCAGAGGAAACCTTTCTGATGATGGTTGGGCACCAATCTATGAGTATAGCAGAATTTCATTAAGAATCATTTCATTAGTGCACTAGGCAGCGCATCAGTCTCATCTGTAAAACTCATGTGACATTGCACTTCTCCATGCTTGCCCCTAAATAAAACAATCTTCGCCATCTAGTGGTAGAAACATAGAACTGCAGACATATGTTGCATGAGGCTCCTCAGACTCCACCGTTAAAAGGAGTGCCAAATATTGATCGATGTATTGATTGCTCACTCTTTGTGGGTAAATCACACTGTTTGGAGACCTTGTGGTGCAGTTTGATGTTGACTTGTGCTTGGGTGACGGTTCCTCTTGAAGTCAGGTTTCCTGGTGCAATAGTTGATCCCTGGCATCTCTGAGTCCTATACAGTTAGTTTCTCTTTAGGTTCATCAGTATCTGCAAAAAATGTAAACAGGCCGGGAATGTTTAAGCAGAAGACTTCACAAGCAAGCAAGCAAACAAACAACCCTCTACACCGACTTGGGAATTCTCTGTGACACAGATAACAGAGACCTGCTTTTTTGCATTTCAACGATTAGTTTGAGCTGACAAAGAGCCGCGCTCCAGGACCAAGCTGCCCTGCAGCCCTCAGTCCTGTACACACATGCCTTTGAGCTTGAGTGTTTTCCGAGGTATATAAACATTTAGGAGCTTTTGGTCTTCTTTGTTTATTTTTAAGGAAGGAAATCTCTGTAATCCTTTTTCCAAAAGGCCCTCTGCTCAGCAGCGACAATCATAACTCCACAATTATCAAGGGGGCAATCTATGTCTTGATGGCCCTTAGATGAAAAGCTGTTTGTTTCTCTGGGTTTCCTTTTTTCCCTCAAAATAATCTCTTTGCTCAAATCCCCATATATGATCATTTTCCTCCCCTTTGCTACGTGAGGGAGAAGGCTAATTCTGAGACGTTAACTGGCTTTCCCTTGATTTTTTTCAATAGTCATTTAATTGACACTTGTCAGTGCTGGAATCTGCTTCGTGTCAGGGGTGTAGCTGGGAATGCTATGTACATGCCCTTTATGGGGCATGGTGACCACGATAAAAGGTCTGTGTTACTATGGACACATATGTGAGGGGCACAGAGCCTAATACAGGGCCCATGTTACTATGGACACATATGTGAGGGGCACAGAGCCTAATACAGGGTCCATATTACTATGGGCACATTTGAGGAACATAGAACCTAATACAGGGCCCATGTTACTATGGACACATATGTGAGGGGCATAGAACCTAATACAGGATCCACGTTACTATGGACATATATGTGAAAGGCATAGGAACTAATACAGGAGTGCAAATGGAGTCAGAAGAGTGTTCCTGGAGAAAGTAACATTGAAAGTTTAAGTATTAGGATAGGAAGTAGCCAAAGGGCTGGGGGAACATATGGATCCCAGACAAAGTTAGAATTGTTGGGGTGGAGGGAGACACACTCTAGCCCCTGAGGACTCTGTTGGGGAGCACTGACAGGCAGGTGGGAGTATCTGCTACTTAATGGGCAAGGTAACAGAAGCGCAGAATCCTGTTTTCAAAGGCATGGTTGAGAGTGGGTCAGGAAGTTGGTTCCTTTGACCACTGATGTGGGTTCTGTGGGATGTTGTGAAGGTGCTCTCAACACTCTCAAGGCCTGGCCTCAATGCCACCTGACACTGCTGTTGCTGCCTGGCCTCTCTTGCTTTGTCTCTCTAATTGACTTTGCTCTTTCCCCATTTGCCTCCTAGTCCCGTTTTCTCCCTGGTTTCCTCTCAGCTTGCAGTGTAAATTCTGGCATCTTTCTAGAGCTGTTGTGGATTTTCTGTTCTTTAGAAATACACACACACACACACACACACACACACACACACACACATACACAACGTCGTGAACTTCTCCACCCACCCCATGGAACCTTTCTATCCAAAAGTCAGCTACAAAGCCTAGTTGGATGTAGTTAATGTGAAGCAAAGTCAACAAACATTTCCCTAGAGTCCTGGCACCGGAAAATCCTTTTCTTGTTCCCTTTGCTCAATTCCCTGCTGGTCAGCAGCCTGAACTTCTACCTACCCTTCTCCACTGGCAGCTCTCACCATGTCCTGGGTGATTATGGAAAGCCAGGGCGGAATTCTAGAGACCCAGAAGGTACTTAAACACAAGCTCTAGCCCCAGGTCCCCTCAAGAAGCTCTCTTTCTTTTCTGACAGGGTTGTTTGCTTCCCCCTTGAAATGTACTTTAGCTGGTGTTTGACACACCTGGGTTCACTGAGTAGCAACAGTTCCTGACCATATGAACCAGGAAACCATCTTCTCTGGGCCCTGGTTTCCTTTCCTGTAATGTATAAATGATAAACTCTGTTTTGCCTACTTCACTGGGTTATTTTGAAGAGGAGAAAATTACTCTATAGATCAATCATTTCTGAAACATGTATTGATTGCTCAGCCATCTGCCAGCCTCTGGGGAGATAAAAACCCTTGCTCAGTTGTCATGTATTATGCAATACGACAACGTCAGGCAGAGAACTCCACCTCTGGCTGGGCCAGGTTAGGTGTGTGTTTTATTTTACTTTACATATGTCTGGCCTGGTTCCTAGCAGATACTTTCACTATTATTCAACTATGGATGAGTAGGTCTCCAAAGCATGGACAAAGAGGAGGTGGTCCCAATGTGTAAAGCAATCAGAAATACTTACCTGAGATCCCCAGGTCTTCTTAGAGTCAGAATTGTCCTCCCACGATGGGCATCTAGTTCTCTCCAGTTACATGAACTAGGGATGAAGGAGAGAAGGGGAAAGGAGCTGATCTAGGTGTCAGCTTTGGGGAGAAGTAAGCGTGGGGCTGTGTGGGGGTCTGAAGACCCAATGCAAAACAGATGGGACTCAATGCCAAACATTAGAAAAGTTTAAGAAAGGCTTATTAGGAAGGAGGATTCACAAAGGGGCTGTGGCCACCCAGGGGCCACGGTAGGATTTCACAATAGAGGTGAAGTGTGTCCCCATGTGAAAAACAGGTTGTTGTTACCTGGGATAAAAGAAGTAACTTGGGAACTTTAAGTAGAAGGGACTGGAAGTCACCCAGTTGGTCAGCATTAGAGCCAGAGCTCAGTGTTGTGCACTCCTAACAACCTGCTGTCTCCTATACCCTATAACTCTAGGGTACTTTGTATCCATGAATGCTTCAAAGTCTTAGGATGGCCAGAAGCCAGGAACAAGTTAAAAAGAATAATAGTGGTCAACGCCTTAGAGAGGCCTCAACTCATCCAGGACTGTGCTCTGGCCCATTGTCTTTGATTGGCCCAAGTTGGACTAGACAGGAAAGACATCACTCAGGCCTGCAGGACAGAGAAGTAGCAGATAGAGAGCTGCTCATAGTTCCCTCCCTTCTCTCTCCCCAAATCCACTTACCTTGAGAGAAGTCAGTTCATAGGAGCAGATGACATTTAAAACCTGTGTCCAACGCTGACCAGTCCCCAGAGGGCTCTCAGAGTGGCCTCTGTTCACTATTTATTGCTGGACTCTCTCACATGGGTCTCAGGCTCTATCTCTGTCACCCCAGTGAGATTTGATTTGGGTTGGTTATTTTTAGAACAGTGTGACCCATTGGGGATCATTACACCCAGTTCCCTAGTTTCAGAAAAGGGCCAGGTGACTCAGGATTTCCAATGGAAGTTAAGGCTACACACTTCCTACCAGAGCTGATGATTTGAACGGCAGCTTCCAGTAGCCGCTGGCCCAAGGATTCCTTTATCGCCGCCATCTTCCTCCCTAATGGCTTCTGCAAAGTACCTGACTGGCTTCTTCCCTGCGAAATGACCTCTTAGGCATCATGGATGCAGGTTAATTTTTACCTTCGAAGCAGGGGCAATCCCCAGGAATCTTTGCAAGTTGGTCTTTGCCAACTTGGAAACTGGCTTAGAAGGTTTTGTGTCTTTATTGACACTCATAGAAGCGCACAGAGCTTGAGACAACACACAGTTGTGAAGATTAGTAGCACATGGCGCAAGGCCCGGCTTCTCCATTTCAGGGCTGCACACAGAACTCATTTATGTTGGTGCCTCCTTAGAGGAAGGCATTAGAGTTGATATGGTGCTGAGTGTTGAAGGAATTTGCCTGTGGTCAGTCTGGGATTGGCCCATTCTGCTCTGTGGAGGGTGCTTTTGCTATTTTTTTTTTTTCCAGATGTGGTTCCAAGGGCATGTGATTTATACGGGTTACACGAGGAGCAACATCAAGAGGGCTCCAGACATGCACAGCTGTACTCATTTTGAAATTCTCTCTCTCTCTCTTTCCTTCTCTCTCCTCCTTTCTTTCTTATTTTACTGTTTGACTGATAATTCTATAAAGAATAGAATTTCAGGGACTCCACAATGTGCGTGTGTGTGTGCGTGTGCAGGGAGTGGTTCATATCTCTTCAAACTAGCCCTGTACAATATAATGGTAAAACTCAGGTTGCTAATCCTCAATGTTAATCTTTTGGGTATCAACATCAAATAACATGCATGAATACCATGAGTGACTGAGAGGCAATGGAGGAAGGAAGATAGAGGACACTTTTGGATGATAACTGACACTTTGGCAGTCTCCCTCTACAAGAAAACACATATTTTAATTTTATTTTTTTACAGAGCACCACACATTATGTTAGCATCCTGGTCTTTAAAACCTTAGTATTTAATTTCTCAATCTTTCCTATTTCAGCAGGGCTGTGTTTTTTAACACTCTGGCTATTTTGAGTCACCCTTCCTGCCTAACCATGTTTCTTCCGAATGTGAGTTATTTTTATTAGTAATGTTTAATTTATCAGGAGCTGTATTAGTTTGTTTGGTCTGCCATAGCAATATATTTTAGCGTCCTGGGTGGCTTACATAACAGGGATGTATTTCTTCACAATTTTGGAAGGTGTAGGTGCTAGGGCTATTATTCTCTTCTGAAGCTCTTCCCTGGCTTTTCAGCTCCTCATGTATCGCTGGGAACCTACATTGTCCTTCTTGGACACACCCATCCCTACACCATTCCTGCCTGTACATAGTGGTCCCTCTTCCCCTTTATCGTCCCAATCTGACCTCTTTTAATCCTAATGACCTTTTAAAGTCTCTATCCTCAAACACAGTCATAGGCTTGGGGTTAAAGCTTCAACAAGTAAATACAGGTAGAATTCAGCTCCTAGACTTATGTCCCCTCTCTCTTTGTGGTGGCCTTGATATAGTAGCTAGTACTCATTTTTGTGAGCCTATTCCTTGCTGAGTGCTTAATAAATGCCATTTTCTGGAATAGGTACTAAAGATACAATGCCAAAGAACAGAGGCAGATTCCTGAAAGGAATTAGGTACCGCTGGAGACATAGGGCTAAAAGACTGAGTAAATAAAAACAATCACAGACTATGAGAAGTACACGAACAAAACCACACAGGACTTTGATAGTTAATCAAGTGGCTAATATTTTGAATGCGACTGTCAGGGAGCTCTGATGGGATAGTTCTCTTAGATTATGCAGAGAGAAGGATTCCTTAACACAGAGAGCAGGAACAGGAAGTAGCCAGTGCAAAGACTGAGAAGGGGTGACAAGCTCAACAAGTTGCTGGTGGTGACTAAGTGACCTTGTAACTTCCGTATGTAGAATATGGAATGAAATAGGCAGGGACAGGCCACACAGGGCCTCCTCAGCCTTGAGAATCTATTCTGAACATGATGCAAAGCCTCTGAAGTCAGTGATGTGACATTCAAGGACAGATTGACTGGAGGGGATGGATACCCAAGTGTCATTGGTGTCTGCTGTTCAGGCAGGACTGGATGGGCAAAGGCTGTCCCCTGCTGTCCATGTCCCTTAAAGCTCTCATTTGATGATCTAAAGGGAGAGTGGAGGTGTCTTCCTCTTTCTGTCTCTCTGTCTCTCTGTCTCTCTGTCTCTCTCTCTTCCCTTCTCTCCTCCTTTCCCTCTTCCTTTCTATTCATGTAGGAATACACCTGGATGTGCAGGTGTGGATAGTGTAGGAGTACACATAGATGTGCAGGTGTGGATAGTGTAGGAGTACACGTGGATGTGCAGGTGTGGATAGTGTGGGAGAACACCTGGATGTGCAGGTGTGGATAGTGTAGGAATGCACCTGGATGTGCAGGTGTGGATAGTGTAGGAGTACACATGGATGTGCAGGTGTGGATAGTGTGGGAGAACACCTGGATGTGCAGGTGTGGATAGTGTAGGAGTACACATGGATGTGCAGGTGTGGATAGTGTGGGAGTACACCTGGATGTGCAGGTGTAGATAGTGTAGGAGTACATGTGAATGTGCAGGTGTGGATAGTGTGGGAGTACACGTGGGTGTGCAGGTGTGGATAGTGTAGGAGTACACGTGGATGTGCAGGTGTGGATAGTGTGGGAGTACACCTGGATGTGCAGGTGTGGATAGTGTGGGAGTACACGTGGGTATGCTGGTATGGATAGTGTAGGAGTACACGTGGATGTGCAGGTATTTCTATAATATACTGATTTGGATTTTTTCTAGTATATAATCAGGAATGGGATAGCTTGGTTGTGTATTAATTCTACTTTTATCTTGCAGACTCTCCGTGTTCATTTGCACAGTGCCTGTACTAGTTTACATTCTTGTTATTAGTCTGTATATGGTCCTGCCCAACTCCTGACAACAGAAAGTGCCAAAATCCTCCAATCATGTTTCCAAATACATACGAAGATTTTCCTTAATCAGAAAAAAGGGGTAGAAGGGAATTTTCAACCAGCTGGGTGAGTGTTTTCTGGGAGGCAGGTTAAAAATTACATAAAAAATTTTTTAAGAGTAATTTTTTCCTGAAAGATTATATGTGCTCCCAACGAAGACAATATTCAGGAAATCCAGAAGTGAAAAAGAAGCACCAACAACTGTTCTAGAACTTACTATTTAAGATGAAAAGTATAAGTTAATGTGTGAAGAACGCTGCTTCTGCAACTCTGTACACATGTCCTGTAAACTGTACTCAATGTAAATCCCTCTGTAGTGAAACATTAGTAAAGCAATTTAAAAGTTGTTTCCATTTTAAATGCATGGATTGTCTCAGTGCTCTAAAACATGAGTCAGCAAATGTTTTGTATAATGGGCCAGAGAGCCAATGTTTAAGGTTCGTCCTGTGGGATAAAACATCTTGATCCCAACCCACGCTTCTCTGCGCTTGCAGCGTGAGAGCATTCAGAAATAGAGCGTTAGCGAGACAGTGCTGGGTTCCAGTGTTCAGTTGTCCGAAAGGGGCAACGCGCCAAGCCTGGCCCACAGCTTGCCTTGCACTGACCTGGGCGCAGATACGGGAGAGACGTCCTGTGTTTTCTTCTCCACGATTTGTTTCTGCCATTTTCACTTCCTTAGGGTTTGTGGAGTACTGTTTAATATAGCCATTATGTCCATACAGGATCCCCTTAGTTGTGACATTAAGGCACACCGTTTTCCATAGAGTTCTGCCTTCCTGAGTTCCTTACTAAATCCTCTTTTTCTTCAAATAAGATTGTTCGGTAGTTTAAAGTTGCCTTTGTTTTTAAAAGAGTTCATGGGGGATATATTTCCCAAGCTTCCTCATATCAAGGGGCAGCCTTTTATCTCTGGTCTCCATGGCACCTTTGAATGACATTTTATTTACAAGCCCTCTTGAGTCCCCCAGCAGTCTTGCTGCCTTGTCTCTGGGCATTGCCAAAGCCAAGGCATCTCCTGAAAATGCCTAGCTTCTCCCTCTAGTGGCTGATTTGTGTGTTTCTGAAAGAAGTTTTATCTTGATTCTTTTTTACCCACCCCTTATCCCCGTCCCTTTTCCTTGAAAACAGACTTTTCTTCACACAGTATATCCTGATTCGTTTCTCTCTCCATGCTCCTTCCACCTCCCCGCCTCCGGCCCCATCCAGATCCACCCTCTCTCCGTTTCTAGAAAAAAAAAAACCAGGCTTCTAGGGGATAATAATTAAGAAAATAAAATCGAACACATCAAAATAGGGCAAAACAAACAATCAAATAAACAAACAGAAGAAAAGGAGCCCAAGAAAAGGCACAAGAAACAGATATAGGGGCAGGGACCCGCTCAACCACACACTTGGGAATTCCAAAAAATAACCTTACTAAGCCATAATATACACACAATGGACCTGTAGAGTAAATAGAGAAAAAAAGAAAAATAAAAAAAAGATAAAAATTTAAAATAAATAAATGAAATCCTGATACAACATTATGAGACAAGTAACCTCTAAAACTGTCATTGAGTTTGTTTTTGCTTAACCATCTACTGCTGGGCATGGGGTCAACCCTGAAGCGTAGATTGTTTCCCCAGAGACTCCCTTGAAGAAAACTAAATTTTTATTTGCAAGTGGTTATCAATTGGAGACAGCTTCTGGGTTAGGGAGCACATGTCCACTTCTCCTCTCAGCTCTAGGACCCCATCTGGTGCAGACTAAAAGCCTTGTCATTTCTCTTGAGTCTGAGTCATAAGCACAATGGCTTTGCTAATTGTCCTACAGGTCAACCTCAGGGCTTGGTCAACCTCAGAATGGCTGTGCCCTTGTTGAAGGACACATTCAATCAGGATTTCACTCGTTCCGGGCTTCCTCCACTTCCTCCAGCCATGATGCTTTATTACAGCAAGAAACCTAAGTGTGACCTTTTCTCCATCTTAGCCTTCTTGGTTTGGGTAAGAAGAAATCACAAGTAGTTTTGATTTGTATTTCCCTAATTGCTAATAACAGAGGACATTTTTTAAAAAGATATTTCTTAGCAATTTTTATTCCTTTTCAGAATTCTGTTCTGATCCATAGCCCACTTATTTTTTTAAAAAATTTTTGATAGGGTTGTTCTTGGTTATATATTTATTTTTTGTTATATTCTGGATATTAATCATCTTATGCACAGCTAGTTGTGAGAATCATTTTATTATGAGTTTCCATTTGTTAAATGTCAGTGTTAATTCCTGAGCCAATAGAAAGCCTATTTAGAAAGTCGTTCCTACATCTGTATCTTGTAAGAACGGACAAAGTTTTCTTCTGGTAGCCTCACACTGAATCCTTGATTTTTGTGCAAGGCAGGGTGACTAGACATGGGTCTGATTTCACACTTCTACATGTGGGCTTCCCGTTTTCCTAGCACTATTTGTGGAGATGCTGTCTTCTCTCCAGTGTGTGGGTTTGGTTTCTTTTTTATATAGCCAGTTGCTAGAGACATGCACATTCATTTGAATCTTGGTAAGAGTTTAACCAGAGAATTTCTGTTATGATCGTCCTAGTGAGTTTTGTGGCTAGTGTTGTAAGGTCTAGCTTCTTTGGCATTTGTGTTTTTTGTGGGTTTTGTTGTTGTTGTTTGTTTTGGTTTCCAGTACTGGAGATTGAGGCAAGCACCCCACCACTGAGTCACAGGTGCATGGGTATGCTTTTAAGACATCTGTGAACCCCATTTTTCCCCTAGGGTATTTTCTTAGGCTGTGTCTTTGAATTCCCTCTTGGCTTTCCTTACAGTCTACTAAGTGTGCCGGGATCCTCACACATTTTTTTTCTCTGTGTCTTTTATCTTGACTTTAGTCACTCTGTCTTCTCTTTTTTTCTGTCATAGTCTCCAGCAATATTTCCATGACACCTTCAATCTCGCCTTTCATACCTTTGTCATTTATCAGTTATTACATTTGAAATAATTTTTGTGTTTGTTTTTTTTAAACCTAGTCTCTTCTTTCATGGTAGTCCATGTTTTATAATTTTCTCATAGGTCTTGTTTAGATTCACCGTTTTATATGTATGGGTGTTTAGCCTACATGTATGTATGTGCCTCACTGCATGTCTATTTTTTATGGAGGCCAGAAGAGAATATTGAACCCCTGGGATGGAATTACAGATAGTTGTGAATTGTGTGGGTGCAGAGGACTGAACCCAGGTCCTCTGCATGAGCAAGATATACTTTTACCCACTGAAAGTCTCTCCCGTCATGGATTCACAGTTTAGTGAATTTCTTTTTGTAATGAAGGTTTTATGAAGAAACCGAGTTTCACATTTGGGATTTCTTGGCTGGCTGAGAGAAATTCCCCCACCCCTTCTTTTTCTAGCTTGATAAGTCACTCATGTTTGTAGTAGACAATTTGCATACTTTTATAAAATTTCATTTTGTGTGTTCTTGTCTAACAAGGTGACGTGTAGCTTGCTCATAGCGTTTCAATAAGGGTATAGATGGCTCTACTTGGTTACATCTCTCTTCTTCTGGACCTATTTTTTTCTTTCCTTTATTGAGATGCTGAGTTGACAACTGAGAATGGCTTTTAATAGTTTTTATTATTAACATTATTGTCAATTGTATTTTGTTGACAAACTCTTCTGCTGAGATATGGGCTGGTCTGAGAGGGTATATTGATTACACCAGAGTCTATTTATTTTCACAGTTACCAAATCTTAAAGATTCTGGCTCAAATTGTACCCCTTTCTTTTGTGGTTGCGGCTGATGATTTGCCTTTAAAAACATCTATTTTATCAGGCACGGGAAGACATTTCTGTGATCTTCATGTACTCTTCTGCCCTTATGTGGAGGTGAAGTATTGAAGCAAGAGTCTGGCACAGCTTTGAAAGGACTGAGTTATGAAGAGAAAAAGGCCAGATGATTTTGTTTTTTAAATTCCTCTTCTCTCTGCACTCTGAGTTTTTAGCTGGTAGGACAGTAGGGGCCGCTCAACCACTAAAAACAATCAAAATGCAAGAACAATTTAATTGAATAAGGGCACTGCAGTTTTCAGACCATTAGAGGGTAGATCTTGCTAATTTTATAACAGAACTCTCTGCTGTCAAAGGACTCTTACGAGCACATATAAATATCTGCAAAGTGTGAAAAGGCTACAGACCATAAAGGAAATGAGACTGGGTTATCTGGCCAGCAGGGACTGCTCATTGGTAAGAGGGTTTCATGTTTCTTTCTCCTCTTGCCTTCATGTCCTCCCAGGGAAGAGGTGACTTTTGTCAATCTCCTAGCCATGTTGTCACTATCTGAAAAGTGTCAATCCAAGCCTTCAGTTATCCATGCTATATTATCCAGCCGGAGTACAAAAAGGTGAAGTGACAGGACATGAGGTTCTGCTGACCTGCTCATTAATGATGGAGAACCAGGATGGAGTCACCACTTAGACTGCTTCCAGGCTAACACACACCTGTCAAGGTCACAGAGTGTTTACTGTTCACACTGTATTTTCCAGACTGAGATCACAGCTGACAGCAAGAAAGAAATGAAGTTTTCTCCCTTTGGGGCCAATACCATTTTGAATAATTATTCTGGACAGAGTCTCTTTTGGTCACAATATAAGGATTTTTTTTTTTTTCATCAAAGAGTCTATAAATCTTCTGTTGCTGGCAGCAATACAGTGGTGCCACTGCTAGAGCGAAGTCTCCTCCTGTTACTCATCTACATCTTCCTAACTTTGTTCTTCAGTCTCTTTAGCAGCTGAAGTGTTGCCTTCCCTTCCTTAGAGTGCCCCAACCTCAACTCTTTGCTGAAACATTTAATAATTATCTAAGATACTAGCCATAGTCATTGTTCTTGAAGAAAATCTAATGAAGAAATTTTTATGAGGATGAGAAAGAGATGGCCAGGATATCTCCAGGAGATGGCCAAGAGATGGCTAGGAGGTGGCCAGGATAGCACACTCCAGGTATAAGGTGACCAATGAGAGTCAAAGCAGATTTGTTACTATTCCCTGACAGTTCTCAGGAGTGATAAGAAAGAGGAATTTCCCTCCCTGTCAGGTAGTTTTCACAGTGTCAAAAAGTTCTATGCAGACTGCAGGGGAGAAAAGGCATCAGTGGTCTTACCTAACTGAGAACCCTATGATCGGCAATAGCAACCTGTCAAGCAAGATGATCCCACTTGTGCAATAGTGGTACCACTGTAATGAAGGTGAACAACTGTTCTCTGACTAGATTTGGGACCCACTCCACGGGGGATGGGGGGAATCCATACTTGGGATTGTAAAACCACTCTAAAGTCCATGTAGCAGAGGTTGTAAATCCTGGGGGGGAAGAGGGGGGCTTAATCTGGTTGTTTAGCTAAGTTGGCATAGCAGCAAATTACCTGCTAAATATGAATGCTTGTATTAATAGACAGTTACCACTCGCATCCTTAATCAGAGAAGTTTTCTCTTTCCAGTGAACTGCAGTGAATACTGACTTGTGGCTGCAAAAAGTCCTGAGAAAAAGTCATGCTTGAATGTTTGGCCATAAATAAGATATTTATACCTTGCTCAGCTCAGAAAATACTGTGGAAAAGAAAACAGAGAGAACCTAAGAGTCAGAAACTAGAAAGAAGGTCCGTGAAGTGGCATTTACTGGTCAATACGTCACCATAATTATCACAGATTTTTAGCAACTGCATATGATTGCACTGGGCCTACACAAAAATGACTTTATTGACAGCTAGCCATGGATGGAGGAGGGTGTCCAGGGAGCTCTACTCCTCATTGTTGAGCTGTTTCCTATTGATAGACAGGGAGAGGGAGGGTCATTAAGTTCAGTTGTACACCCACTGCTGATCCTGTTAGATTTCAGCGCATAGATCCAATCCATTGGTCAGACAGGTGATCTTCCTTCAACTAAATGGATTACAAAATAAAACTTGGAATCCTGGGTCTGGGAAAGTGACAGGGAGAGGGGATGTGGAATTCCCGTGGGTGGGTGAGTGATGAGAAAGGATGAGGGAAGGAGATTAAACAGAACACATGATATTCACATGTAAAATTTTAGAGGAAAAGCTCAATACAAATAATAACTAAGTAAAAATATTGTTGTTTATTTAAAATCAAGTATGATGACTGGGGCTGAGGATATAACTCAGTGGTAGAACATTTACTGAAAGAATACAAACAGTAGTCTATTGTCGATATTAATTGGTGAAGAGTTCATTCAAATTTTAAACTTGATTTTTAAATATTTATGTTAAAAACATTTTACGCAAGTAGATATTTTGTATGCGTGTACATCTATGCACCACATACATCTATGGGGGCCAGAAGAAGGCGATGAATCCCCTTAAGGCAGAATTATTGACAGTTGTGAGTGCTTGGAATCGAACACAGGTCTTCTGGCAGAGCAGTAAGTGATCTTAACCAATAAACCATCTCTCCAGCCTCTCATACAGATTTTGAAAATATGAATGGTTAAAGTGTTTTTTTATGTGGAGAAAAATACAGATAGTAAAGCACACATGAGAGAATATTATGAATTAATCAAGACAGTGGAAGGTAAAAGACCTTTAATAGTTTATACTTGCTAACTTAAAAGATTTAAGGAACTATCTACCCTACTCTTTCTGCTAAATTAAAGCCACCAAGTTCATATCCTCCAGGATCAGTTTAATTGGGATTGAGAAAACTTTTGAAAAATAATTATTTCCCCAAACAACCAAGGCAGTTTTCTGTTTTTAAAGCCTATAAAAACTATAAGTTAACTTTTATATTTGTAATATATATATTAGTGCAGGAGCCTTTCTGTCTCTCAGGTCGGAGAACAGTTTCTCTTTCTAAGGCAAGGGATCACAGTTCAACAACTCCTGATGACTTAGCTAATAATAGTAATCCCAGTCATACAATATAAGTCACACATTAAATAGCCTGGAGGGCATACCTCTAGTAAAATATCTTCATTTTGTGGAGACTGAATCCAATTGGGATCTTGGGCTTTATTTGACAAATTTTCTGCAAGTACATGTGTTTAAAACCTCCCTTTCCCTAAAGGAAACCTACTGAATTGTCTCTGAAAATCTCCAGCTCCAAGCAAATGTGCTAGGGAAATGTCCTTCCTTGTACCTTGAGGTTCATAGGCCAGGGAACATTTCACATATGTTAACTCCACCAGGGATCCCGAGTCTAGCTCTACATTGACCCATTGTTGTGTGGTTCTTGAGCTTCAAACTACAGCTCAAATGACTCCTGCGGTTGATAGGTTCTTCAGCTGGCCAAGACTACGGTGGAAGAAAAAGCATTCAACTTGAAGCCCAGCTTCTTTGTATATAAGGCACACGATGTTCTACCTGCCCTGGGTGAAAAGGAATACATAATTATTCAAAATTAAAATGAAAAAACACAAATAAAAGAGAGAAAAAATATAAGTACAAGGAGTAAATCAGAGGGACTACTCAGATGGAAACGGGCTACCTTGTGGGAATGAGCTACCCAGGTGGGAATGGGCTACCCAGGTGGGAATGGGCTACCCCGGTTGGGAATGGGCTACCCAGGTGGGAATGGGCTACCCAGGTGGGAATGG
>JADRCH010000015.1:13220313-13260514 GCA_019843965.1 Rhynchomys soricoides | reverse complement strand
TGAGTGCAGGTCCCTGTGGCTGTGTGCATGTGAGTGCAGGTCCCTGTAGAGGCCAGAGGGCATCAGATCTTTGGGAATTGGAGTTCTAGGCACTTGTGAGTCACCTGATGTGGGTTCTGGGAACTGAACCCAGATCTTCTTTGAGAATACTATGTATACTTAGTCACTGACCATCTCTCCAGGCTACAGATTATTTGTCTTTGTTTGCTACTCCTCCATGGTTATTCACATGAGATACATTTGTAATTGAATTTCTTGGTTAGTCTATGAACACAATTAGATTATTTTTGCCAGTATGCAGACTGATCCTCGGGATGTTTTTACATCCTACATTTGGAACTGCCTTGAAGGAAAAAGCCCAGTTTCTTCAGATTAAGTGTTCTTTTTCTGTGTGGGTTTTCAATTTTTAATGTGTGAATTACTTTAGGATTGATAGGTGCCTATGAACAGTGAGCATCTATCTATGTTAGCTAAGTTTGTTGGTCAAAGGAGGTAGGTAAAGAAATTATTTTTATGTGTGTGTGTGTGTGTGTGTATGCGTGTGTGTGCAAGCACATGCCCATTTTTTGGGACCAGGTAACCAGTGCTGGCCTCAGTAGTGTTGTACAGCTCCCATGCTTGAGACTTCCTTTTATCATCTGTAAGATGAAGCTACAATCATCATATGTGTAAGTAAGTGAACTGCAGCATGCGGGGTTGCCCTGACTAATCCCACTCTCACTTACAGAGGTAGGCTGGATTGGCAAATACCCAAGTGTATAAAATCCTAGCTTCTGTTGCTAACTCAGGGGCGTGTGTCCTAGGTTAAGCCAGCCAGCATCTGCAGCAGCATATTCTACGTTGATGGTATTTCACACTCATCCCATCTGGGAGGTTTTTCTACCACAGGCTTTTACTTCTCATCTTCCTGACAGTGTGAAGCAACAATTTCCTTGGCCCTGTAAACTGTGAGTGAAACTGTGAGTATCGTTTTCAAATGGAAGCCTCAGCACTAGTGGGCACTTTTCCATTGCCCTTTATCGCTGCTCCAAAATCAGTGTGTCTCAGAAACTAGCTGTTAGTCCATTTAGTCTTGATATGAATCAACTCTCAGTTGGCAAGTTCAGTAACGAGTAAACTTCTGTCGCTTTGCATGCCACTGTGAGTTTGAAGTCAATACCATTCCCCAGGAAAGACGTTTAAACTTAGTTTACTTTCACTATGAAGCTCAAAACACTTGACTTTTTGATAAAACAGGCGTGTGCTTGCACATACATGCATGCACAGGTATGCACACACACACACACACACACACACACACACGCGCGCACACACACACACACTCATGCACAAGGACAAAACTGTTGTCTCAGTGGGAATAAGAAATAGTTTATTCAAATTTGAATAAATCTGTGTGGAAACACAGTTTTAGTTTAACCCAAATTTCATGTTCTGATGTGGAAGCAGTTTTGGGAAGTTTTATAGTTTTACAGAAGAAAGAAAGTCATAAATCAAGGATATTTTAAAATACATCAGAGAGGCATATACAGCAACAAGGTAGAAAATTCTCTCCTTTTGGACTCGGATGGTATCCGATGACATTCTAAGCTCTGGGCTTGGTGGGAGCTAGTAGTCTGCTAAGTTAGTAGGTTCAAAGGGGTTTTATCTGTCAGTCACAGGATGGGAGTTCAGACACAGAGGTGAGAAAGAAATGATGACTAGCTTCCAGTCTCCATGGGGTGTAAATAACTTCTGAAGCCATGACATTCCAATCCCTTCCCATCAAAGCAATCGATGCGGTTCTAATCAGTTAACAAGGCTCTGCGGTTTCCAGGATCTCTTGTAGACAGACTTCTACCTGAAGAAACATCCATTCTCTCTGTGCTGTGACGTACTGTAGTGTCTCCAACCCTTCGACCCCCCCCCACCCCGTGGATACAGTTACTCTCGGTTATTATAATGCAAATCTGCTGAAGGAAAGAGATACCTGGTACCGGAATAGCAGCGAAAGAGCTACAGAGACAGCACCCTAAAAGTGGACCCGTCTTTAAACTCTTCAGATTCAAAACTTCCCTTTAATCCACCTCAGTTGAGTTTTCTTTTATGGGTAGCCAAAATCATTTTTGGTCAATTTAAATGGCTTGCACGATGTGATTTAGCAGATTGTAATCTGGACAGCATTAAAACAGGACCAAAGTATGAGCTAATCATCTCTGGCAAATCGATGCTCTAAGAGGTGACGGAAGCTACACGGGTGGAACTTGGAAGTCAGATAAGGGGTTCTCAAATGAAGATGCCACAGTGGGCACCTCTCCACTGTGAGGGAGAGGTGGACATTGCACAGAGGATAAAATAATGAAGTCTCAGGTTTCATGCAAGCTGCGTTCTTGACGTCTTCAACTCTCCACTGTCCTTTTTTTTTAATTTTCATATTTTATTTACATTTCAAAAGTTTCCCCCTTTCCAGATCTCCCCTTTGGAACCTCCCCATTCCCTCCGCCCTCCCCTTGCCACTACGGGGGTTTTCTCCACCCCACCCCACCCCCACCCACTCTCGTCTTCCCTCCTTGACATTCTCCTATACTGGGGGATATAACACCCTCAGGTCCAAGGGCCTCTCCTCCCCCTGACGGGTAACAAGACCCTCCTCTGCAGTCTTTGTGGCCAACACTATGGGTCCCTCCATGTCCTTATAGCTCCGAGTGCCTCTCGCTGCCTTGGCTGACCTTTCTGGAGTTCCTGCCTCCCCTAACTAGATGTGTATGCATCTCAGCCCACTGTGCTGCTCTTTCACAGTCCCAACATGGAGCACAGGAACCTCTTCCTGGACTCGTCGGTGGGCTGGTAGGGGGCTTAATTAATTAGCATGTGTAAGAGGTTTCCAGCTCTTTAGTGGATTAAGAATAATTAAGAAGGCAGAGCCATGCTCTTTTGAATATCATTCCAATCCCTTCCCTGCTTCTTGCAGAAACTTGTGACAGTGTTTCATCTCACTTCTCATTAAGTAGATTCAGAAACTACCTAGGAACTCTTGACAAGGGGCAGGCATTTTATCCCCAGATTTAGCAAATTGTATTGATAAATAATGGCGTTTAATAATTACCGTGGGCACAAAGTATTTGGAAGCACAGTTGAAACTTACTGGATTTTGTTTTCAGCTTTTTCATCTTCCCTGTCAACTCAGGGATCACAGATCTTCCCCAGTCTCCTCCTAGAAACAGCACCCCACCCCAGACATGCCTGCTCCGGTTGTCATAGACTTTACATGCTGTGTTCTTCATTTTACACCTTGTTTAAGTATTTTTGTCCTGCTTTTCTTTACCGTTTTTCATAGAAGATAAGCAGTTAGGGATGGCATTTAGGGGCACACAACATACACAGACATCCTGGAAGACGACCTCCTACAGTCATGACTGCTCCATGAAGCCACGTAGGTCCTGGACACAGGGTTTACTATTTGTCTTCCAGGTGCAAGATAACCATTCTAACTCTGGATACTAAGTCTACACTCCTGACAGAACGAAGAAGGCAGGAGAGAGAAAACAACAATGGAGCTGTCTGACCGAGTTACTCAGAATGCCTCATTTGGAACGCACTTTCTTGAACACTTTTAAGGTGACTCTAGAAAATAGCCTCAAATCAGCGTGTAGCAATGTCCTCACCTGGATCTCTCTTGTTTAAAGACCAAGGAACAATGGATGACAGGCCATTATCAGTTCTGTCACATTACAGCTTTGACAGAATATTCTAAGGAAATCGCTTTAAATGCTAATTATTCTGTTATGTAACAATAGATCCTAATCTTATCTACCTGTATTTTTGGTTCCTCCAACTCCTTCTCTGTTCCTCCCTCTATCCCACCCTCTCCAATCTCTGGTAGCTACTATTCTATTCTAGTCCACTGAGGTTAGTTTTGAGGAACACGTGAGGTGATGGAGAGTCCCCCTCTCGACCTTGCTCGGTAAGAACATGCAGCACTATGCTATGCTCTGGGAGGCTACTCTTATGTGTCAGTGAGGATACAAGTATTTTAAAAAGTATTTTCTCGTCTTCAAAAATCAATCGGCATCAATCCTTCATCGTGCATTAGGCTGTGAATCACTGTCCCTGCCCAGAGCTTACAGCTTGTTGGGTCTTGAGCAGCTTAGGAGAGTGCAGAGATCACCTCATCTGGGAGAATATTAAGATCTTTATCTGCCATGTGGTACTCAGCAGTCATCATTAAAAATGGATGTAGAGGGAAAGGCCTTTGGAATCCTTTAGTAGGCTGAGATTCAGCACTCGTGTTCCTAGATCCTTGCCCGGAGGTTCACTGGTAAGCATTCTGAAGCAAAAAAAAAAAAGCTTGTCCAGGGGTCCTTCGAGTTGGATTTCTGTTTCCTCCAATATGTTCAGAAGCAGTCCTGTGAATGTGAATTGCTTCTTGAGTTAGATGTAAATCAGACTACATCCCAACATGAGCTGCTGGAGGCCACAGTGAAACTCTAAACTCAGGGCAATGACAATGACAGTGACCCAAAACATACATTGCTTGGCCATAGATATCTTCTAAATGTTTCTCCCTTGTGGAGATAAAGACTGACTTCGAGGCAGAAGTAATAGGAAAGAGGTGGGCAGGAAAATCAAGGACAGTTTTCAGCTCAATGCAAACAAAATGCACAGGAGATAGCAGGTCAGCTTGTGTTCAGTTACGGTTAGTTTTCTTTGCACGCTGGGATTCTCGGGTGAAGAGCTCAGGAATCATCAAGGAGGTAAATTCGCAAAGGCAACTTCATCTCAGTTGGGTTTGTTTTGTTTGTTTGTTTGTCTTTTGTGCTGCCATCCAGAAATAATTAGAAAATTAAAATCAAAGTTACTGCATTCCTTTTCATACCATGGCTTAAAAGAACTCTGCTGTGCTGCCTTTTAGGGGGCCAATCAGTTAGTATTTATGGGTTATTTGTGCCTTACTCAGAGAATATTTCCACTAGCAAACTGTAGCTCCCTTCTCTCCTCCCACCCACTAGCAGCTCTCCCTGCCTGCATCAGCTGTTATTTGCAGAGCGCAGGAAGTAGGGCACATACCCTTTACTTCACAGCTAGTGTCTGTTTAGGAGTTTGTGGTTATGTTTGAGATGTCATCTTCCCAGTGAGGTCTCCTTGTCCTTGTCTTCTCTGATGTCTTAAGAAGCCACTAGGATGCAAGGGTCAGAAACAGTGATGTGCATTGCTTAAATCCCTTTCTTCCTGGGGATCTATACCATTGATTAAAAGCAGATTCCGAAGACTCTGCTACCTGTATAAAGTCTCACGCTGGAATGAACTGGAAATGGATCTACGAGTTTCAGCTTCATGTCCATCACTGTGTGCTTGCACAGAAGTTGTAGAATATTTGTCCATAGTTAACACAGATGGCTAATATTTCTCTTAAAATCCTTCAAATCCCCCAAATTTTACAGCAATTCCCAATTAGTGTAGTCTCCAAAACCTTTTGTCAACCGGTCTTTGGCCCCATTTTCTTTTGAGTAGCCACGACTCAAGACCTTATAACTGAACTATATGCAAATGGATAGTAATGGTCATATTTGAGACAGCTTTTGGGTGAAATTTTACCATAAGATCCATTAAGCTCAAAGCATGACTTCCTGAAAATGAGAATGCTGACTACATTAAACCTGTCTGTGGGTATATTCCATAAGGAAGCTTCCGTACAAGGTTTGTTTCTGTCCCTTTTCAAATTCCCGGAGAATACCATCTGGCTTTAATCCCAATTTCTATTAACTTCCATTAATTTAATTTGTGCTTGATCCTTCTGGGTTTCAGGAATGCCTTTTACAATGTTCCAGACCAATAAATGACCCCACACTGTGGTCCCTATCTGTAATGTGTGAGATATAACCGTTTCTTGGGAGTCCTGGAGAGGAGAGACTTGTAATATTGGTTGACACCTTTTCTTTGTTACCTATAGGGAGATCGACATCACCACTCCTCTGGCCTTGGTCGGCTAGTACGAGTCAAAACTGTTTTCAAGCTTATAAAATAAGGAATAGAAAGAAATTTTACAGCTGCCTAAGCTACCGGTCTTGATCGACACCCTCCGTGCAGTTCATTCTTGAGCTCTCCTAGACCAGGAACAACCTGGATATGTGCAGAATGTATCACCAAATGCATCCATTATGAGCACTGTGAATTCTACTGCATGTGGTATGCAATTGGTTTTAATTAAAACATCTCTCAAATACACCTTTATAACAAAGTGTCATCTTAACATAGGGTACTGCTACATATTAATCTTATTTAACTCTTTCAGAATTCTGCAATTTAAATAAGGCGAATATACTGTACTATTGAAGGTCAGAAAACAGAAGCTTATGATGATATGATGGAGCTACAGTAATAGGGGATGGAAAGTAATAGTTTACTGTGAAACCGGCCACCTTTTTTTTTTTTTAGGAAGGGAGTGTATATAATAGGTCTGAGTTTGATTTGAAGGCATATGAGTCCATCAGATACCCCAGTACCAATCCAAATCCTGATAGGAAACCGGCAGGTCTAAGAACAGTAGGCATGGCATGGCACTGGTTGGTAGAGATGTGGAGTGGCAGCTCCCTCTAAGTGGGCCACAGTCTTTGTAGAATATAAATCTCTGACTCTCATGGCTTTCGCAGGTCACTGTGTGGTTACTTAAGATTAGCATGCCTGATCTCTTCCTTCCCTCCCTCTCCCTTCTCCCTGTACTTTGTCACTTCCCCTTCTTAGTTTCTCAATTGTTTTACCATTTTCACTCAACGAATACCATCCACCATGTTTTCTGGGTCTTTGGTCTGTCCTCTTCCTGATAGTCTTACCTTGTTGATGCCAGGTTGTCTCTGTGACATCCTAGCAAACCTCTCTCAGTCCCTGAACTCTCACTAATCTCCAATAGGATTCTTGACACAAGTCTAGCTCATCATTCTTTTTGAATCTGATAGCCACTTCATTTTTGTTGTTAAAGTATGCCCATCATTGACTATAGCTGAGTGCTGAAATTAGCACTGAGTGTCTAGTAGTAAAGACAATTCTACTGCACTCAAGAGAAACACTTATTATACTGACCATCCGGTTTCTTTAAATGTCTCTTTTAGTTGACTCTTGTTTTAACTAGGCATTTCACTGCCTGAAAGTATTTTGCTTAAACTCCTGCCAATAGATAGGCTTCTTTTCTTCCCTTGTAACTTATATTTCAGTTGAGTAAGTCCCCAACTTGACATTAAATATGGAATTAAATGTCTGTGATGGTTTGTATATGCTTGGTCCAGAGAGTGGCACTATTAAGAGGCATGGCCTTGTTTGAGTAGGTGTGTCACTGTGAGATTGGGCTTTAAGACCCTCCTCCTAGCTGCCTGGAAGCCAGTCTTCTCCTGTTTGTCTTTGGAAGGAAATGTAGATCTCTCAGCTTCTCCCCCATCATGCCTGCCTGGATGCTGCCATGCTTGTGATAATGGGCTGAACCTCTGACCCTGTAAGTCAACCCCAATTAAATGTTGTCCTTATAAGAGTTGCTTTGGTCATAGTGTCTATTCACAGCAGTAAAACCCCAAGACAGTCACTCTCGGCAGATCTTCTCTAAACAACAACAAACAAACCTATCAATGCAACGCATTCACATGGTTTAAAAAGTAAAGTATGCATGTGCGTGTGTGTGTGTGTGTGTGTGTGTGTGTGTGTGTGTGTTGGGGTGGGGGGAATCCTAATGGGAAACATCTTTCTCTTGTCCATCATCCCTAATCTCTCTGGTGACAGTCATTTTAAACTATTTTGTCTATCTCTTACTTGGGTTAACTTAGTATTTCTAAACATTATGACTTGATTGTTTTAGCCTTAGTTCTTATTCTATGTTAACATCTCTCTCATCTGTCTGTCTGTCTGTCTGTCTCTCCCTCTCTCTCTCTCTGT
Source organism: Rhynchomys soricoides (assembly GCA_019843965.1). NCBI lineage: Eukaryota > Metazoa > Chordata > Mammalia > Rodentia > Muridae > Rhynchomys > Rhynchomys soricoides. The sequence continues at coordinate 13,252,621 of JADRCH010000015.1, read as the reverse complement.
GTGTGTACCCACGCTCCTGCTACCACCCCCAATGCCTCCCTCTCTAAACAACCATTCGTCTACCGTCTCCATAGACTGACCTATGATAGAATTAGCATAATATGTGTGACAGGTGTCCAAGACTCTTTTAAACCGAAGTGTGTGCATTTCTACTTACTTTTTTTTAAAAGGCCTGATAAGGTTGTGTATCCTCATATGAATATACCACAGTGTGTTTATTTATTCAGTGGTTGTTAGATAGTTCCAGTTGTTTAAACCTTTTGAATTTTATGACTAATTATGCCAGAATCACATGACAAAGTGATGAATTATTATACTGTTTTATATGTAGTATCTGGGCTATTTCACAGTTCTACCATAGTGCATAAGGCTTCTAATCTCTCTAGACTGCCTATGATGCAACTTCTGTACTATAGTCTCCATAATGGCTGTGAAGAGGGGGTGCCATTTTTAAATCCCCCCCATGGTGAGTGATTCTGTCAACTATTATATTCATGTACTTATGTGAAATTTATATTTCTTTTTTGAGAAATGAATTTTAAGTCATTTGCATATTTTTAATTAGGTTATTTTTCTGTTCACAATTAGGCTTTAAGATTATGTACTCTGGATATAAGTTCTTAATTAGGTAGATGGTATGCAAATATTTTTCTCTGTGGGGCGTTTTTTCACTCTCTCAATAGAGACCTTTGCAGTAAAATAGCTTTAATTCTGATGAAGTTAAACTGATATAAATTTTCTTTTGTTACTCATGAACTTGGTGCCATTTAAAAAAATCCATTACTTAAGCAGCTAGAGAAATGGCCCATCCACTAGGAGTCTGTGCTGCTCCTGCAGAGAGCCTGAATCTGGTTCATTGAATCTGTGTTGGGTGGCTCATAATTGCCTATAACTCCAGCTCCAAAGGGAATCTGATACCTCTAGATTTCCTGCTCTCTCTGTCTCTCTGTCTCTGTCTCTCTTTCTCTCTCTCTCTCTCTCTCTCTCTCTCTCTCTCTCTCTCTCTCTCACACACACACACACACACAGATACATACTTAAAAATAAAAAAAGTAAATTTTCTAAAAATCTATTTTCCAATTGAAGCTCATACAGATTCACTATTTTTTTTTTTACAGTTTTAACTTTTAAATTTAGATTCAATCTATTGTGAGTTCATTTTTATGTAATTTAAAGTCAGAGTCCAACTTCATTTTTTTTTTTTTTTGCTTTTTTCTACCCACTTATCCCAATACCACTTTTTGAGAATACTATTTTTTCTTACATAGAATAATCTTTGTGCCAATATTTAAAATTGACAACACAAACTTATTGCTATCAGTTTTATTCTGTTAATCTTTATTACCTTTGTTTTATATAAGTATTTAGTCTTTCTACATACTTCATCTTTTTCAGAACAGTTTTGAATTTTCTGCACCCATCAAAATTACTCATGGATTTTAGAAGCAATCTTTTAACTATGTGGAGAAATTAGGCGAGATTCAAGTAAGGAGTCTGTTGAATCTGAATATCAGTTTGGTGAATATTGCTATCTTGAATATTGAGTGTTTGTGCTTACCTCCAAGGCTTAGGAAACATTGAAGAAGGAGGTCAGAAAGGTTGTAAGAACCAGAGGTTAGGGAGGACTGAGGCGAAACAGTGTCTTCTTCACAGGACAAAGCTGATACATTCTTGAAATCATAGAAACCATGGTTGCCTGCACACGACCTGCATAAGATCAAGCTAGTCAATATTCTAGTGTGGAATGGGGAGGGGGTTACCTGCCCACATCCCTAGCTGAGGAGATAGTGACCTCTGATGGCTGCTAGGAGAGAGGAGTCAAGCTTTTAAAAAGTTAGTCTTCTGGTAAGTAAACCATACTCCACTGGTCAGCACCAGGTCCTGAGTGTGTGAACAGCACAAATCCAACTCAGTGGCTAAAACCAGCAAAAGAGGATCCAAGTTGTAGGCGATAAAAGGGTGGATGTGGAACCAAGTTAGTGGGAAGTGGGAAGGATAAATGTGACCAAAATATATTGTATGTAAATAAAATATTATAATAAAAGGAATATCAAGCAACATTGCAAATCTGTATAAATATCTATGTTACAATTGAATTTTATATACTAAAATATGATTCAAAAAACTTTTGGGGTTAGAAGTCATTACAAATAAGAATTAATTGAGTGTTTTGATTAATGGACATTGAGAGTTATAATTCATTTTGATTTTGTTTTATAATGCTTTATGATTTTTAGAGCAAAATTTATCTATTTTCTTAAATTTCTTGTTTAATATTCTTTTTGATGCTGTTGAAAATTGAACTCTTACAATTTCATTTTTCTGATTGTTTATGACAAATGCATAGAAACACAATTGAGATTTTTCAGTGCTAACCTTATATCCTCAGATTTGCTGGATTTTTTAATTAGTGTTAATAGTTTTTCTAAGTCACTTCTGCGAATATAGACAACCCAATGGCATTGCCTTACTCTGGGGACATTTGCTTTCTTCTCTTGTCTAGTTGGTTTAGATACTACTTTCTTTTCTTTTCTTTTTTCTTTTTGGTTTTTACTTTCTTGTTTTAGAGACAGGGTTTCTCTGCATAGCAGCTGCCTATCCTGAATTCACAGTGTAGACCAGCCTTTAACTCACAGAGATCCTTCAGCCTCTGCTTTCTTTCTTAAAAAAAAAAAAAAAAAGTTGAAGATATGTTGAGAACACTTTCCTTGTCCTGTGCAAATTTTCGGATGAAAGCATTTAGTAAAGCAGTGGCTTTCATTCAACATGTGGATTATAACTCTTTTGGGGTCATGTATCAGATATTCTGCATATCAGATATTTATATTGCGATTCATAACAGTAGCAAAATTACAGTTACGAAGTAACAATGAAATGATTTTTTGTCTGGGGTCACTACAGTATGAGGAACTGTATTAAAGGGTCATAGCATTAAAGGGTTGTGGAGAACACTGGTCTAACGTCTGAAGCATGTGTCCTGCACACAAATGTATCCTGGATTTTATTTTATTAACCCAGTTTGACAATGTCTCTCTTTGTTTCATATCAGTGTGGTTGGAATATTTCTGCCAGTTTTTCTTCTGTCTTCTTGTTTTCATGTCTTTATTTCCCATGATTCTTTTCACTGGCTTCTTTTGGATTACATGAATATTTTATGTAGCATTTGCATTTTGCGAATGATTTTTCACTCATGTTTTGAGTTATTTCCCTCATGATTGTATCAGATCTTATGTATAGCATAACTTATCAAAACAGCATCATATGTATAAACAATTTAATTCAAGTAAAAGGTAGAAGTGTTATTTCTATATAACCTTTGTCTTTTGGTATTATTGTTGCAGGTAGCATGTCTACGCATGTTTCAAACTCAGTAAAATATTTTTGTAGTAATTTGATTATATAGCTTAGTGCCTTTTAGATAAGCTGACAGAAGATGGTGTCATGTGCATAGCCACAGGCGTTGCCATGGTAACTTTCCCATTCATCATTTCTGCGGGGCTTCTTCTGATCTTCTGAGTTCAACTGAACATGTAGAGCTGTTTCCTGTTTGGATACAACTTGATCCCATCTATTTCCTTTGTACCCTGTTTGAATGCATCACATTTCTCTTCTGTGTAAACCTAACAATACAGACTACCATTGTGGCTCAGTGCACCTGCCTCTTAAATCAATATAAAGGGGCAAGGAGAAGAAATATATGTTTATATTGTCTCAGATACATAATCAGCTTTATTGGTATTCTGGTTTTTTAATCACATTACAGTCAGGGATAATGTGCTCTGAGTCTTGAGAATTTTTAGTGCTTATAAAATGGTCGGGAAATGTCAGTTTTACTTGGTGTATGTAAATCTGGAATTTTTAAATTTCGCTTTAATTTTTAAAATATCACTTCTCTGGATGTGGGATTCTTAATTGACAGCTCCTTTTTCCTTTGAACACTTTATCATTCCATTGTCTTCTCATAATTTTTGCTGTTATGAGAACACCTTTTTGAGTTGGTATTTAAGTGATAAGTCATTTTCTCTCATCACTCTGGGGTCAAAGGTGTGTGCTACTACCCCCAGACCTACATTATTTCTTTAATCGGGATTTCCTTTAGTTCCTTAGGAATATTTCTCATGGCCACTTAGGGAGCTTAGTTTTTTAAGTCTGACCCTTAGTTTTACAGTCATTTCTCTGCTTTTCTCCTCTAGTGTATTTTATATTTCTCTATTTCTTTTAGTGTATTTTATATTTCTCTATTTCTTTTCCATACCTTAAGAGTTGTTTTGAAATGGTATTGTAGATAAATATATTGTATAGTTCTGGTTTGTGCTTTCCTCTCTAGCCCTCTTCTGTGACTTCTCATTGTTGTTTTCTTAGTGACAAGATGGATTTTTGGTACAATCCTCATCTCTTACCCACAGTGCTCAGTTGTCTTATTAGCAGTTCTGTGGATCTCCTCAGGCTATCATGCTGGCATGTGCTATTCTTAAGCCTTAAAACAAGGTAAGGACAAGGTCTCAGACTCTGTCAAATGATTTGTTGCTTTTATTGCTATAATTTTGAAATGAATGAGCTTTTGAAATTAAAGTATTGGATAGAATATATTTTATTGCACTCTTCTAACTGCTTGCATCCTGTTACCTGACATCTAGTGTGAAATTAACTTACTTGATTGAATTTGCTTCTTTTGATAAAAAATTCATACCCATAAGAGGAAAGCTAAGCATAGTACACCCCTTTGTGTGTGTGTGTGTGTGTGTGTGTGTGTGTGTGTGTGTGTGACTACCACCGTTAGGATGAAGGCCAATTTTTCCCCTTAATAGGAGTTTATGAAGTTTGCTATTTTCTTTAACTTGGGGGAGATACATGTATAATTAAGCTATAATTTGGTACTTGAAAGCTTGGAGGCTATCGAATTAGGAATGTTTTCAGGCTATTTTTGTCAGCATGTTTATTATTGCTACATAGAAAGGTAACTGATTTTTTGTAAGGTAACTTGTGTCCCACCATTTTACTGAAAGTGTTGGCCATTTCTAGAAGTTTTCTGATGTGACTTTTGGAAGAGGAAACTTTTTATCTATAAAATACAGTACCATCTTCAAATAAAGATAAACTGACTTCTTTTTTTTTTTTTCTATTTGATCTGGAAGCTGACTCCCTGAGGAATTTTTCTCATAGGGCCTAAAAGGTGCTATGCAAACTGCCAAAGAAGGAAAGCAATTGATAGTCATATCTAACTAGAAAGCCTGTGAACAGCAGCAATGATCACAAAGGTACAATAGTGGAACATGTACTGGGAGTAACCAACAGATGTGCAACTGGACCTAGGGCTGGCTCAGTAGGAAAGAATTCAAGCCTGTTAATGTAAACCTAGCCAACCACCAATGAGTGGTGAGGTCATGGGATCTGGAGGGGAACATACTACTGCTACTTTTGTAAACCAGTATAATTTCCAACTGCATCTTAAACACTTCTCCTTCTACCCACAGATTCCTTATCAACAAAGCTTCTTTTAGCAGGAGATGGAGACCATTATGGAAATCAGCAACTGGTTAAAAACGAATAGAAGAACTTACTATGGAGTACCCAACCCCAATTGACACAGCTACTACACCTAAGGCTCAGGGAACGTCTCAGAAGAGGGAGCAGAAATGTCATAAAAGCCCAAGGACCAGGATATTTGTTGCAAGCTTGTGTCTTCTGTGTATGAGAGGGAGGAACACCCATGAAATATCAACAATATGGTTACCTAAACAAAGCTTTAAAAAAAATCACAATTTAACTTTCCAATGTGGATGGAGAAACATCTCATGAGACCCTACTCTTAGACAAAAAAAAATCACAATTAATAGCTGCTTAGAATGGGGGAACCTGCCTTCTCCTAAATGAAACCCCTGATAGGTTATCTAACCCTGGGTCAGTCCTAAACACACATACACTAAATGGAGTCAGTAGTATATAAATTTCTTAAAGAAGAAGTCATGAATTTGTTGAGAGGATGTGGAAGGGACACAAGAGGAGTTGGAGGGGTAGACATGGTATAAATGCACTATTCATGTATGAAATCCTCAAAGAATTAAATGTAAAAATATATATTTTATCAAAAGAAGACGTGAGTGTCAATGGAAACACTTTTCAAATATGGAGTCTTGGCACAGATAGAGCTCACTCATATACCTCACATAAGTCTTTAGGGCCAAGCCAGAGAGGGTGAAGGTGTAGAGTATGTATCAATAACACCTAATTAAGTAGCATTTATGGCAAGCTTGTATTACAGGAGTGAACCTTTATGACAACCATGAGAGGTAGCATTAACTTTATCCGTCCTTAGTTATAGTCTGGTATGCTATGATTCTGAAACACTGAGCGTAATTTATCCCAAGTTGTTGAAGAGAAAGTGGCAAAGCCAGAATTTAAATACAGGTTATCAACCCATGACTTTCTCTCGAGAGCTATTGTAAGGGAAAATATAGGTCAATATAAAAGAAAACAGAGTCATGCGTTGCTTAAGTTGGGGATAAATTCTGAGAAATGTGCCTTTATTTATTTCATCACTTTCTTTCTTTCTAAATTCTTTTTTTTGTTTTTTTGAGACAGGTTTCTCTGTGTAGCCCTGGCTGTCCTAGAACTCAATCTGTAGACCAGGCTGGCCTCGAACTCAGAAATCCGCCTACCTCTGCCTCCCAAGTGCTGGGATTAAAGGCGTGCGCCACCACGGCCCTGCTTTTTTTTTTTTTTTTTTTTTTTTTTTTTTTAAAGTTCATCTCTTGCACATCATCAAAAGCCCAGTTGTTTATTTACATATCAATTCAGTCTTTACCTCAGGTTCCCTTTTGATTATCTCATGAATTGGCATCCCCTGACCTCAGCACCTTGATTCTTAGAAAGAGACAGCAAGCATAAGCATAGACAATAAGATAGCTGGTGGGATCCTGCCCTGAAATTACCATTCCTAGCACTCCTGGGCCTGCACCTAAACTCCCTCGGTTCCAGGCTGACCTTGAACTCAGGAATCTGTCTGCCTTTGTAAGCATAAACAAAAAAACCTAGCTGTGTAAGATCTTAACCTGGAATCATCACTACCTAAATCTCTTTATCTCCTGCCTTAGTAGCTTTCTGACAAGCTGGCTCATAGTGCAGCTGCCTCTGTTCCTTTTGATCTGTGAAGTTCCTTATATAATTCATATTGCATTGTTATATTTTGCATAGTTGAGAAATTATATATTTTTTAACTCATGGCTTTAGCATTCTTTCCCACAGCTTTAAGGGCTGTCCTGAAGGTCACAACATGCTATCATACATAGACAGACCCTTACCTCTCAGACTCTTGTTATGATTATCATGGAGTCATTAACCTTGGCAGAGAGGACATTCCTCAAAAGAGGAATGTGAAAATGGTTACAATAGTATACAAACAAGCCTTACACCTGCGACTCTATTCCAGGGATGGGAACCATGTCATTCTGTCTCTTACATGACCATGCCAGACTCATCACTGCAGTCTGTATGGCTGTTTCCCAACTAACTCTATGCAAGGAGTATATTCTAGTGAAAAAAAAAATCATAGTTGTTTTTTATTGCTAGTCATCAAGTACATAGTATGTTATATTTTTATATGGCCAGCAGCTCAGTAGGCTTTTGTTAGTCTATGGCACACATAGCCATAACACGTACACACAGATGTTAAACAATAATGTTAAAAAAGAGGCCATGTGTTAGAAAGAAAGCAAGTTTAGGGGGATGTAGAGAAAATCTCTTCTGTACTGGGTGGATGTATCAACTGTCAATAAAAAAGCCAATGGCCTATTAGCAAAAGGCAGGACATAGAGGGATTGGAATTCTCAGAAATGGTGAAACGTGTGGACTCTGAGGAGGTGGATTCATGAAACTGAAGAGCGGTGATGAGCCAGGAGGCACACATAGAATAAAGTATACGGGTTGTATACGTTACAAGCTAGTTGGAGAACAGGCCCGAGCTTATGGCCTAGTCACTTATTCAGAAATAATTAGGTCTCATTATTTGGAAACTGGGGCATGGGTAGAAAAGACCCTGCTTGCAGGGGTTTGCATAGGAAGGGTTGGAGGAGAGAGAAGGGGAACATGATGTAATTGTATTACAACCTCAAAAAAACCAATCAGAGAGAATATATGAACTGCAGGTCACTAGGACTGAAGTTGAGAAAGGTGCCAAAATATTTTGTTGGACAGATAATGGAAAAATCAGATTATAGGTTAAGTAGTGGTACTCCTGTTAATGAGTTAAGTGGAGAGTCAAATATTTTTTTGTAGACAGATGGACAGCTGGCTTAACTCAATTATCTTTTTATTTTTTTCCCCAATGGCTCTTCAAATAAAATATCTTAATTAATAATTTTGATTTTGTCAGAAGTAGAAGCTGAAAAACAGGTTTTTTTTTTTTAATTGAGTGTGTAGCTCACCTTCATAATTAGGAAATTGAGAGATTTTTCAGAAGATCATATTTTTTTAAAATGAGCCCTGAAAAATGATTGCATTGTAAATACTAATTCTATTTTCCAGTGTCTCTGAGGTTAGGTAGATAAGTCCATCCTTTCATACTTTGAAATCTGCTCACCCACCAGTGTTGTAGGGTCTTTGAGAAGGAGTCCTCATGGCTGGTCTAGGTCCTCATATGCATATAAATACAGAACCTTGTGCCAATAACCATATATTCATCTTGAGATGCCAATTTAATATTAATCTATAGCAATTATTCCAAAGAGGTTTTATCACTATTTCAATGATCTACTCAACACAGTACTATATCAGACAACCTTTGCCTTAACAGTTTTTTAATGTAAAGTCAAAGTTGTACGTGGTTCGGTGAGCCCACAGAACACTTAATATATAGCAAGCACTATAAAGCGACTGTATTTTAACCACTAAAAAATATAGGGAACAAGCCAGTGGCTAAAGTAACGTTTGGCATCTATACATTTTGGGCCTATATTAATCTGGAAGAAGTCCTGATTCCTAGTTCATCTTGTCTGAGGTCCCCAGTCACCTCACAGATACTGTCCACTACTGTCCAAGATGAGAAAACACCACCACCCTGTGTGTCTCCAAGCTCATTTTTATTTAATTGTCTGTTTGTTTACTTAATTGCCAGGCATGTTAGGAAAGTCCAGAAGCTTTTGAAAGCCTTAATTTCTTTACTTGTGTAATGTAGATATTGATAATGCATTCTCTGTGAGGTTCTGCTGTGAAGATAAAAGTAAGTAAAGTCTGGGAAACATTTTATAAACTGTGAAGTGCTGTGAAAAAAAAAAAGTTATCATTTTTTACAGTGGTGTTTTGGCAGAGTCTAGATGCCAGCCGAAAACAGGCTGACTCAGAAGCAGGTTTGTAGGGGAGCTGGCAGCCTGCTGGGACATTGCTAAGGAAACCAGTAGAAACATAAACGTCACTAAGTTCTATCCTTATCTATCTACTGCAGAGTATCTGCCAAGAGCACAAACAGTACAAGGACTGGTCATGGGTAATTTGCAAAGGACACCAGGTCCCCTTTATGGAGGGAGAGAAGATGGGCGTGGGCTCTAAGGGAAGAAGGTGGCTTTTTTAGTTCAAAGAAGAGTTTCCTGAACATTGCCATCAAGTGTGTGCAGTGCCATCTGGAAGGCAAAGGAGGTGGTTGACTTAGGTTTCCTTGTAAGAAGGGAAGCCTTTGTCCCTGGCATCTTTACAATGTTTGAAGGGAAATCAAGTTAGTAGCAGAAGCCCTGGGACTTCCTCTGGGCTCAGCAGATAGATTCCAGCATCCTTATAGAGGGTAACAAACTGGAAGAGAAATAAGTCTGTGACTCTGATAACCGAGCCTGTGGAAACCCCTGGTGTCTCTTCGTATTTTGAAAAAAACATTTCTCTTATAATTCTCCTCTATGCCATCCGTAGTTCTGCCATAAATCATGGTTTCTGTGATGGATTACTTTCACTTCTCTCCTTTTGTTTGAAATAGAGGCTAGCCAGCATACATGGAACCTTAGTGTTCTTCCTAGGATCCCTTAGCACACACCCACACTCTAAGATGAGCATAGTTCTCCTTTGCATCAGAATGTCATCCCCAAAGCCTCTCTCTTTATGCTGTTATTAAAAATCTTTATACTTCAAGCTTGTCCTTGGCCTCGCTCATTCTCTTACCTATCATACTGTCAATTAAAGTGTCCTGTCTTCACATCAATCACTCGGTCTAGTCCACTCCATCTCACTGGGCATTCCTATTGGGTTCTTTATTACATCTTACATGAATTATTGGATTAGGCATTACTTCTGTTTTCTAATTACTTTATTTTTCATGAAATAAAAAAAAAATGTGAAAGGAACAGCCCCCACCCCAAGATTTTAAAAAAGGAGAAAAAAAATATTTTTAATAATTTTTTGGATAGCCTACAAAAACGAGTTTTATGGTGGTATTTTTATACACACCGACATACCATCGTACACCATCTCTTTTGTGTCTCTCTCAGACGCTGTCAATGCCTATTTTTAAAAGGGAAAATCATGCGTGCAGTTTCCTTTCTTGAAACCACATTCTTGAAGACTTCCTTTCCTCTCCATAGCATATGAGCAAGTTCCTCTTAAGAAAAGCTTCTGGGATTGTATGATCAAAGAAATAGTCATGGTGTCAAGTGGGTCTTAGTGTAGTGCGGTTCTGAGCTAAGTTCTTATCATGACCAAGATTACTCTATATACAAGGGGATGGTCGTAGGGGATGCAGAGGGAGCTAGGTAGATAGTCAATATTGTTCTAAAGATACTTTTCTCAAAATTCTATTGATCATTAGCATTTTTAGGTTTCTGAGTTACTTTTGGCTTGAGTAACTGTGACTAGCAGATACATGAGAGATGAATTAAATGAACAGGCTGAGATACCAACCAGGCCCCAGTGGATAGTTCCAAGCCTACGGCCACATGGTTAATCCTGGAGTGTTAGTTAGGGTTGTCATGACCAAAGAGACTTGGAGAGGAAAGGGCTTACTCATCTTATGCTTTACATCACAGTTCATCATATATAAACATCGGGACAGGAACTCAAGGAGAGAAGGAACCTGGAGGCAGGAGCTGTTGCAAAAAACATGGAGGAGTACCACTTACTGCCTTGTTTCTCCGACCTTGCTCAGCCCAGGACCACCTGCCCAGGATGGCAACACCTGTCATGGGCTGGGCCCTCCCCCAGTCAATCACTAATTAAGAGAATGCTCTGCAGTCTTGCCTACAGTTGGGTCTTATGGAGGCATTTTGTCAATTAAGGCTCCCTCCTTTCTGATGACTCTAGCTTGTGTGAAGCTGACATAATACTAGCCAGGAAGGTAATATGGGTGGGAGAGAAACTGGAGGGCTAGGCATTCCAGTAGTCAGAATGCACTTTAAGTATGCCTGATATTATCAAAGAACAAACCCAATGAAAGATATACAAATAAAAAGAAGATAGGCTAGAAAAGTCTCTGAACAGCACTTGTAAGCAAGAGAATTGAATTTGAAACCATTACTGAGAGTGAGTGAATGGGTTGGGTCCATCAGATGCCATAAAAAATGAGGTTCAGAATGAACTTTGGGAATGCTTCTGTTAGCCATAGGGAATGGGCTTTAGCTTTCTACTAACGTTTGAGCAATAATCCTTAGGATTCAGTTGTTTGGTTTTTTACAGCTGTTTTCAAGGCTTTTAGAATTACATTTAAATTAGTATACTATATCTTGTTCTGAATTAAACATATTTTCCACAGAATATGTTTGCATGCATAGTTATGGTGTCTTTGTGAAATCTAGTGATCCACCACTTAACTTCTCACGTCAGGCAATCTCTCTAAATCCCGGTTTTCTTAACAGTGAAATGAGAATCATAAAGGGATTCACTTAAGTTGTGTGGTATAGATATGGTAATAAGCTTACGAGTTTGGAATAGTAGAGTAGTGTCTATAACAGAATAAGTAGCTGCTATGATAGTGACATGGTGGTCCTGATGAGAGCAATGAGGAAGGAGGAGGAAGAAATGAAGTGGAGATGATGAAAGCTCCCAAAGGATGCTGTGCTTTCACAAGGCTGTACTGTAGGATGCAAAATTCGTGGTGCACACAACACTTTCCTGGCTTTCCTCTTCCAGCCTTTTCCCCAGGAACACATTTTCCCTATGCTGGGAGATACTGAAGTGCACAATGTGCACTTTGCAGCAAATATGATGCCAACTCCCACTTCCCTAGATAATGGACATTTCCCACTTATGTAGAAAGTAAAACTTCAATTCTTCCTGCTGAAAAGGAAAAATGAGCTTTTAGCAGTTGGTACTTGAAAAATTTGGGAGATATGAATTGTCTGACTCATGTAGCTGACCCATAAAAATCACATTCATACACCTGGGTGGGTAAGAAATGTAAGATTGTTGTGTTTGTGAAAGAACTGAAATCTGTGGGCCTCTGTCTTGTAGGTGGACAGAAAATTCATTCTTACCAAACATATCTTTTCCCTTTCTGTAGAGCCACATTAGAAACCTTCTGCTTGTGCTTGTCCATGGTAAGCACTGCTAAATGCTCTGTGTACACTTGCATGGTTCCTTAACCGACAAGCAAGATGTCTTGCATGTTAAGCTTGAAGAGAGACCCCTTGTTGAGAGATGTTTTTCCTTGGATAGATCTTACTCTGGTCCTAGTCCCCACTTGGAGAAAGACGGCCCTGTGGATCAAAGCTGATGTCCTTACTATTCTTGGAAATCATAGACCCATGTCCTCTTGTCCATATTAATAACTCTTAATTTTCTAGTATCTCCTATTCCAGCACAAATTATCCCAGCATGGGAAATAAAGAAGGCTCTGTGTCGAATGTGTCTCCCTTTCTCCTTAAGCTAAACAAACACAAAGACTTGGCTGGTTTTAAAACTAATTCTCTCTCTCTCTCTCTCTCTCTCTCTCTCTCTCTCTCTCTGTCATGATTTATATGCACATATATGTGTGTTAATACGTATGTACGTGGAGGTAAATAGAAGACAAGCATAGACTTATATAAACAGCTTAATATCTTCGTAAATAGAAGACAAGCATAGACTTATATAAACAGCTTAATATCTTCAGAAATGGTTTTATTTATTCACTTTACAGATAGAGAAACTGAGGCTCTGAGAGGTGCCCCATTTATTAACAGCAGAGCTCTGGTAAGTGGCAGTGATAAACTCATTGTTGGCACCAATCTCTTACCAGCTTCCCCAGGCCCAGCCTGAGGCTCTTACATTCTTATAGCAACTATAAAGAATGAAATGTTTTATTTCCCTATACTTTTAGCTACTTCAAAATTCACATGATGAACAACAAATGCTCTGGTTTTCTTCTGAATGCAGAAAAGCATTGAATTCTAGGAAAAAGTTGACATTAAAATCATAAATGGCTAGCTATAGAGCTGTAGAGACCAGTTAGCCACATTTGTGCTTATTTTGCTTCTAAGTAGTGCATGTCATTTGACTTTCTTTAACAACAGAATTTCACTCTGTAACATATGCCAATTTATCAGAAAGTCTGGAGTGACTGACCAAAAGCAAAGAAAAGCAGAGCTTTAGAAAAGGCAGGTCTGGACCTTTAGGGCCCAAGATTCTATTGCCATAAAGTACTAGTATTATCTGAGTGTCCGTAGTATTACAGACAACAAGAGTTCATTTTTTCATATTGGCTGTCTAAGATCAAGCACTGGTAGGCCTGGTTTTGGGTGAAGCCTTTCTTTTGAATTAAAGATGGCTTCAGGCTCCCTGAGTCTCCAAGTGATTTGTCTTCTGTATACATTCACTTTGAGTGTCTGCTTAAGGACAGTGGTCTTTTTGCATTTGTTTCTCATCCTATAACATCCTTTGATCTTAATTGTCTCCTTAAAGGTCCAATCTTTAGAAACAGAGAGTCCAAGACTTGCAGTTCAGTTTCATAATGGTGTGAAGGTAATGTTTGTTCAGTAGAAACCATTCTTTGAATTAACTTTTTCTCAGTTTTCTGGGTATTTTTCTGTTGTGATAGTGGACCTCAGCAGGACCTAGCTTCTAATCAGCCATAGAGACACCAAGATGAAGAGTTGACAGTGAACCGTGCTACTGTGCTGATACTTGGTGATTTAGGTAGATCATGGTGGTTTTGTCCGACAGTAGTTTGAACAACTGATCATGTGGCTGGGATACAACTTTATCATAAATATAACAGCATCTGTATAGTCTCATGGGGGTTGGCTAAAGTTTAAAACATACATTGACCATCCAGTCCTTACCACTGACTGGTCTTTTCTGATGATGTCTGGGGATGAACCTGCTCCAAGTTCTTCTGTTCTTGGCCTCCATGTTTTATACTCACGTTTCCAGAGTTGTTTTGGACCATAGAGCCACCCTCCCCCAACCAAAGTGATATTGTATTTTCTGATACCACCACAAAGGACATGATAAGTGGGGATGAACACAGTTTTATTGGGAAAACTGAATGACATTACGAAAAGAAAGGAGACTGCAGAGGAGACAGAGTTGATGGCAGCTAGGCAAAAGTACCACCATTTGGTTATTTGCCTCAATAACAATGTAACTGGAATCCCACTGCTCATGAGGTGGGGCTCTTCTTTTGGAGGACAATAGGAGAACTTGAGATGGCCATACTTTCTCTCCGTCCCTTGCCTGTTCTGGACGTGACCCAGTAAACATCTCTGGTGTGTAAAGTTTAACAAACACTATTTTATACAATAAACAAATGGGAAAAGTGGATTGGGGTTCAGACAAGGAGGTGTCTTGCCCAAAGCTTCCCAGCTTCCCAGCAAACTTGGGCCAAATATGGATCACAGCATTGAGCTTCCAGTTCCAATGCTGGGCAGTCCCTAATCTTGATACAGTGATCACTGAGCATTCCATTCTAAGCAAGTTACATCTGGGAACTACACTGTATGCCCTACTGGGATATTTTTAGATGCGAATTTCTTTTTCACATTTTTTTTTTAAAGGACAGAAAAGCCCAACTATATTCAGACAGTCAAGAAGAAAAATTATAAACAGTGTGAGCAGGGGATATCATGCATCAGCTGAGATCAGACAGCCTGTAAAACTGTCCTGTGTGACTGATCTGCTGGCTGATTGGAACTTAGGGAAAGCTGGGAGCCTGTAGCCTTAAGCTTGGCTCCACATCAGAGCCCAGCACAAATTCCTATAATTGTAGGCTTCAAAGCTATTTGCTTTGGGCAAGATCCCAGCCTTGCCACTACTCATTTGTGTGACTGTGTTCGGGTTAGATTTTCAAGCTTCAGTTTCCTCATTTGTAAAACTGACAATCTGATGTACAAATTTATAGGTTTGAAGAATTAAACACAATCTTTGTGGATAATACCCAGTGTGGTCTAGAGTCTACAGATGATCTAAAATGTTAGTGGTCAGATGGATTCTTTTTCCTTTGAATTTGCTCTTTAGCTATTAAAAAAAAAAAATCAACACTTGTTGCACACACACATCTACTGTCAGAAACAGTTCAGTAAGAACTAAACCAGCTTCAAGTACTGTATTGAATAGATAAGGAGAGAGTGAACAGCCTTGTCTAGTCCCTGGTTTTAGTGGGAATGCTTCAAGTTTCTCTCCATTTAGTTTGATGTTGGCTACTGGTTTGCTGTATATTGCTTTTACAATGTTTAGGTATGGGCCTTGAATTCTGGTATGGGCCTTGAATTCCTGATCTTTCCAAGACTTTTATCATGAAGGAATGTTGAATTTTGTCAAATGCTTTTTCAGCATCTAATGAAATGACCATGTGGTTTTTTTCTTTGAGTTTGTTTATGTAGTGGATTACATGGATGGATCTCCAGGTATTGAACCATCCCTGCATCCCTGGGATGATGCCTACTTGATAATGGTGAATGATCATTTTCATGTGTTCTTGGATTTGGTTTGTGAAAAAATTTTTGAGTATTTTTGCATCGATATTCATAAGGGAAATTGGTCTGAAGTTTTCTTTTATTATTGGGTCTTTGTGAGGTTTTGGCATCAGTGTAACTGTGGCCTCATAGAATGAATTGGGGTAGTGTTCCTTCTGTTTCTATTTTGTGGAATAGTTTGAAGAGTATTGGTATTAAGTCTTCTTTGAGGGTCTGATAGAATTCTGCACTAAACCCATCTGGTCCTGGGCTTTTTTTGGTTGGGAGACTTTTAATGACTGCTTCTATTTCTTTAGGGGTTATGGGACTGTTTAGATGGTTTATCTGATCCTGACTTAACTTTTGTATTTGGTATCTGTCTAGAAAATTGTCCATTTCATCCAGATTTTCCAATTTTGTTGAGTATAGGCTTTTGTAGTAGGATCTGATGATTTTTTTAATTTCCTCAGATTCTGTTGTTATATCTCCCTCTTCATTTCTGATTTTGTTAATTTGGATACTGTCTCTGTGCCCTCTGGTTAGTCTGGTTAAGGGGTTGATTTTCTTAAAGAACCAGCTCCTGATTTTGTTGATTCTTTGTATAGTTCCTTTTGTTTCTACTTGATTGATTTCAGCCCTGAGTTTGATTATTTCTTGCCTCTACTCCTGTTGGATGTATTAGCTTCTTTTTGTTTGAGAGCTTTCAGGTGTGCTGTTAAGCTGCTAGTGTATGCGCTCTCCAGTTTCTTTTTTAGAGGCATTCAGAGCTATGAGTTTTTCTCTTAACACTGCTTTCATTGTGTCCCATAAGTTTGGGTATGTTGTACTTTAATTTTCATTAAATTCTAGGAAGTCTTTAATTTCTTTCTTTCTTTCTTCCTTGACCAAGTTATCATTGAGTAGAGCATTGTTCAGCTTCCATGTGTATGTGGGCTTTCTGTTGTTGTTGTTGTTGTTGTTGTTGCCATTGAAGACCAGTCTTAATCCATAGTGATCTGATAGGAGGCATGGGATTATTTCAATCTTCTTATATCTGTTGAGATTTGTTTTGTGACCAATTACATGGTCAATTTTGGAGAAAGTACCATGAGGTGCTGAGAAGAAGGTATATTCTTTTGATGCAGGATGAAATGTTCTATAGATATCTGTTAAATCCATTTGGTCCATAACTTCTGTTAATTTCACTGTGTCTCTGTTTAGTTTGTGTTTCCAAGATCTGTCCATTGATGAGAGTGGAGTGTTGAAGTCTCCCACTATTATTGTGTGAAGTGCAATGTATGCTTTGAGCTTTAGTAAAGGTTCTTTTATGAATGTGGGTGCCTTTGCATTTGGAACATAGATGTTCAGAATTGAGAGTTCTTCTTGGTAGATTTTTCCTTTGATGAGTATGAAGTGTCCTTCCTTATCTTTTTTGAGGACTTTTGGTTGAAAGTTGATTTTATCTGATATTAGAATGGCTACTCCTGCTTGTTTCTTGGGACCATTTACCTGGAAAATTGTTTTCCAGCCCTTTACTCTGAGGTAGTGTTTATCTTTAACACTGAGGTGCATTTCCTGTATGCATCAAAATGCTGGGTCCTGTTTATGTATCCAGTCTGTTAGCCTATGTCTTTTTATTGGGGAATTGAGTCCATTGATGTTAAGAGATATTAAGGAATAGTGATTGTTGCTTCCTGTTATTTTCAATGTTATTTTTATGTTTGTGTGACTATCTTCTTTTGGGTTTGTTGAAAGATTACTTTCTTGCTTTTTCTAGGGTGTAGTTTCCCTCCTTGTGTTGGCGTTTTCCATCTATTATCCTTTGGGTTTGTGGAAAGATATTGTGTAGATTTGGTTTTGTCATGGAATATCTTGGTTCCACCATCTATGGTAATTGAGAGTTTTGCTGGGTATAGCAGCTTGGGCTGGAAGTTGTATTCTCTTAGGGTCTGTATGAGATCTGTCCAGGATCTTCTAGCTTTCATAGTCTCTGGTGAGAAGTCTGGTGTAATTCTGATAGGTCTGCCTTTATATGTTACTTGACCTTTTCCCCTTACTGCTTTTAATATTCTTTCCTTGTTTTGTGCATTTTGTGTTTTGACTATTATGTGATGGGAGGAATTTCTTCTCTGGTCCAATCTATTTATAGTTCTGTAGGCTTCTTGAATGTTTACGGTCATCTATTTCTTTAGGTTAGGGAAGTTTTCTTCTATAATTTTGTTGAAGATATTTACTGGCACTTTAAGTTGGGAACCTTCACTCTTTTCTATACCTATTATCCTTAGGGTTGATCTTCTCATTGTGTCCTGGATTTCCTGGATGTTTTGGGTTAGAAGCTTTTTGCATTTTCTTTGACAGTTGTGTCAACGTTTTCTATGGTATCTTCTGCACCTGAGATTCTCTCTTCTTTTTCTTGTATTCTGTTGGTGATGCTTGCATCTATGACTCCTGATCTCTTTCCTAGGGTTTCTATCTCCAGGGTTGTCTCCCTTTGTGATTTCTTTATTGTTTCTATTTCTATTTTTAGATCCTGGATGGTTTTGTTCCTTTCCTTTGCCTGTTTGATTGTATTTTCCTATATTCCTTTAAGGGTTTCTAGCTGTTTACCTGTATTCTCTTGTAGTTCTTTAAGGGAGTTATTTATTTCCTTCTTAAAGTCTTCTATTATCTTCTATTATCATCATGGGAAGTGATTCAGATTTTAAATCTGAATCTTGCTTTTCTGGTATGTTGGGGTATTCAGGGCTCGCAGTGGTGGGAGAACTGGGTTCTGATGATGCCAAGTTTCCTTGGTTTCTGTTCCTTATGTTCTTGCCCTTGCCTTTGCCATCTGGTTATCTCTGGTGTTAGCTGGTCTTGCTTTCTCTGACTGTGGCTTGTCCCTCCTGCAAGCCTTTGTGTTAGTACTTCTTGGAAACCAGCTTTCTCTGAGAGGAATTTAGGTTTGGAGAGCTGTGGTACAGGGTCAGCTTTGGGGTGCAGACAGAAACCAGAAGGATCCTGTATTCAGCTTTTCCTTGGTTCCTGTGCCATGATGGTTCTGTGAGGGTCTCTCTTGATCACAGAATTTGAACAGAAGTGGTGGTTTTCCTGTGCTCAAAGGTGTGTCAGCACTCCTGGGAAACCAGCTCTCTCCTGGCACTATTTGAGTATGAAGCTCTGGTGTCACAGGATCAGCTCTCCACCACAGAAGGGAACTGGAAGGCCATTCCTTAGTCCCTGTGTCCTGAGGGTTCTGAGTGGATCCCTCTGAGCAGAGGTGTTGGCCTTACCCCCATCACAGGCTTGTCCACACTCCTGGGAGGCTAGCTCTTTCCCTGCACTATTTGGGTATAGAGCTGCATGGCACGGGGCACAAGCATAAACTGGAAGCTCCATGAAACTTTTAGAAATGAAAAGTGTTTGATCCAAAAGACCCAGTGCTGTGCTCAACTCAACGGCAGTCTGAGAGCAGCAGATGACCATATCCAAAGCAGAGTAGATTGCTCTTGTGTTTGGGGGTGATTGATGTGAAAAATGCAGTCCCTGGGCTCACACATGCTTGTCTCTGTAGACGATGAGTTTAAGAAGCTGTAGGTCAAGGGACAGAAAGCAGACAATGACTAGCTTTTATTTTCCCTTCTCTGAGTCTCCTGCTTCTGAGCTCAAGCTAAAAAAAAAAAAAAAAAAAGCAAAAAGGTAGAGAAGACAAAGAAACCAGGGTTGAAATGCTTGAAACAATTCTCTGCCAGCACTTGGGGAAACCTTAATATTGATGACAAACTTACAATTTGTCATTATGGATCTGTTTCAAAAACAGAATTATTCTGATGAAGAAAGCGGTGTTATTATAAAAGTCTGCATGCAAACAGAATCGTGAGCTGTGTTGGTGCTGGGAGAAAGGTTTATGAACAGGTGTTCATTTGCAGTTAGGTAAAACTATATTTTCTTGTAACATCCCTTTCCCTTTCGATTTTCTGTAGGTACTAACAGATTTTGGAATTTTTCATCTCTTCCCCTTATAGCATGAACCTCAGAAAAGAGGAGAGGTAACATTATAGATTCTATGAAAATGTATTGATTACATGCCTTGTCAGGTTATAATCTTAATTTTTAAATTCTTCAAATGGATTGAAATTGCAATAGAATTGGTGGCAGGGGCTCTTGGGTAAAGCTTGTGTCTTAGTTAGGGTTTTACTGCTATGAACAGACACCATGACTAAGGCAAGTCTTATAAAGAACATCACTTAATTGGGGCTGGCTTACAGGTTCAGAGAGGTTCAATCCATTATCATCAAAGTAGGAACATGGCAGTATCCAGGCAGGCATGATCTAGGAGGGGCTCAGAATTCTACGTCTTCATCTGAAGTCGGCTAGCAGAATACTGACTTCCAAGGAGCTAGGATGAGGGACTTAAAGCCCATGCACACAATGACACACCTACTCCAACAAGGCCACACCCACTCCAACAAGACCACACCTCCTAATAGTGCCACTCCCTGGCCAAGCATATATAAACCATCACAGCTTGGAAAGTCTTAAGTAGATAAAACATAAAAAGGGTAGATATTACCAGTAAGTATCCTAAAAAGGATGAAAACTAGTAGAAGGGGTTCTAGGAGACCTGGATTTCAGGTTCCATGTGCAGATTGGCGCAAGGCAGCACCAAACTTTTTGTTGTGTGTCTGTGTATGAGTCAGAGTCACGGAAACTTGCTGCTACTTTAAAAGTCCTTGGGCTTCAGCTGGGATCATCAGAAGTACTGAGATGATTCAATATCTGAAAGTTGGAATTGCTTCAAAGCCCATCACTCAAAGCAGGTGAGTGATGTTGCCCTGGAGCTTCGGTGGTAGCTCCAATCATCCTACCTGGCCTCCCTAGGTATTTCTGCACCCACAGGAAATGCTGGTTGGATTCCTGGTGCGTGTGCTGTGTTTTGGGATACAAAATGTCTGCTACAGAATCATGTGTTTGAACATGTAGGCCCCAGCTGGTGACATTGTCTTACAAGGTTGTGAAACTTTGGAAAGGAAAGCTTGGCTGGTGCCGGATTGGATCTCTGGAAGGATCTACTTGAGGTTTATCACCACACCCTGCTTTCTGATCCATAAAGATGTGAGCAAGCAGCCGCATCTCCTTGTCATTACAGCCTTAAGCTTCTGCCACTGGTACGATGGGCTCTACCCTCAGATCATGAGCCAAAATAAATCTTTATTTATCTACTTATTCTTCTAATACATTACATGTCAACCACAGTTTTCTCTCCCTTCACTCTCCCCTTTCCTTATAAACCTTGCCTCCCTTAAGTTGCTTTGCATAAAGTGTTTGGGTCACTGCATTGAACAAAGTAAATAATACAACATGTACCCCAAGAAAAGCCAGTAATGCTACGCTTCTGTCTATGATTTAGTGTATGTCAATTTTATGCAGACTCAGGGAGGAGACACAGACTCTATTTCTTGACAAGGAAGAATCTACTATATATGGAAAGAAGAGTGTGTGGTGTGGAATATTAGTGTGAGCATTGGTGGAAGCTCCTGCCCAGTACTTCTCAAAAGCATCAAACACTTCCAAAAAAATTAAACTTCTGGGATTTATGAAAGCATGTATGATAAAGTTAAGTTTCCTAATGTGGCCAAACAGTAGCTGCTTCTTTGAACTCAATTCTCCCCTTTATTCTTTGCGATACAACGTACCATTCTTGAACACCTGAATCATTTTTCAAGTCTTGGGAGTCTTCAAGCACAGGGCCTATTCCACTGTCCTCCAAGGAAAGAATTACAAAGGATTATTTTCTGTTTGAAGCTTCCTCTCCCAGATCTGAAAGCTGTCAAATTTGTAAGAGGAAACTGAACAACCAGGCATGTCTGTTTTTATTGAATTGAGAACTTCATCATCAATAGAACATTAATGAATGTGGATGAACAGTTTCTCGAGAGTGGGATACAGGGTCCTTAAAGAATGGTATAACTGGAACCTATGGTCAATCTACTTTTAGTTTTTTGAAGAACTCCCACACCGATTTCCGTAGTTGATGTACAGATTTGCATACCCACCAGCAAGTGAAGAAGCGTTCATCTTTCCCCACATTCATGCCAGCATTCGCTGTCATTTGGTTCTTGATTTTGTTTGGTTTTTGACTTTGACCATTCTTCCTGAGGAGAAATGAGATCTCAGAGTCATTTTAATGAATGCTTATACTCTGCATCTCTGAACTGTGGATCCCAATAGAAGGGTAGGGAGAATTTAGAAAGGCTGAACAAGATAATTTTTTTTATGTCTTCTTATGTTTGTATAGCCAAAGGAGAGAACAAAGGATCACAGGCCACGGGAGCCCTCATGTCATCAGATGAATACCACTGGTTCCAGAGGCAACAGGTCTCATACACTGGTTTTTTTGGTCATATCTTTAAAACAGAAGGGCAACTGGAACTCAAAGGCCTCCACATGTGCCAGTGACTGCCCGTTGCTAGTAATAACAGAGTGAGGTGGGTCTGTCCAAGTGTGCCTTGCTTGTGCACCCAGAGTTAGAGAGACGGCCACTCCTGCCAGGGATGCTGAAGGTACTTTTCATGGAGTCAATAAGATCCTACTGCTCTAAACACTGAAACTGTGTCTACCTCCCCCAGAGACAGTGACTCTCTGGGCAGTCATAGAATTCCAGTAATGAGAACTGAACTCCAGTGTAGGGAAGACATGAGTTGTAACAGATCACTTCCTGCATTCTGGAGAAGACAGAAGTGTGTAAATTATCAATATGCCCACATCACCCAGTTATATATTTATTTATATGATCCCTTCTTTACTGATTGTCTTCTCTCCATGATTGGAGGATGGGACGTGTACATGTTGGAACAGACATAGGACTACAAAGTTGCACAGCAAAGAGAATTGGACTGGAAAAAAATGAATCCACTACACAAATTTATTTGGGGCACACTTTGGGGAAGATTTATATTTTAAGCCCTTAACTTTGTCCAGTTCTTACATTTTTTCAGATTAATTTGAGTGTGATATTCAGACTGTATGTGAGCCTATTATTTAAGAGCAGTGCCAGATATGTTGAGAATTCATTCATTTGTTCAAAAATACAGTCCTTGATGGAGAGAAGCACACTGTGGAGTGTGTCTCCCATTTCCTGTTCAGATTACTATCTTACGTTTGTTTTGTTCCTGACTCGGCTGACTGCCATTTGGCATAGGTCAGCTCTGGACTACACCGAAGAACAAAACACCAGTAAGAAGTCAAGAAGTTAAAGAGTGAAGTTCTGTCTGTTCTTTGCCTTCGATGTAGCTGGAAGTTCTTCTCTGTGGCATTAGGCAGAGATGACCCACTAGTAAAATTTGTCTGCAACATGTGTGAGGAAACCTGGCCTGGAAAGGCAAGGCGCCTAGCCAGCAGTGGGGCTGGAAACCTTGCTGTTATTCTGGCTTAGAGAAAGCATTTCTACTTGACTGGAGGCAAATTGTTTTCCTTTCTCTGCATCCTAAATTACCATAGGAAAAAGAAATCAAAAATAAAAGGAAGATGGTATGTAAGCCCCTGTCCAACTGTCTTCTCACAGACTCGTGACTGTGCACCTTAGGTGGGCAAACATGACAAACACCAGAATCCAGACATCTTCAGCTCACCAATCATCTTAGTTCATGAACTAGATACTAGCTGGATACTGCTGAAAATTAATAGGCTCTGAAATGTGAACCATCAGAGAAACTCATTCAAAGGAAGAGGCTTCTCCCTGTATCTGAGAATCATTTGGGGGTAGTTTTCCTTGAGGGAGCCACTTTACGAGCCCCATCTAGATGTTAAATACTTCCCAGTTGTTCCATATGCACTTTCCTAGTTGGCCTTTTCAATAACAGTAATCATATTCAAACAGAAATTAAAAGAATCCTCTCTTAATGCTGCAGCACAAAGCAGGTGCTTAATGTAAGGTTGGAGTGTAAAGGGAGCAGTTAGGGATGCATCCTTATTAGTTCGTGGCTCTGCAGTGAGATGTTAGTGTTTATTTTATTCATCAAAGTCTTTCTAGCAGCCGGTACAGCAGGAAGCCACTTGCTATCTCTCACCATTGAAGCTTTGATTCCTTGTCTAATTATAAAGGACAGTGGAGAGAATGAGGCGGGGCTGCCAAGGAGGGAAAGAGACAGACGGGTGTATGAAGAGTGGACTGTTTATTATAGATTGATCTGCCCAGGGCATGGTTCGTGTCCTTATAAATGCATGGAGACCTTGGAAATACAGGTTGAGAAAAACTAGTGGAAAAACTTCCATTCTATGGTAGTAACTTTGGTTGGTTTTTAGAGGGCTAAGACCACAGTTGATAGCAATAGCTACAAGCAAATTTGACACGTTTGGTAGGCCAGAATGAAAATACATATGATGTAGGACTCACCAAGAAGGGTGGTTACATCAGAATGAGGACGGGTCTGGATGTGCACCTGAGGAGAACACGTAGCAAAGGAGGGGGAAGTGCTGGTCTTTATCGAGTCAACTCAGTTCCCTCAACATGAATATGTCCTATTTTATTAAAATAGTCGATCTCAGCTCTTTCTGAATACTGATATCTTAGAAGAAAGTGGATGGCTTTAGTTTTATTCTTGGATAGAACTTTTTCTCATCTAAATTTTCTGACATCATCTACAAACGTCTACCCAATTCCTACATGTGGAGCCTGAGAACCAGCTTTTATTCTTCCCGATCTACCTGTGTTCATAAAACTAAATCCCTTCCCCACGTACTAAAGAAGTATATGGAAGTTTACCCATTCTTGCATTGAAAGTCAGACAGTGGAACAGGACAGACTGTATCAGCAGGTAATACTTAGAACACAAAGACAAAAGGTGCTTTAGGAGAAGGTGTGAAGGACCTGCAGCTTGAAAGAACTTTGTTGATATATTTTGGGCAAAGATTCAAGAGTTGAAGAGGTAAAGTCCAATGATATTTAAAATCCTGGCAGAGATTATTTCAGGCAGAGGGAGAGAAAAGCTGAGAGCAGTTTGTGCATCCCAGGACAGGGAGGATCACTGTGGTCCAGACAGCGATGGAACAGGAGATAGAGGAGCCTGAGAGCAGAGTACAGAGAAACTCACAGATTTTACAGCTCTTGGGTTGACACTTAAGGGAGAAGAGATTTAAGCCAAGAACCAGCACAAGATGTTTCTACATGTCCCCTTCAACACTTACCCAAGTATCCGCATGTGTCCACATTTCTACTACTCCATGATTGTCTAAGCTACCATCATCTCTTGCTGGGCTTTTGAAAAATTTCACTTGGCTTCCATATTTAAACCATCCACACTCTCAAGACACTGTCCATCATAATCTTCGAAATACAAATTGGCTTATTGCATATCCCTTCTTACACATGCAAGTGAATTCTCAACACATTTTGAGTATCAGATAAATTCCTCTGCATCAAATGCAAAGGTTCCATTCAGCTTTCTACAGTCTGGTGAGCCTCTTTTCCTTTTCTCTAACACCAACTCTCTGCCTTGGATTTTGGACAGAGAGTCCCCTGGCTCTTGACAACCCAGTTACTGATCACTCTCTATCTCTCAGCCCAGACACCTCCTCCTAAGAGAAACCCTTCCAAGCTGCCTCCTGATGAACCTTGGGGCTTTCTTCAGGTCACCTACACACTTTGTAGACTATATTTATTTTTGCTTGCTTTTCAAATTCTCTGTTTCTCTGTGTAAACTATGTATACCAAATTTTTGAAAGATTGTAGCATGGTGCTTGCATTTTGCTCTTGGCAATTCACAAAAGTCGATTGGGAGGGGGAAATGTGTTTAACCAAGGAAGGGGGAGGGAGAAAAATTCAGAAGAAAAGGGAGCAAGAATCGTGAAATGATACTAAGGATTCTTGAAAGAGCCACGAGGAATTGTTTTAACCTAAAGTTATGTATAATACATATAAGCGCATGTGTTGTGTGCGTACATACATACAAATATAGTTTAAATGAAATTAAACCTCTAAGGCTTTCAATGCTTCCCCTCTAAATAAATTGATTGCCTAATAAATCTCCAAATATCAGGCATTTTGAGTTGTTGATCAGAAAAGTCCTAGAAATTCTCAAAAGAATACAGGTTTTTGTGTTGCCCTTGGTAACCTCCTAGAGATGGAAGGTAGTCCACCTCTAGGAGGTTACCAAGTCTATTAGTAGGAGGTTACTACTAGAAGGTAGTCCCTGTTGTTGAAGATCTATCTGACTTGAAAGCCTCAAGTCTAGCTTTTGTCATACCAGAGGGGCTATACAAGCTGCCAAGAGAGGGAAGCAGTCAGGAGTCCTCCCCAGCTTAGATGTCTACAACCCACAACCACGACCGGCATGGCACGATAACTCTAAAGGTACAATAGGAGCACTCCTATCTAGGTGCTAACCAACAGCTCTCTAGTTGGACTTAAAGCCCATTCAACTGGAGGGGACTCACACTTGGTCCTGGGACCCTCTTTTATCTCCTGGAGCTAGTGAAGTCATCAGTCTTAGAGGACAACCTTCTACGGGCAGTTCCCTAAACCAGCGTAATTCCAAACTGCCCCCCTGAATGCTTATCCTTATACCCACAGACATGTGTAGCTGTCAGTCCTCATCAAAGAAACCTCTCAGCAAGTGAAGACTATTATAAAATCCACAGCTGAGAGAAACACAGAGAACAAATATCTTGGTTGTGCCAGATTCAATGGTTACATCTAGAACCCAACTCCCTCACTTAAGATTCAGGGAACATTGCAGAAAAGGTGGGCAGAAAGATTGGTAAGAGCCAGTCTGCTGTGAGATTGAGTCTCCTAGAAGTGTCAGGGAAGACACACCTGTGATGCCACAACAACACGGCTGCCTTAGCTGGACAATGACAATATCAATAGACAAACTAATGCAAAAAGGAGAAACCTCAAGGGGTCTCACCCTTAGACAAGTAATGATAGGCAACTCAGGACTGCTGCGAGATGGGTAATTAGCCATCTTCAGGGACAAGACTCCTAAATGGTTATCCAATTCCAAGCAATCAGCTCTGAAATCATATACATACAAACAACACTAAAGGGAACCAACGAGTTATATTTACATATTTATGAATTTATACATACATGAAATAGTCAATAATTAAAGAAAAAACAGGCCACAGATTGGAGAGCGAATGGGATTATACATGGAATGGGTGAGAGGGAGGAGTGGGGAGGAGGTGATATCATTATATTTTACTTTAAAAATTAAAAAGGATATATCTTTTAAAAACTGGGCAAAAGAATAAATAAAAAAGATCATAGTTTATACCTGGAGAGATTTTATAATTGCATCTGTCTGTCTGTCTTTCTCTCTCTCTCTCTCTCTCTCTCTCTCTCTCTCTCTCTCTTCTTCTCTCTCTCTCTCTCTCTCTCTCTCTCTCTCTCTCACACACACACACACACACACACACACACTGTAGTGTAGTCTGGGATCTGTAAGTAAGCTATAGAATCAACAAAGGACCATGATTTCATACGCTGTTTTAGGACCTTCCTGAAAGCAAGAAAGGACAGCAGGTATAATGTGAATGTTTGAAGTGGGTGACATTTTTTACTTTGTGAATATGATATTTTTAGTACGTTCATCTCCTCTAATTGTTGCTGCATTTATTTCCGTTCCCATGGGAACCTAGAGAGGGATGGTTTTCTGGCCCCTCTGGGCTTCAGCAGAGGCAAAGGACCACAAGAGTCTCTAAGAGCTGCTGTTGAGATGCTTGTGTCGGTGTTTCCACTTCACAGTGCTTGTTGGAGACTCTGTTACTCTGTCAGATGTGTGTGCTGCCCCACTGAGAAGCAGAGAGAGCACGACAGAGTTGGTCATGGGGGAGAGGTTCGCATCAGCTGCGCATCTATACTGTGTGGTTGAGAGGTTAGAGAGCAGTAAGAGGGAGGGGTCAAGCAAGCTTTCAGGAGAGCAATACTTCTATTTCCTACATTGTACTTGAAATTTTTCTGGGGTTAGCTAGAGAAGAGGCTAATTATCTTTCTGTTTCAAGTTTCTTGCTTAATTAGCTTCCTCTTTGAATTAAAAAGCACAAAGAAAAGTTGAAACAAACACGAGAGACAGATTAAACCCCAGAAAAGTAAAAGAAAAAAAGGAGCCAGACAAAACATACATAAGGTTACTCCATTGTTTATGTCCGAGGGTGGAGGGATGCTAGTCTAGCTAATGAGAATAATAAGAGAAAAGGAAATGCTGATGCCTTTGTGACTCGGTTTCCAGAAGCAAGGGGGTCACACAGACACCTTCGGGATACATTTGTTCAGTTGTTCTCACCAAAAGATTCCTCAGGGTGCTGTGCAGTGGACAATGAAGGAGGTGTATTGAGGGAAAGGGAAAACCTGGCCTTGGGATGATTGTCATCTGTGACCAGTATTTACCCTAACGGTGCCACAGTCTGACTGGCTTAGAAATGACATTAAAAAAGAAAGAAAAAAGAAAAGAAAAGAAAAAGAAAGAACAGAAAAGAAAAAGAGACTAAAGCTGTGTAACCTACAGCCACTTCAACGTAACCCAAATCCTTTCTAAGTGTGTGCCAGCCATGGGATGGGAAGAAATCTCCAAGACCGTCTAAACTCTCCTTTTCCGCTTTCCCATACTGTACCTCCCTCTGCAGGTGACCCCTTTCTTTTTGTCGCTCTCTACCTCTCTCCCCAAATTATCCCCTTATCACTTTTACCTACATAGTCTCCTGATCCCAAGGAATTACAGCAAGATCCTCCTGCAGGTTTGAAAAGGTCACGTGACAGTTAATTATTTACACTCTGTCACCGATCGATTAATATAACCATAGGGACCCAACTTGCTGCAGACAGAGCGCTACAATGTGAGAAGCAGAAAGGAATTGACCTCTTGGTGCAGTGGTAGTAGTTTGGACGTCTAAGATTGTGTTTGCCAGCTCTGTGAGAAACGGTCTGGTGAGCCAGGCAGGAAATCCAAAGTTAAATAGTCTAACTTCCATAAATGAGATTAATACCCATTTTTCTTCTATTGACTCCTATCCCCAGATGCTTCTGTGTTCAGTGATTGCAGCATTACCTTAAAGACTTCCTTTAGGAAGCCAGGACGTATCTTCCCCTTCTATGTTTATATTTAAAATAGAGTAACACTTATTTTTTTCTTTTTTAATTGCCTTTCTTGTTGGTATTTTTTCCTGAGTCCCTAACTAGCCAAGTTAAAATGTATGGAAACATCTAACAGCCTGCCAAGTTAAAAGCTTATATTTTGCAAAGCTATGTCTGTAGGGAGGGAGTTTAAAAATAAATAATCCTAATAACTAGGTGCCTGGCACTGAGCCTTGCAGATAGGATGTACCATCTCCCTTGTACCTAGCAGCACAATCTGCATGAGATCACCCTCTGCTCCTACTTTCTAAGAGTGGGGCTCGCAGGGGTTTCAGGGCAGATGGTACTGCCTGTAATTCTCAATGTATCAATACTAAAAAAATATTTTTATCACCATTTCTTTTAAAAAGTCTTATTATTACTCTTTTTAATGTATGTATATGTGTCTGTCTGTGTGTGGATATGTGCCCATGAGTGAAGGTGCCTGCGGAGACAAGAAGAAAGCCCCAGGTCCCCTAGAGCTAGAGTCACAGGAGTCTGGGAGCTGCCCAGTGCAGGCATTGAGAATCCAAGTAAAGTCCCTGGCAGGAAGAGTATGCACTCCTAACCACTGAGCCATCCCTCCAGCCCTTTTAGTTATTTCTAGCCAGATCCTTAACCCTGGCTTCAAATGCATCACTTTACAGAGTATGAGTCATCTCTTTTGGGTGTGTCTTCGTTAAAGGAAGATGAATGCTTCCTATTGAACTGGTTAGTCTCATACTGTGCTTACTGTAAATGGTAGCCAGCAGCCACATGTGGTTATGAGGTACAAGAAGTAAAACTAGTCTAAATTACAACATGTGTATTAGACAGAGTACTCTACTTTGAAGAGTTATTGCAAGGAAAAATAGTCTGACCCTATCAAAATTACGCCATTTATGTTTTTATGGTGCCAAGGTGAAACTCGCGGACTTGTACATGCCGAGAAAACGCATTACTGCTGAGCTACATACCAAGCCCATGGAATTTATGCTTTGCTGTCCTCCTCTGGGAGAGATACGATTCTACTATTGTAGGGATGCAGTATGTGGAGGATCACATCTGTTTAGTGCTGCAGAGGTAGAAACTTAGATGTTCTGGATAGTTTCCTTTCCTGAAAACTGTGCAATGCACAAATATTTCCCAAGATATGGATGCTATGTCTGGGTCTCCCCTGTTCCTCCATTTTCCCTCTCTCCTTCTCTTAGAACTTTGAAATAAAACTAGGCATAATTGAATGGAAAAAATCATTTCCCTCAAACAAGGGCCTCTAAAACTACAGCAAAATCTAATTTCCCAACTGCAAATCTTAACTACTAAAGAGAAGAACGTGAGAAGATATGAAATTCTGTGATAGAAGAAGAATCTCCATCCTGCCTGATGATTCATTTCTGCTATGCCAACACATGGAGCAAATGTCTCTTCCCAGACCCATAGATACTTATAGTAAAGTTGCAGTTCAGATGTGTTCTTGAAATTTCAGTGAAAGACAAAAATACACATGTGCAATTATTACTGTGTCAGTAAATCTGATAATAAAACAGTATTGGAAACCATGATGCTACTGCAGTGTAAACCCAACTGAGCAGTAATTCTATCTTAGGTAAGTTGTCATTTATGGGATTGGTCACTCATGATATTGTTGGTTTGTCTCAAGGGTATGTTAGGTGCAAAGCGTCTCACCTGGGACTCTGAAATCACGCTCAGCACCTTCAAGCGCTCACTTTAAAAATATCGAATGAAAACTGGACCAAAGAAAGGAGTGGAAATACTTTACTCCCATTTGCTAATTCACATCTACTGAATAAAGTAGGTGAAAGGATTGTTGTTATAGTAGAAATTGATTTTGTTTTTGTGTGGATCTTGAACATATAGAATTGAATTTATTCAAATGGTCTGAAAACACATGTTGCCTCTCAATCTCCTAGTCCCATTGGTAGGAATTAATTTTTTCTATGATTCTGTTGTAGATTGGATCCTTAAGGAAGAGATGTTTGCTAGTGTGGTGTGATGTACTTGTTTTTGATGTTCATGTGCTAACTCACCTGTTCTTAGAACTAACTAGATATATTAGCTGCATGTTATTGACTACCCCAGGTGCTTAGGAACCAGTTATAAACTTAAGACATTAGTACTATCTTTAAATGTTAAAAATAAATGCCCAGGTAGGGAAACAATTGACAGACTAAAAAGACATCCTATAGAATGGGGGGAAATCTCTGCCAGCTACTCATCCAATAGAAACTACCATGCAGAATGTATGAAAACATTTAAAAAGCTGAAGAAGAAACAACCCAATCAATGGCTGTGTTTCAAATGAGTAAATACAGATGGCCAATAAAATACATGAAAAAGCATCCAACTTCCTTAGCTATCAGAAAAATGCAATTCAAAACTACACCAACCTACTGCATCTAACCTAGTGCAAATGGCGGCTGTAAAGAAAAACAATACAACAACAACAACAAAATATTTATGGGGGTAACATTCCTACACTGTAGACAGGGATGTAAATTAATGTATCTGCTGTGGACATCAACATAGAGGTTCCTCAAAACACACAAAAACAAAGCTACTGAATGATCCAGGCAGACCATTTCTGACTATCCACTTAAAAGATCCAAAGGAGCATAAATAGGGTCATCAACATTACTTATGTTTATTTCAGCACTATTCACAAGAACAAAATAAAACAAGTCTAGCTACCTACCTACAGATGACCAGATCAAGAAAATGAGGTATATGGATGTGGCACAAGTGTGTGTGTGTGTGTGTGTGTGTGTGTGTGTGTGAGTGATCCAGAGGATGATCTCAGGTATGGTTCCTCAGGAGTATTGTCTACCTGGTTTTTATTCTTTTTAAAGAGACAGAGTCTCTCACTGTCCTGAAGCTTGCAAGTAGGCAAGCAGGATTACCTGGCCAGTGAACACTAGCCATCTGCCTAACTCTACCACCTGTAGCTCTGGGATCCTAAGCATGTGTACTACCACACTTGGATTTTCTACATAGATTCTGAGTATCAAATCCAAGAACTCATGCTTGCATGTCAAATAATTTACTAATTGGGCTATCTCTCTGGCTCTATATGAAGTATTAGCCATTAAGAGAAGCAAAATTATATATGAATTTTTAAGTAAACCAAAATGTTTTGCTATTGCTTTTTCGAACATTCTTAGAGCATTCATCCTTCCCTTCCTCCTTTGTGCACACATTACCTCCTTCCCTCACTTTCAGTCTTGGCCTTCTTCCCCATTCTCAGTTAAATCTCCATTTTTTTCCATTTCTCCTTCTTATAATTTGTTTCCTACTATCTCCTCTCTAGATCTCCTTCCCTCTGCCCTCACCAAGGTTCTTTCTCACTTTCCTCATTTCTGCATTGATTCTAGGAAATATGTATGTGTGTGTGTGTGTGTGTGTG